>CAJGYO010000007.1:21256121-21656121 GCA_904845875.1 Miscanthus lutarioriparius | reverse complement strand
CTTCATCAGCCGAAGGATCTAGCCCTGCCAAAAGAGGGTACATCCTGGCTTCGAGTACCAGGGTAGCACAGATCCGACGAGGACCAGAAAAGAGGCGCTCGACAAGATAGAAATCAAGGCCAGAATTAGGGAGCTATTCAATCTAGCCGACCCCAATTATGTCAGGTTAAACGACATCGAGCACGCCTTCAAGCTGGCCTGACCTCCCCCAAAGGTAAATGATGCCTCCTTGTACCTGTAGATTTATGTTGCAACAAAAAATTGACTGTTGTCTCCTTTATGTTTCCTAGAGTAATGGTCATGACCGAGCAGCAGTGTTCGTGTCTCCGCCCCCTGGCGTGGATTGGCCGCAAATTGCTGGCTTAACTGCCTAGACCAGTGCCAGTACCGAAGACATCGACTGGGCGGTACTCGGAGTTGGGGAGTTGGGGAGGATGTAACGGCCAGGGCTGCTGGCAAGCGGCCGGTTGCCAACAAATGTCGCTAGGCCATCTTCCCCCTTTCAGATGATGAAACAGAGGATGCGGACATCTTCCGACTCATCCCTCGAAAGAGGAGGAGACAAATGGGGTCAACAGAGCATGGTGGCTCCTCTGTGCCAGCAGTGATCGCATCACCGACCACTGAAACACAGAAGACAAGCGGGGGAAGTGTCAAGCACGAAACCCCGACGCCAGTACCGGTGATGGAAAAAGACCCAGTGGAACCCGCCGAGCACGTGGAGCAGGCACGGTCGAAGAGACATTCCTTCGCCATGTCATTCCGTGCTTTGAAGCTGTAAGTATCTGTAACTTTGATATAATCTTATAATTTGTATTGAATACTATTGTCTTTTGAACTTTCTCTGGTATATTAGGTCGGCGTCCACCGAAAATCCCGACCAGATAGCCAGGTGTGGCACGGCTTCGCCAATACTGGCGGAAAGAACTGCTCGGCAGCCGACTGCGGAGGAACCTGTAGAAGAAATTCCGCCGGAACCTCAGCACACGAGCAGCCCGACGTCAGTCCCCGAGCAGCTGGTCGAGAAGACAGCCGAGCAAAGTGCAAATGCTCTGAGCACTAGCCCTGCGGAGGCGGATACCTTGGCACCAAGGGAACCAGACCGAGCCGAGGAGCAGCAACCAGAGTTGGCACAGAATACGCTTGCCGATGCTACGGCTCGTGGGAAAGCCATAGTGGTCGTGGAGACTACTATCTCTGGCCCAGCGCCGCCCCTGAACAAGAGGCCAAAGAGGACGAAATCAAAGAGATCTTAGGCCGTCCCAAAGACAAACGACAACATGTATATGTGTCGCGCAGGTGGAACGACGAGTGGGTTATGCATGAAGAAATCCCCGAGATCGAAGAGACCCAAAAAGTTGAACGAGCAGCAAAGCGTTTGGTGACAGAAGTCCAGGTATGTTTGGCTTGACCACTTGACCCTATAATGTAGTCGAACTGTCTGACTTAGCTTGTTTATATGCAGGACTTGATGAAGACCGCAAAGTACCGAAAGAGGTGCTTTGACCAGATTGAGGGAATCACGACGAGCAATAGAGAACTAGCGGCCGAGGTGGAATGCTTGCGCCGCCAACTTGAAGCCGCCGACCAGGAGAGGACAGAGCAAGAAGCACAGAACCAGAACCTGGTCGGCCAGTTCAATGACAAAGAGCGTCAAAAAACAAGTAAGTTGTCATTTTATCACATCAAGTGTATGACACGTGTTGTTGCATTGTTGGTAATGACAGCTGTAATGCAGGCTTAGAAGCTGAGGTAACCCGCATCCAAGAGGAGAATAGCCGCGTGACCGCAGAGTGTGGTCACCTGAAGGAGGACAATGAGAAACTGGCGCGCAGCCAGTCTCAACTCTAGGACCACACCACCAAAATGAAGGAGGAACTGAAGAGTAAGTATTCCAGGCCACCGTTCTCATTCTGTTGCCCGCCTTGACTTGTCGTGCCTTAACATTTGATGTCTTGTATGGTGTGCAGTTTTAAAAGCCAATGCCGAGAGGCATCTAGAAGCCATGATGAAAGAGCGTGACGGCTAGAAAGCACGATGCCTCAAGGCCACCGAGGATCGGGACACATGGAAAAACCGGTGCAAGGAAGTGGCAACTGGCATTCTGCCCATCCTCGACCTTGTCGACCCGGCGCTCATAGAGGAAGAGCCAAGGACCCCCCAGCTCGGACTGGTCGAGAAATGCAGACAAGCATGGGGATGGTTCCAGGAGTTCATGAAGGAGGCGGGTGAGTACACGAGCGCCCATGTGCTAAGCATGGTGCGTGCCCACTACCCTCTAATCGATCTCAAGCGCCTGGAGGCTAGATACCCGAAGGAAGTAGACCTAGACAAGGCGGAGGAGCTTCGGGTGGCCTAGCTAGACCTGTCGTCAAAGATAATTGGCGACATTAATCTGTGTGGAGGTGGGGACAGCACCTGTACAGGGTACGCCATCGACAAGTCAGCTAGAAACGCCATCTGTTGCTAGCCAACCGACGAAGCCTGCGGTCTCGACTAGCCAGGCATCGGCGGGGCCATCCCCTTCAGCTCGACTAGCACAAGAGTCCCCGAGACTCGAGTAGGATATCGGAAGCAGCGAGCAGTAGGTGCCACGCGCCCCGACCAGCCAATGTAATAGGCTTAGAGCTGTAGAAGGAGGACATAGTTGTGTTATTGTAAACTTGGACCTCTTCAGGCAAGCTTGTAATAACATAACTGTATATCATTATAAGCTTGTTTGCTTTGTATAAAGCGTATTTAAGCTTGAAACTTATGTTGGTGGAACTAAGTGAGAACATAATAACGTTCTGTTTAGTTGTACCATTTTGCTCGACACACCATCCTAAAAAGTTTGTGCGGCCCTAGTTTGCCATGTGGTCGGAGTGTGAGGTGCGTGACCCGTGCACACGCAGACGCGGACAAGTCAAACCAAGGGGAACCTGCCGATCACCCGCAACGTAGAGAGCGGATCCCATGCACGTGTTGGGAGGAACCGGAGACAGGTCCTGCTCCGAAAACCGTAGAAGGAGTGGTGGTCGGCTTTTACTGGCTAAGTTAGAATAACCATAAAAGTCGAAGTGACACATTAGAGTGGTCGGAGAAATAATAATAGCTTTATTGAAGTAAATCGAAAATACAAAAGGGGTACATATCTCAGTAGTTAAGCATAGAAACGTCTAAGCTTGTCAATGTGCCACGAGTTTGGTACGTCTGTACCGTCCAGGTGAGCTAACCTGTAAGACGTTGGTCGTGTGACCTCCTTGATCATGAAGGGCCCCTCCCATGGGGTTGCGAGTTTATGGACACCAGCCTGGTTCATCTTCCACTTCAGGACCAGGTCCCCGACCACAAAAAACCGCTCTTTAATGTTCTTGTTGTAGTACCTACGCAAAACAGCAAGGTATTTGGCCGTACGTACACAAGAATCAAGCCGCTTCTCTTCTGCGCTATTCACTTCTAGCTCCCGTACTTCATTAGCCTTGCCTTCATCAAAGTTCTCTACCTGTGTTGATCTAAAAGCTATATCTATAGGGAGGACCGCCTCAGCACCGTAAACCATAAAGTATGGTGAGACGCCGGTGTTACGGCTGCGCTGAGTTCTGAGTCCCTAGACCACGGCTGGTAACTCTTTGAGCCATCTTCTGGGAGCCTTGTCATTTTCTCTATACACCCTCTTCTTCAACGCGTCCAAGATCATGCCATTTGCCCGCTCGACATGTCCATTAGCTCTAGGGTGCGCCACCGAGATGTATTTTACTATTATGCTCCTTTCATCACAGAAGTCCCAAAAAGCGTTCTCGGTGAACTGAGTACCCAGATCGGTGGTGATGCTGTTCGGTATGCCAAAACGATGGATGACCTGGTCGAGGAACGTGACAGCCTTTTCTGAGGATGCCTGTACCAAAGGCATGTATTCTATCCACTTAGAAAATTTGTCGATCAGCACAAAGACGCATGTAAATTTCCCTGGAGCCGGTTTGAAGCGCCCGATCATATCCAGTCCCCAGCATGCGAAGGGCCAGAAGGCTGGTATTGTCTGGATCTCATGTGCTGGTATGTGGATTCTCTTGGCGAAGAACTGACAACCCTCACAGTGGCGGACTAGCTTCTCTGCGTCGGATACTGCTGACGGCCAATAGAACCCTGCTCGGAAAGCCTTGCCGACCAGCGTTCTTGAGGCCACGTGGTTGCCGCAGGAGCCAGAGTGGATTTGGTCCAGGAGATGTTCGCCATCCTCCTAGGTTATACACTTCATCAAGATTTCCTCTTTTGCGTTCTTGCGCCATAGCTTGCCATCAACGAGCAGGTACTGCTTACTGCGACGCGTCAGGCGCTCGTTCTCTGTCCGATCAGTGTAACCGCTGCTATCTGTTAGGTACTTGATGAAAGGTATTCTCCAGTCAGGCTCATGAGTGGTCAGAGGGGGCTCGGCGGTGCTTGACGCCGGAACCATAGCCACCAATTGCTGGTCTGGAGGCTTGTCTGCCGTGGAATCTTTCTCTTCGATGGACGGCGTGAGCAGGTCTTGGATGAATACGCCATGTGGGATTTTTGCTCGGGATGATCCTAACTTTGACAGTGCATCCGTTGCTTGATTCTTGTCCCGGACCACGTGTATGTACTCGATGCCATAGAACCTGCCTTCCAGCTTTCTGATCAAATTGCAGTATGCATCCATCTTTTCGCTGGTTGTGTCCCAGTCCTTGTTGAGTTGGTTGATGACCAGAGCAGAGTCTCCATAGATGTAGAGATGTTTAACGCCAAGCTCAACCGCAATGCGCAAACCATGTAGGCATGCTTCGTACTCGGCGGCATTATTAGATGCTGGGAAATAAATCCTGAGGACATACCGGAGCTGCTCCTTGGATGGTGATATGAAAAGGACTCTTGCTCCCGCACCGTCAATGTTGAGAGAGCCATCAAAGTACATCGTCCAATATTCGTCTGATCTGGGAGAGGCAGGCGTGCTTAAGTCTGTCCACTCGACGATGAAATCGACAAGTGCCTGAGACTTGATTGTAGCGCGGCTTGCAAATTCCAAGGAAAAGGGGCATAGCTCCATTGCCCATTTGACAATGCGCCCGTTCGCATCCTTGTTGCTAATGATGTCTCGCAGAGGGTACTCAGTCATGACCACCACACGATATTCGTCGAAGTAGTGTTTCAACTTTCGGGATGTTATCAGTAAGGCGTAGATCAACTTCTGAATCTGTGGGTACCTGGTCTTGGACTTGTTGAGTACCTCACTAATGAAATAGATTGGCCGCTGTACCTTGTAGACGTGGTCGGGCTCGTCTCGCTCGACCACCATGGTCGTGGAGACCACTCGATTGGTATCCGCAATGTATAGCAGGAGTATTTCGTCTTCTCTTGGAGCAGTGAGTACCGGAGGTGACGTAAGGTATTGTTTCAGCTGTGTGAAGGCAACGTCTGCTTCCTCCGACCACTCAAACTTTTCGGACGCTTTGAGTAGTTTAAAGAACGGTAATCCTTTTTCGCCTAATCTTGATATGAAACAGTTGAGGGCGGCCATGCATCCGGTAAGCTTTTGAACATCCTTCACCTTTTTGGGTGGCTTCATGTCCAAGATAGCTTTGACTTTTTCTGGGTTAGGGCGTATGCCGTCGTGACTGACGACGTTGCCGAGGAGTATGCCAGAAGGAACACCAAAGATGCACTTCTTTGGGTTTAACTTCCTCTGGAATGTGTTAAGGGCTGCAAAAGTGCGTCCCAGGTTGTCAACAAGGGTATGAGCTTCCTTGGTTTTGACAACTATATCATCAACGTAATCCTCGACGAGGTCATCTTTTATCTCGTCTTTGAGGCAAGCTTGTATAGCGCGTTGGTAGGTAGCCCCGGCGTTCTTGAGCCCGAACGACATGGTCATGTAGCAGTAGGCGCCGAAGGGCGTGATAAAATATGTCTTGATCTGGTCATCCTTTTTGAGAGCGATCTGGTGATAACCAGAGTAGCAATCGAGAAAAGAAAGGAGCTCGCAACCGGCGGTTGAATCTACAACCTCGTCTATGCGAGGCAAGCCAAAGGGGTCTTTAGGGCAGTGTTTGTTGAGATCAGTGTAATCAACGCACATTCTCCATTCATTATTCTTTTTGAATACAAGAATCGGGTTGGCTAACCACTCCGGATGATACACTTCTTTGATAAATCCGGCTGCCAAAAGCCGTGTAACTTCTACCCTAGTCGCCTCCTTTTTCTCGTGAGCGAACCGTCGTAGCTTCTGCTTGATAGGTTTGGCCTTGCCGTTGACATTCAAGGAGTGCTCAATCAAGTTTCGAGGTACACCGGGCATGTCAGCAGGTTTCCATGCGAACACATCCACATTGCTCCTCAAGAACCTGACGAGCGTGTCTTCCTATTTGGGATCCAGGTTGGCCCCGATAAGGGCCGTCTTGCTGGGATCACCGTCGACCAGCTGGATCACCTTGTGCTCCTTGGACTTGATGTTCTTGCATGGAGCCTCGAGCTCCGGGATCTCCTGGTGGTCGATCGAGGTCTTCTTGGCGTTGAGCACGGTCTCAGCCATGCGAATAGAGAGGTCGTGAGCCTCTGCTATTTTGAAACTGTCATCTTCGCAGGTATAAGCTGCGTACACGTTGCCTCGGAGGGGTTAGAACTCCTTTCTCGGTAGGCATCTTGAGCACCAGATACCTGTAATGAGGTATGGTCATGAACTTGGTGAGCGACGGTCGACCAAGAATAGCATGGTAGGTGCCGTCGAAGTCGGCGACCACGAAGTTGACGTAGTCGGTGCAGAAGTGATCCGGGGTCCCAAACTGCACTGGTAGCGTGATCTGCCTGAGAGGTGTAGAGCTCTGTCTGGGGAGAACACCCTAGAACTGTGCCTCGTATGGCTTGAGGTCCGCCTGAGCTATCTTCAGGGCGGGCAGACTGTTCTTGAATAGTATATCAATGGAGCTGCCGCCGTCAATCAGTACTCTGTCGAACTGAACTTTGTTGATACAAGGATCGAGGACCAGGGGAAAATGCCCTGGCTCAGGTATTGCGGCCTATTGGTCCTTTCTACTGAAGGAGATTTCACGGTGAGACCACGGAGGGAGCCGCGGATCGGTGGGGAGATTGTCGGTGTTGGCCACGTTCAAGCAAGCGCGGGCGAGCAGCTTGCATTCTCGTTTGGTCTCGATGGACACTTTGCCTCCGATGATGGTGTGCACGCAATCAGTTGGCTTGACGTACTTGTGATGGGGTCTGCATTGTCATCGTCGTTATCCTCGTTGCGTTGTTCCTCTGTGTCGTTAGGCTTGTCGGACGTATCCGGAGCTTGTTGATGCGTGTAGATAGACTTGAGGACGCAGCAATTCTCCATGGTATGGTTCGACTTAGGATGGAGCTGGCAGGGCCCCTTCAATGCTTTGGCGTAGTCATCTTCATAGTTACGACGTCAGACACCCTTTTTAATGGTGTTGACCTCATCGTCGTCTTCCCGAGCACGCTTGCTCCTGTAATCGTCATGGCGGTTATGCCGCTGATTATGTTGGTCACGGTGGTCGCGGGAGTCGTTGCGCTGGTTGCGGCGGTCAAAATTGTCGTTCCGACCACGGTTGCCGCGGTAGTCGTCGCGGTGTGGGGGTGGTCGGAGCGCGGAACCCTTGTTGCTTCTTCAATAATTATCTTTTTAGCGTCGTCGGCGTCTGCGTATTTCTCAGCGGTGGCCAGGAGCGCTGTGACCGAATCAGGTCTTTTGCGGAGGAGCTTGTCCCTTTGGGCATCGTGGAAGCGGAGGCCAGTGATGAAAGCCTCGATTGCCTTGTTGTCGGATATTGATGGGACCTTGATGCGCATCTCCGAGAAACGCCGGACGTACTCACGCAGTGGCTCATCTTTTCGATCTTGAATACGTTGCAGATCGTATTTGTTGCCTGGTTGTTCACAAGTAGCAATGAAGTTGTCGATGAAGGCTTGCTTGAGCTCCTGCCAAGAGTCGAAATAGTTCGCTGGCAAGCTGACCAGCCATTGGTGACCCGCATGGCCAACAGCGACTGGGAAATAGTTAGACATGACGTGCTCGTCAGCCATGGCTGATCTACACGCAGTCTCGTAAAGCATGACCCATAATTCAGGGTTTTCCTTGCCATCATACTTCTGACGTTTCTCGAGCTTGAAATTCTTGGGCCATATGACTTGGCGAAGGTGTGGAGTAAACTGCTTCAAACCCGGCGGGCCATGGGCAGTGTCATATTCCATACGGCGATAACTTTCGTGGGACGCTCGATCGTCGGCTCTCTGGTTGATCTGGCCTTGAGATCGCATCCATCCGAGGTAATGGCGAGAGATCGTTATTGCCATCACAGCGATCTCGATTGCCATCTGGATTAGCCCTGCGACCGTGGTTATCGTGGCGATTGTCGCGGTTGTCCTGGCGGTGGTTGTCGTCTTGGCCACCATCATGGCCACCGTTTCCTCCTTGACGGTTGTCTGATGGGTCGTTGTTCGCGAGAGCCACATTGGTTGGGCGGTATGTGAGCGACTTGGGTGTCTGGCGGTACGGGCTTGACTTCGGCCGAGACGGATGGAGCCCGAGCTTGGTTTTCAATCTCCGCGATGCAGGCCATAGCGGCCGTCGATAGGCTTGTATTTCATCGCGAATCGCTTGGGTTTCGGGGTGTTGGGTAGCCGTTGCATTATTGCCATGGCGGCGGCTACGTTAGCACTTGGAGTTACAAGACCTTTTTGTCCCCACCCCTATCAAAAGCATCGTTGAGGTCACGTGGCTTGGACCCTTATCGTCGTGCCTCTGGTACCTTTTGGCTTCGATTTGTCGGCGATTAAACCGGTCAATATTGCGTGCTTCGCGTGCGATCCTTTCTTGTTACTGTTTAGCCAATCGCTGCGGCGGTTCGTCATTCTTGACAACATGGATCAAATCCCCTCATCTTGGCGGAAAAGACGGGAATTGTGAGAACCCGAGGCGTGGTGCGGATATCCAGATCATACTTGACGCCTTCATCTTCGTGATGCTGAAGCTCGGTGTGGACAGATGCATTAGATGCGGTGCTAGACGAGGAGCTGGGGTCGCCCTCTTGGACTATGTGAACGGATCCTTCTTGATAATCTTCAATCTAGATCATGTTGATGAAGTTGCGCGGCTTCGGCTGAGGTCGGTGCATAAAACATAGATCCAAGCGGCGTTGCAGGTTGTAGGCGTAGCTGGAGGCAGCGTTTCATAGGCCGTAGGGCTAGACTTGGTAGTTCTCCGTCGAGGCTTCATACTCGGAGAGCCGGAGACCCGTCGCGAAGGCTGGCCGGTGACGAGCAGAGCGCCCTTGAGGAGTAGATGTGACCACGAGATCTGTACCAAGTCGTGCAGGATGACTGGTCCGAGCTGGTCGGGTAGATCTGTTGTGGGGAGCGGTTACCTGCTCATTAGGCTGACTTTGAATCGTACTTACCAGAGCTAGGATTTCAGCGAGCTTGGTGCCGACCCAATCGATGGAGTCGAGCAGGTCGGTGTTGTCGATCTGCTTCCCTTTATAGCGGGGAAGCGGATGACAAGTTGTTGGCGTGGCTGAAGGTGATGTAGGCGTGGTCGGAGCTAGATGTACCATGGTCGGAGCCAGATCCATCGTGGTCGGAGCCGCATCCATCGTGGTCGGAGCCGTGTCCACCGTGGTCGAAGCCGTATCCACCGTGGTTAGAGCCATAGCCGATGTAGGTGAAGCAGTGGTCGACGCCGACTGAATCCACGCCTCCTCCGGGGTCATGGCGATGAAGTCATCGGAGCCGGTGGTCCAGGTGATCTAGCCAATGGTGAACGTGAGGCCGTTCGGCGTAGCCATGGAGCCAGAGATGATGACCATCTTGTTTGCTTGAGAAGCAGTACGCACACCCCCTACTTGGCGCGCCACTGTCGACGAAATATGGTCGGCAGTCTACCTATGGGTATACCCAAGGTAGTAGATTGTCGGCGAGCATGTCATAAGCCACAAACAAGACGGTGACGCAAAGATGACACAAGGTTTTATCCAGGTTCGCCGCCAAGAAGGCGTAATACCTACGTCCCGTATGCGATTTGTATTGTTTGTATGTCAATGAGAGATGTTTTTCAGAGGGGTCCCCTGCCCGCCTTATATAGTTCGGGGGGCAGGGTTACAGATCTGGAAACTAATCCTAGCCAGTTACAATTGCCATATGTGGACGGATAAGGATTCCTATTCTAACCGACCAGGATCTTGATTGATCGCCAAATCCGCCTTGACTCCTTGCACGGGACACTGATCAGGTTAACCGGGCCGCACGTCGTCTTTTGGTGGACCGGACCCACCGATCCGGGCCGGCCCAAGCTTAGCCATAAGGGTATAGGGGTTAATACCCCCACAACCGGTTTATTTCAGGGAGAGGAACAGGAATATTATTTTTGCGGAATTAAATAAAAATAATTTTTATATGAAAATTATATATCTCGACGAGATCTATAACTTTCTGGTTTTGAGTTTTTTCATTTGAAGTCGTTAAGATGCTCAAAAAAATTAATAACATATTAGACTTAAGGGTATTTTTGTCTTTTCACACCTACAGTTGACGGCGTTAGAGCCCAAACTGATGGAAGTGGCATGGAGGACACGAAAAAGTTGGAGTAGTGGCGCTGAAGACCGCTGAACTTTTTCAGGGGCACACAGGGCATTACGATCTTTTTTAATGGCACACAGGGAATTGTCTCTTATTTTAGGGAGAGGCAGGGATCGGGAGGCCTCCACGCGTCCAATCGTGGAGGGCGACGCGTCGTGCTAGGATAGGCCAATAGGCGCTAAGAGTTATCTTATCTTATGCGGGATGGACCTATTCGCTTGAACTTATCAGCCGGCTTATCAGCTAGAATCTACAGTATTTTTCTCTCACAATAAAACAGCTTCAGTTGGCTTTAATACCAGTCGAACAGGCCCTATGATGGCCAACGGGCCGGCCCGGCCCAGCACGGAACGGCACGGCCCGATAGGGGTTGGGCTGGCATGGCACGCCGTGCCTCACAAGGTCACGGGTTTGGCCTCCGGCCCAGGTATGGCACTATGGGCCGATTTTCGTGCCGGGTCGGCCCGAGAAGCACGACCAATTTCACATGCCATGCCAGCCCGAGGCCCATTGGCTGCCGACAGAGAGAGATAGGGGAAGGGCGAAGGGGAGCCCAAGAGGTGTAGGGGGTCGATTGTGGCAGAACCTCCTAAATTATAGGGCCCACATGCACCTGTCACTGTCCAACGACCTTTGACATTTATGCATATGTTACCGATAACTTAAGAAGACTGTCGGGTGTCCGCGGGGAACCCCGAATCATCCACGATTTCCGAGCAGGATCACATTACAGAGTCATTGCAGTATTACAACATTTATTCAAATATCTACACCAGAGTAAATCAGCGGAAGTCTTACAATAACTTAGTTTACAAAACATTTATTTCAAACCTTACAAACTAAGTTCGATTATTAATACAAACCAAAGTAGGGGAGTGGCATTATAATATATACAAAACACACAAATAACGCTGCCTTACCTTGAAGGCCACACATTACTTATCATCACCCTTGATCGAACAACGGTCATGCGAGACGATCCAAAACAGATCGCTCATGAGCCTCACCTGCAACAAGGGTCAACAAACCACGAGTAAAAAGTACTCAACAAGACTTAACCGAAATAAAAAGCTGAAAAGACTCCGGAATGCGTGCTCGAGTTCAAGGTATGGCTTTAGCAATAATCAAAGTTCTTTTACTTAAAAGCACTTTAACAAAATTCTTTGTATCAATATTCAAAATTTCATAAGATCATAAACAAAGTCGTGACACGATCCGTATCAAGATCATGAAACTTCATATCCAACACTTTCTCGAACCATTTTCGAGTTCCGATTATTAATACTACGATGATGAGCAGGTGAGTTGAGTCTCCATAACCGAGGAGCAACGACGATTCGAACCGATTATAAACCCAAATTAGGACTTCCGGACCACACGACATATGCGGGTCCACGACCTACATATACCAACCTACCCTTGGATCCTCTCAAACAAGAACGGGTCCATACCACCCGAGAATCAAGATACTCCACCATTCCAGCCCATGGCCACGTGGGTACACGCTATCCCCGCCATCTCTCCACTCCCGGTGCGCGAGTAGCCATTCTCGTAATAGAATCGCCAAGTTCAGGGCTTACGGAGTATGTGGTTAGTACTACAAATTCTCACCTCATGCAATTCAACAACGGACGTGCCTTAATCGAAACACAGTGGAAAGAACCCGCTCACAAGACCTCCATGTCTTGTGGCTCACACACACCGAGTCCGCCTGGGTCTAGATTTATTACTCCACATTCCCATATCACATGCTAACATAATTAACCAATGTTCCATTTAAAACTTGCGGTGTGAGGTAATCACCCAACTCGATCGGTCTAAGCACAACTAAGCATAACTAGGCATATCACGATTTTAAACGGGTAACAAGGTAGATATGGAACAACAAGGTTGATAATGCAACAATTAGGTTTCCACTTGACTTCTAATCACTTAATGCGGTATTGAAAAGCAAAAGCGAAATCAATTTGTAAAATACAAGGTAGGGTTATATGCATCCGGGGCTTGCCTTCGTTGACGGAAAAGTCGGCTCTGCGACGTTTCACAAGTCTTCGATCCGACCTCAACAGACAGATCAACCTCCTCCAAGAACTTGATTAACTACCACGTGTTCACCTTCGTTTACTACACGTAGTAACATTGCCATGCTTAACATGATGTGGAATATGAAACATGATGCTCGATGATGGATGCAAAAATTAATAAATTGGATACAATTTTTCTTCGCAGTACAGTTACAAACCAAACTAACCAAACCATATCCGTAACTGATGTGACCACGCTAGCACCGATCACTTTGGTGAACTCTCCGACCACTACGGTGAACTCTCCGACCACTACGGTGAACTCTCCGACCACTACGATGAACTCTCCGACCACTACGGTGAACTCTTCGACCACTACGGTGAACTCTCCGACCACTATGGTGAGCTATCCGACCACTACGGTGAACTATGCGAAGCAAAGATCGTCGGTGAGGGAGAACCGGCGACTGCAGTGATCAAAATGAGTAAACTACAACTGACTAAAGACTACAGCATCGAAACGAAACCGTAAGTACACTGATTACAGACAACGGCTCACCGAAAAGCTCAGCCCACGATGACACGCCCAGAAGGGTGAAGTTCTTGACCTCGAGGAAGAAAAACGTGGACAGCGAGTTCTCGGCAATTTCAGGCGACCAAGGCTAGCTGGCTGGATTCGCAAGGAAAAGATGGAACTAGGACGGCCTTTACCGAGATGGCAACAGCGGTGGTGAAAACAAAGGAAGAAAAACGACGATGACGACGTCTTGGTACTTATAGCGCGGCGCAGAAGCTCAAGGAAGCCACGACGGAGCTATTTTCGTGCCAGCGCGACATCAAAGACGGCCACGACACGCCTGGAACGCCGAAGAAGGTCCGACGGCAATGTAGCTTAGGTGGTGAACACTGTTCACAGAAATTACAAAATTGCCATACGCCAAACTTCACAAATTACTCTCAAATCTTCATAACAACTTAAAAATCTCCAAAAACAAAAGTTGTTCAAAAATCGAAAGTTCTACAACTTTGCTTCTATAACCATCTCCTATTCGGCCTACATTTTGAAATGCACATTTGAATTCAAAACGGGGACATTTAAAGAATTACGCCTTTTCAAATTACTTCAAATTTTACTAAACAACTTTGAAAACTCCAAAAACAAACTTTGTACAACTCGACAAGCTCTACACTTTTGCTTTAAGGCCCAACCCCAAAATGTGCTTTGATTTTGAAATGGGTTTTCCGGGATAAAATTAATTGCTAGAAATCGGGGTTTTTCAAAATTCAAATTCCAAACAAACTTTGAATTTAAGTCAAACAATACAATTCAACACATACCACACGAATATAAACTTGTTTTAGTGTATGCATCACAAAGTTTTCACCAAATGCCAAATGCTTTGCAATGCATATGATGACATGTCGAGTTTTAGTATTTTAAACACCCGGGTGTTACAATCCTTCCTCCTAAAAGAAATCTGCTTGAGATTCAAAGCCATAGAGTAAGTAATGGAAAAGAAATGTGTTAATCCAAAAACATCCAGAACTTTTCCATAAAACAACCGAGGTTCTTTTACCAAACACAATTTGTAGTAACCGAGCTCAACTAACATTATTCTATTCTATATTGACGCTAGAAACTCGAAATTTTTCTAACAAGTAATCTTGATTCCCGGTAGCTTCCTCTTACGAATGTTGATTCCATTGTATTTTATAGAACTTGATTGTCCGTCTTGAGTAACACGATCTTTACGATCTAACACTTTCGGATAGGATATTCCGAATAAGTTAAATCCGGTTCTAATTCTACTCCTTCAACTTCAACATTCCGTTCGTGCACTCAAGACACTTCTTCAATTGAGAAACATGGAACACATCATGCACAAATGAGATGTTCGTGTAATTTCAAGCGATATGCCACTTTTCCATACCTCTCCAAAATTTGATATGGTCCAATGTATCGGGTGCCAACTTTCCTTTAACACCAAAACGTTAACTCCCTTCATTGGTGATACTTTCGGATATACAAAATCTCCTTTGTTGAATACCAATGTTCTCCGTCGTCTCATCCACATAACTCTTTTGGCGGGATCGAGCTATCTTGATTACTCAGTATTTGCCTAACCTTGTCTTCTGTTTCTTTCACAAGGTCAACTCCAAAGAACCTTCTCTCTCTGGCTCGAGACCAACTTAATGATGTTCTCGTGCATCTCGACCATAGAGTGCTTCAAATGGAGCCATTCTAATGCTTTCTGATAACTATTGTTGTATGAGAACTTCGGCCAAAGGTAAGCACTCATCCCACTTATTGGAATAGTTAAGGACACAACACCTTAACATGTCTTCAAGTACTTGATTGACTCTTTCATCGCCCATCATCTGCGGATGATAAGTCATACTATCTGAAAGTTTAGTACCCAATGAAGCATGTTAGTGTTTCCAAAAGTCGAGACAAACTGCGTACCCCTATCTGACACTATAGTTTTTGGTACCCCATGCAAACTCATGATTCTTGCTAAGTACATCTTGGCATATTGGATCGTAGGATATATGGTCTTGACTGGAAGAAAATGTGCTGACTTAGTGAGTCGATCTACAATAACCCATCTTTGAGTCAAATCCCTTTGATGTCTTGGGTAGACCAATAATAAAGTCCATACTTATGTCCTCCCACTTCCAAGATGGAATAGGTAATGGTTGTAATTCACCAGCAGACCTCAAGTGTATAGCTTTCACCTTTTGACAAGTATCACACTTTGCTGTATATCTAGCAATCTCTATTTTCATTTTAGTCCACCAGAATCTTTGCTTCAAATCATGGTACATCTTGTTGCTTCCCGGATGAATAGATAACCTAGAAGCATGTGCTTCTTCAAGAATTGATTCTTAGTAACTTCGGAAACTTTGGTACCACCAGGCGATCCTTGAACCATAACACATCTTCATCATCTATGTTAAAGCATTCCGCTTTTCCATTTATAACTCTTTCCTTGATATGGGCTATACCCTTATTTTCCTTCTGAGCAGCAATAACTTGATCTCGAATAGCGGCTTCAACAATTAGTTTGGTCAAACTTCCTTGTTGGATTACCTCCACCTTCAACTTCTCCATCTCTTGACATAAGGTCAAACCCATTGTTCTTACTTTCAGGCAATTGCAATAACTTTTGCGACTTAGAGCATCTGCAACCACATTTGCTTTTCCGGATGATAATGCACTTCTAAGTCATAATCTTTAATCAGCTCTAACCATCTTCTTTGTCGCATATTCAATTACATTGAGTAAAGATATACTTTAAGCTCTTATGGTGCAGATATATATGGCATGTATTACCAAGTAGGTAATGCCGCCAAATCTTCAAAGAATGGACCACAAATTTGCTAACTCCAAATCATGAGCGGATAGTGCTCTTCATGTTGCTTAAGTTGCCTGGATGCATAAGCAATGACTCGGCCTTCTTGCATCAACACACATCCAATACCAATACCCGACGCATCACAATAAACGTCAAATGACTTCTCGATGTCAGGTTGGGCTAATACTGGTGCGGTGGTCAACAATCTCTTCAAAGTCTGAAAAGCCTCTTCACAGTCAGACGACCAAACAAACTTGACTTGGTTCTTCAACAACTCAGTAATGGACTTTGACACTTTAGAGAAATCTGGAATAAACCGACGGTAATACCCCGCCAATCCCGAAAACTCCTAACTTCATGAACTGTGGTTGGCGGTTTCCAATCAAGAACATCCTTCACTTTGCTTGGATCAACAACAACTCCTTCCGCTGACAAGACATGTCCAAGAAATTGTACTTCCTTAAGCCAAAACTCACACTTGCTGAACTTTGCATATAGTTGATGTTCTCTTAAACGAGTCAGAACAATTCTGAGATGTTCCGCATGTTCTTCCTTGCTCTTGGAATATACTAGAATGTCATCAATAAACACCACAACGAATTTGTCTAGCTCGAGGCATGAATCTGAATTCATCAAATACATGAAATGAGCTTGGAGCATTGGTCAAACCAAAAGACATGACCAAATATTCATATAATCCATATCTTGTGGTAAATGCCGTTTTGGGAATATCTTGAGCTTTATCTTGATTTGGTGATATCCTCGACCTCAAATCTATCTTGGAGAAAACTTTGGCTCCGGCCGATTGATCAAAAAAAGCAAATCTATCCGAGGTAATGGATACTTATTCTTGATGGTCACTTCATTCAGCGGACGGTGAGTCGACACACATAACCTCAAGGTCTCATCTTTCTTTTCACAAAAATGGCGGACATCCCCAAGGTGATGAACTAGGTTGGATAAATCCCTTATCAATCAATTCTTGCAACTGAGTCTTCAACTCGGCTAACTCCTTAGGTGGCATCCTATAAGCTCTCCGAGAAATCGGAGCTGTTCCAGGTTTCAATTCTATGTTAAACTGGACATCTCTATCTGGCGGTAGACCGGGTAATTCTTCAGGAAACACATCAGGAAATTCACATACTACCGGGATATCTCTAATCTCTTTGACGGCAGTTGCACAAACTTTGCCCACTGATCTTCTTAAGGTTGGAAGTTGGATAAGAAGTTGAGAAGCACTAGCTGGCAAACCTACCCTTATAGTTCTATTCAAAGCATTTATAATAGCCTTATGCTGATACATCCAATTCATTCCCAAAATTACATCTATATCCTGGTCCTTTAGGATAATCATGGTAGTGGGAAAAATATGCCCACCCAGGTTTATGGGTACCTGGTATACCATTTCCTTAGTACACGACGTCCCCCGGTGATGTATAAAAGAAATTTTCCTTTGTCGTCCCAATTGAAATTTCATACTTCACAACAAATGCTCTATTGACGAAGGAATGCGATGCGCCAGAATCAAAAAGTATAACTGCAGGATGATTGGCAACAGGAAACATACCCATCATCACTGGCTCTCCTTCAGGAATTTCCCCGGCTTGAATATAGAAAACCCTTCCTGTCTTCCTCTCATCTTTGCCCTTCTGAGCATTCTGATTGTGGTTCTTGTTTGGTGCTTGACCCTGTTGTTGATTGGCAGGGGCCTTCTGATAATTTTGATTAGCCTGCCTAGGATATGGACATTCCCTAGAGAAATGACCAGTTCTTCCACAATTGTAACACGGATAGTTGTGACCCTGTGATGTTGGAGCATTACCACTAGGAGCATATGTTGACTGTGAGTTCGGATAGGTTATAGCAGGACGGACATTTGACTGTTGCTCGGCTTGGAACTGCGGCGGACGATAAGGAGGACGATAATGGTTTACTGGATGATAAATCACTCTCTGCCTCTTTTGGTTTCCACCAAAAGGTCCAGACGGCACATTCTTTTTCTTCTTGAGCTCCTTATGCTGCCGATACTTTGCCTCTGAAGCAATTGCAATATCCACGGCCTCATGATAAGTGACATTGGTACAAGCTGTCATCATAGTCTGCAATTTGGTATTCATACCTCTCATGAACAATTTCTTTTTCTTTGCATCAGTGTTGACATGTTCTGGTGCATATTGTGACAGGTGATTGAATCTTCCTACATACTGCATCACAGTTTGATCCCCTTGCCTCAAAGCAAGGAACTCTTCCAACTTCATAGCCATCACTCCTTCAGAGGATATAATGGGCTCTAAAAGCGATCTGAAACTCTATCCAAGTTAATGGAACACTGCATGGGTTGCATGGCCATAAGGTTTGCATACCAAGCACCAAGCATTGCACCTCTAAGTTCTTTGGGCGGCAAACACTGGCTTCTGAAACTCCGTGCAATGAATAAGATCAAATTTCTGTTCCATGGTCCTAAGCCAGTCATCAGCCTCCAATGGTTCATCAGCCTTAGTGAACACTGGGGGTTTGGTATCTGTGAAGTCAACATATGTAGCCTCATGCCCGTTATGGTTGCGTCCGCGATTTCTATGCATCTGATTTTGATTACTTTGAGCCATCTCATGAAGCAAACGAGAATTTTCCACAGTCACATTGACTAATGCGGCAATAGCATCAGCTAGATTTGTTGGCATTGGTGGCGGGTTAGGGATATCATCATCATCTTGTGAAGTACCAGGAATATGCGATCCCCGTGTACGACGCATCTTAACTAGAAGTAATTATTTCACAATTCTACTCCTTTTCGCGATTACATCAAACTTCAGGCTCGGTATCCATTCCGGAAATATTACCGCCTTCATTATCACTTTCATCAATCATTACTAATTCTTCGGATCTTCTTCTTCTCCCTCTTACGATTCACTCCCATCGGCAATGATAACACGGGATCCAATGCATCAACTTGGGGTTCATGATTTGGATCTAGGAGATTGCTTAGCCTATGAACTTCCTCATGCGAGATATGTATTATGCTCTTCTAAGTCTTCTACATAAAATTCTAACTCATGAGTTCTAACTCTAGCTACATTTTCCCTATGCCAAGCTTCATTCCTTCCTTCCACTGCATTTAACTAACATACGCTCATAGTTCTGTGAGCTTGTGGTAAGACGCCTTAATTGTTCTGTAATCCCACACAGAATGGCGTCCATAGCCCTATCTCTAGTAGCTTGGGCTAACTCTCTGAAATCCTCTGTATCTCACTTTGAGGATCGGGCCTAAGCTATTACTCTGCTAGCACCATCATTCCTAGGGGCAAGTTGGTGACGAGGAACTCCTTTGGGTCCAGTGGACTTACTGAGGCGTCATCTTGGCACGAGCCATCTTGTGAGAAACCAATTTAATCCAAGTAAGACCACTTGATCAAAGTCTAAAGAGCAGCTATGATGGATTACATTCCTCAAACCCGGACTCACTACTCAACTCCAGGACTAAGAGGTGAAGGAAGTAACGAGTGAATTATTCATGATGCATGAATCGTTCTTACGAACAAAAACATCAAAGTTTATAAAGCACATAAACAACATTTATTTTTATATAGGGCATAGTAAGATTACTACTCCACCACACAAGACCCTTTTAATCAAATAAGGAATGGTGAGAAAGAAATAAGATAAGTCGAAGCAATTTGGACAAAACTATCAAGTTAAATTTAGTCATCCAAATCATTTTGAAGTTTTTGTAAAACAATACAACAAAAACCTTGTAACGATCGCTCTGATACCATTACGTGGCGAGAACCTCCTAAATTATAGGGCCCACATGCACCATCCTTTGTCCAACGACCTTTGACATTTATGCATATGTTACCGATAACTTAAGAAGACTGCATCGGGTGTCCATGGGGAACCCCGAATCATCCACGATTTCCGAAAGGGGATCACATTCTGAGTCATTGCGATATTACAACATTTATTCAAATATCTACACGAGTAAATCAGTGGAAGTCTTACAATAACTTAGTTTACAAAACATTTATTTCAAACCTTACAAACTAAGTTCGATTATTAATACAAACCAAAGTAGGGGAGTGGCATTATAATATATACAAAACACACAAATAACGCTGCCCTGCCCAAGGGCCACACATTACTTATCATCACCAAGATCCTTTGAACAACGGTCATGCGAAAGACGATCCAAAACAGATCGCTCATGAGCCTCACACAACAAGGGTCAACAAACCCTGAGTACGAAAAGTACTCAACAAGACTTAACCGAAATAAAAAGCTGAAAAGACTCGGAATGCGGGCTCTCGAGGATTCAAGGTATGGCTTTAGCAATAATCAAAGTTCTTTTGCTTAAAAGCACTTTAACAAAATTCTTTGTATCAATATTCAAAATTTCATAAGATCATAAACAAAGCTGACACGATCCGTATCAAGATCATGAAACTTCATATCCAACACTTTCTCGAACCATTTTCGAGTTCCGATTAATAATACTACGATGATGAACAATGAGTTGAGTCTCCATAACCGAGGAGCAACGACGATTCGAACCGATTATAAACCCACTGGGACTTCCGACCACACGACATATATGCAGGTCCACGACCTACATATACCAACCTACCCTTGGATCCTCTGAAACAAGAACGGGTCCAGCGCCACCCGAGAATACAATTACTCCACCATTCCATTGCCCATGGCCACGTGGGTACACGCTATCCCGCCATCTCTCTCACTCCCGGTCTTGCTGAGTAGCCATTCTCGTAATAGAATCACCAAGTTCGGGCTTACGGAGTATGTGGTTAGTACTACAAATTCTCACCTCATGCAATTCAACAACGGACGTGCCTTAATCGACCACAGTAGGAAAGAACCCGCTCACAAGACCTCCATGTCTTGTGGCTCACACACCTACCGAGTCCGCCCGGTCTAGATTTATTACTCCACATTCCCATATCACATGCTAACATAATTAACCAATGTTCCATTTAAAACTTGCGGTGTGATGTAATCACCCAACTCGATCGGTCTAAGCACATTAAAGCATAACTAGGCATATCTGATTTTAAGCGGGTAACAAGGTAGATATGGAACAACAAGGTTGATAATGCAACAATTAGGTTTCCACTTGACTTCTAATCACTTAATGCAGTATTGAAAAGCAAAAGCGAAATCAATTTGTAAAATACAAGGTAGGGTTATATGCATCCGGGCTTGCCTTCGTTGACGGAAAAGTCTGGCTCTGCGACGTTTCACAAGTCTTCGATCCGACCTCAACAGAACAGATCAACCTCCTCCATAACTTGATTAACTACCACGTGTTCACCTTCGTTTACTACACGTAGTAACATTGCCATGCTTAACATGATGTGGAATATGAAACATGATGCTCGATGATGGATGCAAAAATTAATAAATTGGATACAATTTTTCTTGTGCGATCTGATTTACAAACCAAACTAACCAAACCATATCCGTGGCGATGTGACCACGCTAGCACCGATCACTTTGGTGAACTCTCCGACCACTACGGTGAACTCTCCACCCACTACGGTGAACTCTCCGACCACTACGGTGAACTCTCCGACCACTACGGTGAACTCTCCAGACCACTATGGTGAGCTATCCGACCACTACGGTGAACTATGCGAAGCAAAGATGCGTCGGTGAGGAGAACCGCGACTACGATGATCAAAATGAGTAAACTACAATCCGACTAAAGACTACAGACATCGAAATGAAACCGTAAGTACACTGATTACATGACAACGGCTCACACCGAAAGCTCTCGCCACGATGACACGCCATAGCGGTGAAGTTCTTGACCTCGAGGAAGAAAAAAGCGGGACAGCGAGTTCTCGGCAATTTCAGGCGACCAAGGCTAGTAATTTGGATTCGTAAGAAAAAGATGGAACTAGGACGGCCTTTACCGAGATGGCAGCAACAATGTGGTGAAAACAAAGGAAGAAAAAGCAGCGATGATGACGACGTCTTGGTACTTATAAGCGGCGGCGCAAGCTCAAGGAAGCCACGACGGAGCTATTTCCGTGCCGGCCACGACATCAAAGACGGCCCACGACACGCTGAACGCCGAAGAAGGTCCGACGGCAATGTAAGCTTAAGCGGTGAACACTTTTTCACAGAAATTACAAAATTGCCATCGCCAAACTTCACAAATTACTCTCAAATCTTCATAACAACTTAAAATCTCCAAAAAGCGAAGTTGTTCAAAATCGAAAGTTCTACAACTTTGCTTCTATAACCATCTCCTATTAAGCCTACATTTTGAAATGCACATTTGAATTCAAAAGCGGGGACATTTAAAAATTGCGCCTTTTCAAATTACTTCAAATTTTACTAAACAACTTTGAAAACTCCAAAACAAACTTTATACAACTCGACAAGCTCTACACTTTTGCTTTAAGGCCCAACCCCAAAATGTGCTTTGATTTTGAAATGGGTTTTCCGGGATAAAATTAATTGCTAGAAATCGGGGTTTTTCAAAATTCAAATTCAAACAAACTTTGAATTTAAGTCAAACAATACAATTCAACACATACCACCACGAATATAAACTTGTTTTAGTGTATGCATCACAAAGTTTTCACCAAATGCCAAATGCTTTGCAATGCATATGATGACATGTCAGGTTTTAGTATTTTAAACACCCGAGGTGTTACATCGATGCCGCTCGCTGCTGAGGAGATCGACGCCGGATCTGGAGGAGGCCAGCACGCTCGCCACCGAGCAGCTCGACGCGGATCCGTAGGAGCAGGAGGCGTGGAGCGGTGAAGGAGGCTGACGCCCTCGAAGCTGGATCCAGAGGAGCCGCTCGAGGCCAGCCACCACGCAGCTCATTTGCGTCGCGCTCGGCCGCCAGCTGTGCTCAAGTCGCCAAAGCGCCACCGATGGTATTGTAACACCTCGGGTGTTTAAATATTAAAAACCGGACATATCAACATATGCATTGCAAGGCATTGGTCATGTTGCAAATTTTGTTATGCATTCACTGAAACAAGTTTACATTTATGTTATAAGTATTGCTTGGTATTGTTTGAATCGAGTTTGAAATCGTTGTATTGATTTGAAATTCAAAACCACGATTTTCAATATTTAAATCCGACCACGAAAATCCATTTCAAAATCGAAGCACATTTTGGGGTTGAGTCTTAAAGCAAAGTTGTAGAGCTTGTCGAGTTGTACAAAGTTTATTTTTGGAGTTTTCAAGTTGTTTAGTAAAATTTGAAGTTATTTAAAAAGGCGAAATTCCATAAATATCCCCGCTTTAAATTCAAAAGTTCATTTCAAAATGTAGGCCGAATTTGGGTATGGTTTCAAAAGCAAAGTGGTAGAACTTTTGATTTTGAACAACTTTTGTTTTTAGAGATTTTTGAGTTGTTATGAAAATTTGGGAGTAATTTGGGAATTTTGGCGGATGGCAATTCTGTAATTTCGATGAACAGTAACCGCGGAAGCCAACTCATCGCCGGCGATCTTCGGTTTGTTTCCAGGCGCGGTCGTGGCCGTTTTTGGCGTCGCGCTGGTGCGGTGAAGGCCACAGCGCAGCTTCCTTGAGCTTCTAAGCCGTGTTATTTGGACCGAGGCGCCGTCGTCGTCGTTCTTTCCTCTCCTCTGTTTTTCTCCCACCGCCACCGCCATTCTCCGTTGAGTCCTCGCCGTCGAACCAGCGCCTATGCAGTCGTAGCAAAGCGCTCAAATGCTTCGCCTCTTCCTTGCGCGCTCAGTCGAACCATCCTTGTCGCTTGATTTCGTTGTGAACTCGTCGTTCATCGTTTTCTTCCTCGCGGCCGGCAGCACCACCGTGGTGTGCGCGTCGCCGTGGCCAGCCTACTCCGGTGAGCCGTTGGCCTTGATCAGTGTACCTATGGCTTCGTCTCGATGCTGTGGTGCTTAATCCTGTGTTGCTTGCTAGTTTTGATCACTGCAGTCGCCGGTTCTTCCTCACCGACGATCTTTGCTCCGCCGTGATCACCGTGGTCGCCGCCACGCCTCTCGTTGTTTCTCCGACCTCGCTCCTTGCTTCAACGCGTTGGGGGTGAGCTACTGGTGTTTCTGGATCCTTTGTTTGAGCTGTCTTTGGTTTCACGTCGCCGCGTAAGCGCTAGCCGCGTACACCACAGCGTCCATGGCCATGCGGCCGAGCTAGTATAGGGCCGTAATAAGTACAGATAAGGATGTAAATCGATGCGCCTAGTCTTGGTGATCATTTTAGTACCTTGGTCGTCGCCGTTGGACTCACCGTCGGCGAGGAATCGCCGGTCAGAGCCGTCGCTGCCGTGGTCAACGTCGGAGGTTGAAGATGACAAGTGGGACCCGGTTGTCAGTGACTCATCGTTCAAAATGAATTTTTTGTTTTTCAGATTTAAATGAATAGTGTCTATTTTTGTTATTTTTGTGTAGATTTATTTAGAGCTCCAAAAATTATGAAAATTTTTGTGTGACTTCTCTGTGATGTGTATTATTTAGGAAAAATATGAAATGTTGATTTTCAGTACTTTTTGAATGTGATAAAAATTGCTCAATTAATTAATAAATGAGTTTCCAGGATTTTTCTAGACTTATTTATGTATCCAAAAATTATGAAAATTGTTTTGTCACTTAGTTATCATGTGATGAACATATACAAAAAATTTTGAGGTCAATTGGAATAAGTTGATTTATTTCATAATTATTAATTAATTAATTAATTAATTCATAAAAGCAAATAGTAACATTTAGTGATTTAGGTTTTGTTTGAGTTTTTGATTAAGTGATGTCCTTGGGTCATTAGTTGGTAATGATCCTTGGCAATTGTTGTGAGTATTGCGAAAATGGTTTAGTTAGTTTGACTTATAACTGTACCGCGAAGGAAAGTTGTATTCAAGTTGTTAAGTTTTGCATCCATCATCGAGCATCATATTTTGTATCCGCATCATGTTAAGCATGGCATTGTTACTACGTGTAGTGAACGAAGGTGAACACGTGGTAGTTAATCAAGTAGTTGAGGAGGTTGATCCGTCTGTGGAGGTTGGAGTTGATATCGGTGGAGCGACTCCGTACCCGGACTTTTCCGTCAACGAAGGCAAGCCCCGGATGCATACAACCCTACCTTGTATTTTACAAATTGATTTCGCTTTTGCTTCTTTTTACTGCATTAAGTGATTAGGAGTCAAGTGAAAACCAAATTGGTACCTTACCAACCTTGTTATTCCATATTTACCATATTACCAGTTTTAAATTCGTATATGCCAGTTTTGCTTAGCTATGCTTAGAACGGTGAAAGTCGGGTGATTACCTGTCATCTGTAAGTTTTAAATGGAGCTTTGGTTAAATATATTAACATGTGATATGGGAATGTGGAGTAATAAATCTAGACCGGGCGGACTCGGTGTGTGTGAGCCACAAGACATGGAGGTCTTGTGAGCAGGTTCTTTCCGCCTGTGTCGATTAAGGTCCGTCCGTTGTTGAATTGCATGAGGTGAGACTTTGTAGTACTAACCACATACTTCGGTAAGCCTTAACTTGGTTATTCTATTATAAGAATGGCTACTCGTGCACTGGGAGTGGAGAGATGGCGGGAATAGCGTGTACCCACGTGGCAATGGGCTGGATTGGTGGAGTACTGTATTCTCGGGGGGCGCGGACCCGTTTTTGTTTTAGAGGATCCGAGGGTAGGTTGGTATATGTAGGTCGGGGACCTGCATATGTCATGTGGTCTGGAATTCCCAGCTGGGTTATAATCGGTTCGAATTGTCGTTGCTCCTCGGTTATGGAGACCCAACTCACTGTTCATCATCGTAGTATTAATAACTGGAACTTGAGGATGGTTTGAGAAGGTGTTGGTTACGAAGTTTCATGATCTCAATACGGATCGTGTCAGCTTTGTATATGATCTTTATGAAGTTTTAAACGTTGATATAAAGAATTTTGTTAAAATGCTTTTACGCAAAAAGAACCTTGATTATTGCTAAAGCCATACCTTGAATCCCATGAGCCTGCATTCCTGTGTTCTTTTAATTCTTATTTCGGTTAAGTCTTGTTGATTACTTTTGTACTCAGGGTTCGTTGATCCTTGTTGCAGGTGAGGCTCATGAGCAGATCTGTTTTGGATCATGCTGCATGACTGTTGTTCAGTGCGATGACGTTAATTAAATGTGTGGCCCTTGGGCAGGGTAGCTTATGTTGTGTGTTTTGTAATATATTATAATGCCACTCCACTACTTTGGTTTGTATTAATATCGAACTTAGTTGTATGGTTTGAAACAAAGGGTTTGTAAACTATGTTATTGTAAGTCTTCCGCTACTTTTACTCTAATGTATCTATTTGAATAAACTGTTGTAATACTGCAATGACTCTGTAATGTGATCCTGCTCAGAAATCGTAGATGATTCGGGGTTCCTCGAGGACACCCGACAGTCTTCTTAAGTTACCGGGAACATATGCATAGATGTCAAAGGTCATTGGACAGTGATAGGTGCATATGGGCCCTATAATTTAGGAGGTTCTGCCATAGGTTAGGGCGGCGTGGAGGAGGCGGAGAGAGGAGAGGAGAGGTCGCGCGAGGAGCCGATGACTCCGAGGAGAGGGAGGAGGCGTCCCGCGTCCGTGCTCGCCTCGCCCGACGTGAGGGAAGGGAGGGGGCGTCCGCGGCGCCAGCGCAGAGGTGAGGAGGAGGAGGAGCGAGTGCGGCAGCGGCACTGTGGCGTGGGGAGGGAGCTGCGTGGGGGAGGGAAAGGGATAGGGTTCGATAGTTCGGGGGGTGGGGGCGGGCCGGGCCAGCTAGGGCTCTTAGCAGGCTGGCTGCTCGAGCCCCCACCGGGCCATGCGTTGTGGACCGGACCGGGCCGTGCCGTGCTGGCCCACGTGCCTAGGGTAAGACCCAGGCATGGTCTGCTCCTCCGGACTGTGTCAGCTCGGGCCCGCTCGCCACTGGGTCGGGCCGTGCTTAGGCCAGCCAAAAAACGGGCCTCGTGCCGGGCCGACGGGCTCGGGCTGCATTGCCATATATAGCGGCCGATGAGAGTAAGTCGTAGCGACGTAGCTGAGTAACATATAGAAATGTCTTAATTTTATATGAAAATTCAAGTAGGTGCTGCTGTCAGCTCCATAAACGTTTTTTAGGAAGTCAGCTCCATAGACATGAGGGAAGCATGAGACAGGACTGTTTCTCACATACTCACTGGCTTCGGCCTGTAGACCGGGACAAAATAGGGCCACATCTACCAATGCAGATGATGATCCAACCCATTCTTTCGGCCCGCTTGGCTGAACCACGAGCATACGCGTTGGATACAAACAAGATTCCTGAATCTGGTTGGGTGGTTGGATCATGTCTAAACCTCGAGTCCTCGATGGAGGGGACTTTTGAAGGAAAATAGTACCCACCATTCGTACAAGTTGGCAGCAGTGCGACATGCAGACGGATGCTGTCATTGCGGCGAATAGTGGGCTTGTGAATTTTAATTTGCGTGTGGAACATGAGGATATCTCTAGCTGTTTCTAACTCAAAGCCGCTTTTTACACCTAAAAAGGCTTCTTTGTTGCTAAGGGCACGTACAACGTAAGCATATTGAGGCATTAGCCTCAGTAAACCACTAGATTCCACGTTGATCGAGAAAAAAATAGAACTACTATTCTCTCTCTCCAAGGCCAAATTTTTTACTTTTAGCCCATTTTTTAAAAGTTTCTCACAAATTGAAAAGTTTGACTCTCAAGATCTCGGAGAAAGATTTTCGAGAAAAAATAGAACTACTATTCTCTCTCTCCAAGGCCAAATTTTTTACTTTTTAAAAAGTTTCTCATCGATGCTGGCCCTTAGCTCGGAGCCATCGATGCTGGCGCCGAGCTAACACGTCTCGGCGCTAGCGTCCCTGGCACCGAGCTCCTGGGCTCTAACGGACGTGGAAGGTGATATGGCAGGAAGCTCGGCGCCAGTCACCCTGGCGCCGACCTCAACGCCGTAGATCTTGGCGCCAAGCTCGGCACCAGGGTGACTGGCGCCGAGCCTTTATTACGTATGGGCCCAGCCCCTCTCTTCCTCTCTTCCTCTCCCTCTCTCGCCCTAGCAGAGGAGAGTCGAGCTCCGCCGCCACCGCTGTCCGCACACGCGCCTCCACCGGCCGCCCTCGCCCGCATGCGCCTCGCCGAGCCCGCGCACGGACGCCCACACCGCGCTGCCAACGCGCCGGCGCCAGCCGCCTACGCCCCGAGGCCACGCCGCGCCACCACGGATGCCTCGTGCCCCGAGCCCAACGAGCGCCACCGTGGCCACCCCGAGGCTGCCCCGTGCCGCGCCACCACGGACGGCCCACGCCCCGAGGCCGTGCAAGAGCGCCCCCCCCCGCGCCGCGCAATTGCCTGTGGCTGGCCGCTCGTGTCGCGACGCGCCTAGCGCCCCTGCGCCCGCGATTAGGTCCCCTCGTCGGTTCCTGCGCCCGCGCCGCGTCCTCTCCTCGCCTTGGCCTCGCCCCGCCTTGCCGCCCTCCACCGCCGGCCTCGGTCGTGGCCACCGTGCCTCCCGCGCCCGTCGACCGGACTCGCCGCGTGCCACCACCGTTGTCGGCGCGCCACCGCCGGCCCCGCCCGGCACCTGCAGCGGCCGGCCGTGCCACCGCCGGCCCAGATCGTCGGCCTGACCCACGCCCGTTGTCCTTTGCGACTCCGTCGACGTCCGCGGATCAGTCGTTGGAAAGGTAAAAATTATGAATATGCAATGTACCTACTTAGTTGGCATTTGTTATTTACTAGTTAATGTGATGACTCAGGTAGTTGATTTAGTTAGTGATCTAGTGAGATATATATGTAGATAGATAGAAACATAGATACATAGGTACATAGATATAGTTAGATAGCTACTTAGATATGTAGTTACATATTTAGTTAACTAAATATGATCTAGCTATTTAGTGTGTACACTGTATATATATACGTAGTTATTATCTTATTTACTTATTTTGTAGTTAGAAAGTACTTGTTAGGTACTATCTATCATCTAATTTGGACTAAAGGACATGTGTTTCGGTACGTGTTTGAACTAGATGGACAACCTAGTGACCATATATCATGGAGGCACCGTTGAAAGCGATCGCTATGGATATGTTGAGTTTGTTGACATGCAAAGCTTGCCTGTGCGATTCAATGGTAGGCCTTCATTTAGTGAGATGGTTGCAAGGGCTCAGGAGGAGCTGCATTGCCTTGGAGATGATGGCATTGCAGTTGATGGTGTACTGCACCTAGGTTCTCCTCCCAACATCCTCAGGCGAATGATCTCAATTGGTTGTTCGGATCAGTGGGAGAACTATGTGAGATCGGCTATGAAGAGCCAGCTGCAATGTTTGGACGTGGTTGTACGTCGGGTGTTAGTTGATCCCATCCCTCATGGGTTTTCCCCACCAATGGATCAGCAGGCACACATCGACCCTCCCATTCCGGAACCTTATATGGATGTGGAGATTGCACTTATGGTTCCCGATGCTTAATCTGCCCCCAATGCGGTAGTTGGAGATGCTTGTTAGACTCATGTTTTCGTGGTAGATCCTCCTCATGAGATCCCTTTGACACAGAATCATCCGAGTAAGTGTCTTAACCGCATAGTTTTTAGGAGCTTACCCCCTTCCTTATATCTATTTCTTTCATTATTTCCTCATTTCTCTACTTATGTTGCAAGAGACATTCCTGAGAATGTGGATGTGCCCCCTGTTGCTGCGCAAGTGCACTTTGGAGATGGATTCTATGGCTCCAATAGTGTTGAAATTATGTATGATTCGGAGCCATATGAGATGGCTAGGGCTCTTGATTCTAATGATGATCACCCTGTTGGAGAGCTGATAGAGAGTGATGTTGAGATGCTGAGGCGTATCTTTCTCGGTCGCCGTGATCCAAGAGTTCACGAGTTCAACGATCTTGCTCATTCCGATCAGGCATATGCAGAAGGATGTGATGATGAGCTCCTAGAAGCTCCTAAGGCTGGTCCTAACATGGTAATTGAGAATGGAAGGGTGTTCAATGACCTCCCTGCATTGAAGAGGTGGTTGCAAGCTTTTGCAGTGATACAAAAGAGACCTTACAAGGTATTGCATTCATATGAGGAGCGTCGTTACACAGTTGTGTGTGACAAGGAACGCTGCCCATGGAGGGTTTGTGCAAGGAAGCAATAGGTCACCGGAAAATGGAAGATCACAAAAGTTGCCGGGCCACACAATTGTGCTGACCATGAGCTGACACTGAGGCATCGGTAGTTGACATCTACCCTCATTGCCAAGCGGTTGATGAGAATTTTGTAGGGAGAACCCAACATGAAGGTGAGGACAATTATCAGGACCATTGAGGTGTTGTATGGAGGTTATGTGATAACTTATGGTAAAGTATGGAGGGCTAAGCAGCGAGCGTGAAAGATGATATATGGGGACTAGGAGGATGGGTATGAGCAGATGCCAGTTCTTTTCAATGCAATCAAAGTGGTGAATCCAGGCATGCATTATGAGTACATCTCAAAACCAAATGTATGGAAAGATGGGAGGCAGATATTCTTCCAGGCTTTTTGGTGCTTCCCTCAGTGTGTCGAGGCCTTTAAGCACTGTCATCCCGTCTTCTCCATTGATGGTACGTTCTTGATTGGCAAATACCAGGGCACACTTTTTATAGCCATATCCTGTGACGCGAACAACAAGTTGGTTCCTTTGATATTTGCTTTGGTTGAGAAGGAGAACAATGACAGTTGGGGATGGTTCTTGAGGCTAGTCCGGATACACGTGGTTGGGCCTGGCAGGGAGGTTGGCATCATATCTGATAGGCACTAGGGCATACTTAATGCCGTGCGAGAGCAGATAGAGGGGTATGCACCATTGCACCATCGTTGGTGTACTCGGCACCTTGCTGAGAATCTACTCCGAAAGGATGGTGTGAAGGGTAACTTTGATCTGTTCTAGAAGGCTGCTCGACAGCTTGAGGACAAGTACTTTTAGAAAAAGTTAGAGCAGGTCAGAACCGCATCAAATGCAGAAGGTAGACAATGGCTCATAGGTTTGATGAGGGATTTGAAGAAATGGACGAGAGCTCACGACGTCGGTGGATGGAGGTACGAGTTTCAGTGCAGCAACATGGCAGAGTCATTCAATAAGTTGCTATTGGGGATACGTGGTATGCCCGTGAATGCAATCGTTCAATTCACCTTCTATAAGCTTGTTGCTTGGTTCAACGATAGACACGCCCATGCATTGCAGTTGTGGAGTGATGGAGAGATATGGGCTCCGAAACCAAAGGTACACCTAGAGAAGGCAAAAGAAAGGGCTGGCACACATGAGGTTACATGCTTTGACCACGCCACAGGGACTTATCAGGTCGAGCATAGGGGCGGTACAACGTCCAGCGGCGAGGTCCAAGAGTCAAGGATGCATGTGGTTGTCTTCCAAGATTTCAAATGCACTTGTGGTAAACCAAGGCAGTACCACTTTCTATGTTCACATTTGGTGGCAGCAGCTAGGCATCGCAACTATAATATCGAGAGGAGGATACCTCACGAGTTCAGTGTCGACACGCTTGTGGACACATGGAGCCCCCGCTTCGTGCCTTTCCGGGACCCTAGAGAGTGGCCTCCATATGATGGGCTGAAGTACATTGTGGATCCAGCTTACCGTTGGAACAAGCGTGGATCAAGGCAGAGGACGAGGCACAGGATGGTTACGGATCAGATACCTAGAAGAACGAGGCATGGGAGAGGAACTCCATTTGTTACTAACCCCAAGCAGTACGAGTGCGGCAAGTACGGTAGACTTGGCCACAATTCACGAAGTTGCCATTGGCAGATTAGTGAGGTGCGACTATTGGTTGATTTTATTATTTTATATTTATCATATTCATTTAATTAATTATGCATGTCTCAATTTATGCTTGTTTTTGTGTCAATTACTTATACATTTCTAAGTTCATGTTTCATTGTATATTGAATTTCTAATTCATTAACTTTTTTGTAGGATGGAGCAATTCCACCTGCTCGACCCGACGTACGAGGCAACCCACCAAGGACGTCTCATAGCGCTGGGGCAGGTAATAATCTATAAGTTTTGTTCAAAATTTGGTGAACGTACATGTGTTCGTGAAGTAATAGGAGACTATGTTTTATTTGATGCAGGACCTTCCGCTCCTTCGTCCTAGAACCCACAGTGGGTTCTTGGACATGCGGTACGACGATAGGTACACTCCTTTCCTGCAAAGAGCTGGCCTGGATGTCATCTCTTTTCAGGTTCGTCGTGGATTGCCCAAGTTCAACTCAGCGGCCATAACTATATTGGTTGACAGGTATTAAATTAAATAATTGCCTCCATTCATGGCCATTTGTTCGTGCGCTTGACTTTTTGACATGTAATCTTGCTTTGTCTAAAATATAGGTGGCGGCCGGAGACTCACAGCTTCCACCTACCTTTCGGGGAAATGACAGTCACGCTCTAGGACTATCAGAAGATGCTAGGCCTAAGGATTCATGGCAACCCAGTCACCGGGCAGTGCAGGTCAGAGGGCAGGAGAGCACGAGTAGAGGCCTTCCTTGGGCGTGAGCTTGGTGAGCAAGGGGCTCGCACTTCTAGAGTTCTCATCTCCTGGCTACGGGAAGAGTTCGCACAGTGCCCCGAGGAGGCAGATGAGGAGACAGTTGCGTACTACTACAGGGCATGGATCCTACACATGTTTGCCTGCGTTCTATTCCCCAACGCCACGGGTGACAGTGTGTCCTGGATGTGGGTCCACTGCCTCAGTGACTGGGACCAGGCGGGTCACTACAGCTGGGGCTCTGTAGTCTTGTGTTTTCTATACCGGCAACTGTACGAGGGGTGTCGTCGGTCTTCGTCCAACGAGTCACTTGGTGGATGCATGTACCTGTTACAGCTATGGATGTGGGCTCGTCTTCCAGTTGGTCGTCTAGAGGTTCTGGCTCGTCGTGAGTGGTACCAAGGTCAGCCTCCAAGTCGGCAGCAGATGTGGGCATACCTTTGGGACCAGGTCAGGGTTCCGTATGCGAGGTTAGACCGGGCGTACATTGAGTTCACGAATGAGCTAGACACGCTGACGGCGTCTAGTGTAAGTAAATTTTATTTCCCATGCTAGTTTGAAAAGGATTAGTATACCATCTAACATCTTGTTTGGACATGTTGCAGGTGGAGTGGGAGTCGTACGGTGGAGAGGGCACACTTCCTTTTCAGTTGAGCAACATTTGTGGGTTCGACGACGACTTCTATAGGATGAGGTGCCCTCTAATCTGCTTCTATGCTGTCGAGTTTCACCTGCCAGATAGGGTTGCACACCAATTTGGAGTGAGACAGCTTTGGCCTATGGCTCTGTTCTCGACTGGCGTTGACTTACACAAGTAAGTGTTTTGATATTTCCAAATGTCTCGTGATGGTCCATTTCTATTAATATAGTGACATGTACATGGATTCAAGTAACGATGACATACATGCAGGTTGGATCGTCAGAAGAACAGAAAGATTTTTGACTGGGAGAAACACCACCAGTCCTTCATTGAGCAATGGGAGGAGATGCACGACAACATGGACGACAACAATGAGCCGCACATGAACCGTGAGCTCAGGCGGTACCAAGCTTGGTACCAGCGTGCGATACGTTGCAAGCTGAGGGTACAGTGGATAGAAGATGACTACGCCGACATCAAGTCCTCCGACAATGAAGACACGGCGTACGACCAATCGACTCGTGCAGAAAGGCAGGTGGAGGCAGGACCGATCTTGGATAGAGTGATAAGCCAATTGCCTTATTTTTCTACGTTAAGTTGCATAACAATACATTAGGCATTCTTGGACCGACATTAGGAGTTCTCTATTTCAGTTAGTGCCACCTTCGAGCCGTATCACCCTAATAATACATTAGATTCTTGTACAAAAGAAAACAAAACCTATTGCTATCTGTTCAGATGTATTATTACTGAGAACTTTGTTGTAGGGCAATACACTCAAATGCCCAGTTGAAGAGATTGAGCGCATTCGGCTGAGAGTTAGGGACGACTACATGCTTAGCTTCCTGGACGTAAGATTAAAAATATTCTTTCAAACATATCATTAATACGTTAGATTCTTTCAGTTAACATAATTTTGTACAACAGAGGCTGTCACGTTGGCTACGCCATGCGGCTGGTCATTGTGGTTGCAGGATAGACACGATGCAAGATGTGTACATTCCTTCCACAGGCAGAGGAGGCTTGAGTTCCTCTAGCCAAGCAGCTACAGGGGACGGGGATGAGGACGAGGAAGACGACGACAAGGACGACGTGGACAAGAGGCATGTGGAGTTTGGCCCCTCTTAGCTCCATGATGCTCCCTCGACTCATCCTACACTGCCTCCTAGCACTAGGCGACGCTGGCCGCGTGACCCTTACACTCCAGGTACGAGCGCTCTTGGTCACAAGAGTAAGGGCAAGAGTAGGAGGCAGTGAGGGTTGTGGTAGATGTTAGTATGCACTATTATGGATTTTGTATTTACTTTTCTATAACTATTTGGGACTGTATGGACATTGTGGACTATTTGGACTGTGCAGGACATATTATGTTGGTTGTGATGTTCGTTGTGGTTGGATTTTGCTCCTTGGATGATTAAATGTTTGGAATATATAATGATGTCTCTGTTTGTCTCTGTTTGGAATCATTAATCATACTACACTGCTAAAAAGGCACAAATGTAGTACATAGATTAAATGTAAATTTATTAGAATGTGTATAATCTAATCGTATCGTGCATACGCTTTGTAGATGAATCTAGGGTTACCAAGCAACAGTGAACGAATCTAGGCTTTTTAGACAATAGAAATAGACTTTTTAGATACAAGGACATCATCGATTTATCACTTCACTAGCATAGTACTGGCATGCAAGGAAGCACAACTCCACTATATCTCCACCATCCATCTTATGACTGTTTGATCCAAGGGCTGAGGTGAAGAGGCGCACGGATCACTGACATGGCACATTGAGAGGCCTCCATTCCTTCTCTCAACCTATAAATAACCCCTCACTCCCTCTCATTCACACACACAACAAGGAAGAAGAACACTCCTCAGCATTTTCTTTCATTGCAGTACCAATGTCTGGAGGGTCATCCAGAGGGAGAGGAAAGGGGAAGGGAACTACCATTAGGTGGGAGGGTCCTCTTGGTCCCGATTTCTTTGAGGAAGCTCTTTATGAGAGGTTCCCAGTTGAGAGAAAAAGTGATTTCCCTAAAGAGGCACCACTGAGAGGATACGATGAAAGGAAAGAAGAGTGGCCAAAATGCATGCATGGTGAGGACTGCCTAGTGCAGATGTTCACCGAGGGAATAGATGGAGGTCGTCGTTTCTTCAAATGCCCGTGAGCATGGGTAATTGCTATTACTATTTGTTTCTTCAATATGTTCCTCTTCTATATAACTTACACGACATACTTATTGTAGTTTTCCTTGGCCGAAGAAAACTGTGGGTTCACTAGGTGGGTCGATCTTCGACCTATTTATCCACATGCGGAGTACATCTACTACCTGCAGGACTATATCTTCGATCTAGAAAGGGAAGTTAGTAGCGGTTACAAGGATGACGGATAGGACGACAACAACAATGGTACCGATTCACAGGAGGCACTCTGCAATGATCCATATTGCACCTGCCCTAACCACAAGAACAAGGGGCCTCCCCCGTCACCCCCGCCACCACCAACAACAACAACGGGAGGCTACTATAGAGAATGTGCAACACAATTTGCTATGTGGCCACACTACTAGGACGACTTTATCTTATTCACATGCCACATCTATGTGTTTGTTGTTTGGTTTAATTACCTAAGACATGTTAGGTTTAGTCAAAGGAAACTCTGTACCCTAGTTCGGTACATGTTCTCACATGCCATTTCATGTGTTTTGTGTGTTGAATTATATAATGCCATATGCCATTAGGTTTTATTTGCAGCACGTGTTCATATTTCAATACGTCCGTAATATTAAGCGGAATATTAAGACCATAAATAATGAAAACAACCACATAATGAAAAGTTCAATACTGTGCCACATTAAACAACATAATAATACTAGAAGTACGTGCTGACAGTAGACATAGGGGGCAAATGCACTTTCAAATCCTTAGTCTGAAACATGTTGAGTAATCAACTCATCATCCGAGTACCAGTCCTCTACCACAACCCTGTTGCTGTGGCTAGGCTCACCTGCGTTGCTCTGATATGCCTGTCGCCTGTAGTAAGCGGCCTTCACTTCATCTGCGGCCACTGCGGCCTGAGTGAAGAACGATTCGTCATCCTCCTCCGCCTGTAAGCCCGCCTCTGCTAGACCAATGAGATCGCTCAGTCTGCCAGTGTCTTCCTCAACCCCCTCCACCTGCAACCCCGCCTCTGCTAGAGCGATGAGCTCGCTCAGTTTGCTAGTATTGTCCTCAGTCTCCAACGCCTACAAGCCCACCTCTGCTAGAGCAATGAGCTCACTCAGTCTGCCAGTGTCGTCCTCATCCTCGTCCCCCTCATCAGACAACACAATCGGTGATTGAACGGTGTGACCAACTCGTGATCTATGGTCATCTAACTTCTTCTCCTCATACCTTGCACGAGCCACCTCTGTGGCATGTTCCTCACTGCAACCAATCCCTTCATGTATAAAATGCAATCAGTTAGCAACGCGATTATATTACATTTAAAATCAGGCAACGAAAAAAAGGCTTTCAAGCACTCACTGGCACATAATGCAACAACATCCTCGTTCAAGACCTACATCTGTAGTCTTGTCTCCTCCCTTGCCTCCTTCCTTGCCCTCTCCTCCTCTAACATCATTTGTCTCTCAAATCCCCATTTGTTAAGCCTAACATCGATCGGGTTACAAATACCGCGTTGTCTAGCAAACTCACGCATCTTTTCTTTGTGATGTTTAACGAATAGGTTGACGTAGTCAGGTCCATATCCCCTCTTCCGTGCAATTACTTGCCTCTTCTTTAGTTCATCCAAGAACTTAGCTTGACCATCATAACATTCCCACCTACATTTCCTAGTGCTCTGTTCAAACGAAAAATTATATCATATATGTCTTAGCAAAAGAAACAAAATACGATTTCATGTTTACCACAAAAATAACCAACCTCATCATACTCAACCATATGGCCGCAGTAATGGCCAATTCCAAGCTCCGAAGGGACTAGGCCATAGTTGGATTTAACACCACATTCGCACATGACAGGAGGTGCTTTATAAATTACCCTTTCTTTCTTCTTTTCCTTAACCTTTCGTGGTTCTTCCAGCCATTGGTTCTTAGGACCATACAACCACTCCTTGAAACGACAGTTTGCCATTGAAAACATCTAAATAAGGAGACATTAGTACATGAACACATATAGCTCAACATTTCAACACATACACTTTACACTTACTTCATGCTTGTTTGGACACACAAACTCCAATGTATTCTCAGGGTTTATCACAGCTCGATCTAAATAATCGCACAGAGGAGGTTCCTCGAGTCGTCTAGCTGCGGCTAGGTGCTTCTCCTTAGCCGTCATTGGCGAAGGGTTAGGGGGGTGGAACCCACCGCTTGAAGTGCTCACGTGGATGTCTCCCTCTAAACCAATCGTCGAAAAGGAGGTACCGAGGATTAAACTTGTCTGCACCGTCGATCCACTGAATGAAAAAGCATCTCTCATGGTCCTACACAACGAGATTCCAACAAAATATTAGTAGCATACTTACACAAATAAAGAAAAAGGATAGTGGAAACAATTTCTTACATTAAAACGACTACATATATAGAAGCAACGCGCCGCTGGGTCCGGATGTTTTGATTGAAAAACATGGGCCGGGAAACCACAGTCACAGTTAGGGACAGGGAGGTCAGGAGGGACGGGGGCATCTTTGCTAGACGCATCGGGGTATAATTCTTGAGGATGACTCTGTTTTTTTCAAAACTCCTCCCAAAATATTTCTTGCATCTAACAAAACGGATGTAATTTAACAAACAAAAATCAAAACATCACAAATAAATGTCAATGCGAACCATAACTATAATACAACCAATTTCGTTCTAAGAACCGAAAGCAATTAACATTAAACCCTAAACCTAGGGTTTCCCATTTGATGCACAACAATGAACCCATAACATAACTACATGCGCCTAGGTTTGCTAGCTTTTCCACGGTTGTATAATACATATATTGAGGGATAGAATGAAACCCTAAGTAATGATGATTCTTAAGTTCAAAAATCCGACTAATATATACCGAATTTATGCAAAAAACTAGGAGGGAAGCGAGGATACCTTGCTCTCGAAGATCTATGGATCAAATCAAAGTTTCCAAGGTCCAATATGTCGATTCGTGAGGTGGGGTGAAGTGGGGAGACAAAAAAACCCGAGAGGGAGCAGAAAGAAGAGGAAGAACGCTCGGGCAGGAAGGTTGGGGCGGGGTTAAAATAAAGGCTCAGCGCCAATCACCCTGGACACCGAGCTCAGCGCCAAGATCTACGGCGCCGAGTTCAGCGCCAAGATCTACGGCGCCGAGCTTGGCGCCAGGGTGACTGGCGCCGAGCTTCCTACCATGTCACCTTCCACGTCCGCTTCGAGCCTAGGAGCTCGGCGCCAGGGATGCTGGCATCGAGACATGTTAGCTCAGCGCCAGCATCGATGGCGCCGAGCTAAGGGTATAGATTCTGAAATCTTTCCTCCAGGGGTCTATTTGTGATAAACTTTCAAAAAAGGGCTAAAAAGTAAAAAATTCGGTCTCCAAGGACACCATCTCCTTTTATCCTGCTCCTGCACGACAAAAAGAAGTGGGCATGCAGCACCTTTTCTCCTTTCTCCCTCCCCGAGACCACCATCTATCAACCACAACGTGCTCTTGAGTGTTCTCCTTTGCTCTTTGTCAGATAGAGCTACTACTTCTGTGATTATCACAGGCCTCTGCGAGACCACCAGATGAAATGACATGGAGGGTTGATGCCAGGTGGAGGCTGGGGGCACTATGCCACCTTGGCGCGTTGGAGAAGCTCCAATAAGATCACATAAAGGACCACCTAGACAACAAGGAAAACGATAGCTCGATGTTAAATTTGGATATTTCTGTTTCCTTCTACGTTCACGTCACAGCTCCCATATCTCCGGACTCCATCATTCATTGGGACCGTGGCTTATGCTGAAATTTAGCTTATGCTAAAATATTGTGAAAGAAAAAATACTATTACATGGCTGAAAAGTAGCTCAAGCAAACATGGTTGTTCTTTTTATATTTAGCATGGCTCTCTAGCTATTTATGCATGCTTTCCCATATTTATTTCTATATTAGATTATTGTCAGTGTCATAATTCTTTCTTCTGAAAAATGCATAGGAGAACTGCGTATCTTTCTATTATAGAGAGGAAAGAAAGGGTCCATAAACAATACCGACATGCCAAGATATATGAGATGGTTGGAACTTGGAAGTACTTACAACACCATTAATCAAAAAACACTTTTAACGACCAAATAGCAAGGAAAAACTCAAGGGAGAGCTCCTACCTATCCAGCCTAGAGCTTGGATTTTCTCAACTTCGGCTAGACACCGTAATATATACTTATCCCTAAACTTTCACAAAACATCGCTAACAGAAGGGGAATCCCCATCAAAGACACAGACATTATAATGTTTTTGTAGCAACCACGCAGTCAAAACGATGAGAGAATTTGCTCCTTTCTGTACTTCTTATTGATCATGCGGATTATTTTAGCCCGCCACTTAGCAAACACAAAGACCATCGTGTCTAGAAGCTGCACTTCCTAGACGACCCAAAGGGCCAAAGGTGACAAAATGTTGAACCAAACTTGCCGTGCAAACCCACAACCAATAAGTAAACATTGAACTATCACCTCCTCTTGATCACACAAGGGACACCTTTTCAGATGCGATGATATCCTAGATGAGCTAGGTGATCTACCATCCAACAACAATTACGAACAACAAGCCAAATGGAAATCATACATTTTTCTAGGGCACACGATTTCCAAATAGGGCGCAAAGGTTCAAAAATCGATAATAAACCATTAAAAATAAGCTCTATATGACGATTTAGCAAAGTAAACTCTTGTCGGTGTTTCGAACAAGCACCGGCTAGTAAATTTATAATTATGCGCGTTAGGCCCGGATGGTGCGCTAAAGGACACAAGGTTTATATTAGTTCGGGCTGAATGTCCCTACGTCCAGTCTATTGCTGCTCGTGTTATTAGCACCAAAAACATTTCGTAGTAGGGGGTACAAACGGTCGACAGAGGGACTAGTCCTAGGTCTCCGATGGAAGGGTCGAAAGGAGGCCAAGAGCCTGGTGGCGGCTCGGCTGTGTATGTGATGTCAAACTGAACTCTCTATGAGTTAGTCTGTATGTGAGTTGTCCGTTCCCAACCCGTCCATCTAGTGGGGAGCCCTACCCTCCCTTTTATAGACCAAGGGGGAGCAGGGGTTATAGATGGGAGAAAGAGGAAAATACCAAGGGTATAGAAGGTCCTTCGAAGGATCCGGGTCTTCCTTTTTCCCTGTGCCTGCCTTGTATAACATGGCAGATAGTGTCAGAAGTGGCGTGTTCATTGATCTTCGTAGGCCATGCCCTGGCCTCTTTTAGCAAGTGGGTGCGTCCCATCCCGCCTCCGCGGGCGGTGTGTCGGGCAGGGGTGTCGATCTGCGACCCTGTGGGGAGCGGAAGGCACGGTGACTGCTCGTTTGCACTGTAGAGGATGGGAGTCCCCCCATGGAACATAGTGGTTGTCATACGCCTGTGTCGGACTCTTCGCCCGAGGGCTGAAGGCGGCGCCTACAACACTGTAGGGTGAACAACATGCACCTGCAACACTATTCAGGCTCTGCCACGCTTGGAAGGGTCTAAGCGCCCATCCCATCATGCCCTGAAGGTACTCTCCTACAGGGGCGCAGGGCATGGTCCTTGATGCTGCGGTTGACCCAAATGTCTTGTCTTACCCTGTGCCTATCATCATGAGGGAGCAGGGTGCGGTTGTCAGGCGAGGTGGAGCCAGCCTTTGGACATCGGGCGAGGCGAGGTTCGCCCTCGGGGGTCGGGCGAGGTGGAGTTTAGCCCTCAGCCCTCGGGTGAGGCAGAGCCGGCAGATGGGCGTCGGATGAGGCGGAGTCAAGCCCTCAGCCCTCGGGCGAGGTGGAGCCGGTCCATGGGCATCGGGCGAGGTGGAGTTTATACCTCGGGGGTTGGGCGAGGCGGAGTCTAGCCCTTAGCCCTCGGGCGAGGCAGAGCCGATCCCTCAGCCCTTAGGTGGGGCGGAGCCATCCTCCAGCCGTCGGGTGAGGCAGAGCTGGCCCACGGGCGTCGGGTGAGGCGGAACCAAACCCCTATCGTTTGAGCAAGAGGCGCAGTACTGTCCTTCTCCGTTCGGGAGTTTTTAACGTTCGATGTTTATTAGTTCCACCTCCTTGGGTACCCCGGTATTAGGTGCTCGACAGTAGCCCCCGAGCCCCTGGGTGATTCGGACAGAATCGCCTAGGGGGTGTTTTGATTTTGTCGGAGCCAATTCGCCAGAGGGTGCGTGCGAGCGCACCCAGTGGGTGTAGCCCCTAAGCCCCCGGGTGATTTGAGTAGAATCGCTTGGGGTAGTATCGGAGTCAATTCGCTAGAGGGTGCACGCGAGCGCACCCAGTGAGTGTAGCCCCCGGGTGATTCGGGCAAAATCGCCCGGGGGGTAGTATCCGACCCTCCGTGGTTAAAGCCGTAAGACTCGGTGTTTCATCAACTGGATATTTTTAAGGGAGCCCCGGTGCCCCATTTGCGGGGAAAACGTCTAGGGTTAACTTGGTTGGGGTTTCGATTACAAGTTGAGGCCCTACTGATGCTTGTGCACCGGAGTCCTAGTTTCTCATGGGCCCATCCTTCGTTGGGGCGGCCATCGAAGACGGTTTGGGCCGACCCCTGGTCATTATGGGCCCAGACGGATCAGAGAAGAGATTTTTCTAGCCCACGTCCCCTCTGTGGGAAAAGAGTCCAATCGCTTCGGGAAGGCGAACCGTCCAGCGCGATTTCGGTGGGAGAGGATAGGGATCACGGGCATGTGTCCCGCAACATGACGCGACGATGCGCGTGGTAGGCCTAGAGATCGAGGCGGATGGTTGCCCTTCTCGCATCTGCCGCCCCTATAAAACCACGGGGTTCACCCCCAGGGTTCCGTATTTCACCCCCTTGCCTTTGCGCCCGAGACCTCCGCTGCCAATCGCCCTAGCCTCCTACGCCCACACCGCCACCATTGTTAGGTTCGCCTCCGCGTCGCAGCCGCCGTTAAGCTCACGCCCGCATCATAGTTGTCGTTGAGCTCACGCCCACCTTTCTTCTCGACGCTTTAATGGAGCTGTGGGGCATATCCGGTATTACCTCTCGGTGTTTGGAGGGCCTTGTCCGCCGCGGCCATCTCCGCCCGTAGTCCGTCGTCGAGGAGTGGCTACTGCCCAGTGAGGAGGATGAGCCGGCACCGCCCGAAGGGTATGTCGTGTTGTTTGCTATCTTCCATGAGCGGGGATTTGCCATACCCACGCATGGATTCCTTCGGGGGCTGCTGGATTATTACCAGGTGGAGTTGCAGCATCTTACTCCCAATGGGGTTCAACATATGGCGGCGTTTGTTGCCTTGTGCGAGGGTTTCCTGGGGATCGATCCCCACTTCGATCTGTGGCGGCACTTCTTCACCGTTAGTCTATCGAAGAGGCGGGTTGGGGGGAAGGAGGTGAATGTGCCGATGTGATGTGCCAGCATTCATTTGCGCCATACCCAGTCGAGGGACTACCCATTGATGCGTCTGTCAACCTCCAACAAGGGGTGGCATTCATAGTGGTTTTACGTCAGGGATGATGTGAGTGCCCCCCTGCCAAAGTACACCGGGCGCCTCATCGAAGAGGCTCCGCAGTCGTGGCAGTGGGGCGTTCTAACTAAAGAGAAGAAGCACATCACCGACCTTCTCTCCGCCCTCCATGCTCTGAAGGAGCGGGGTGTGAAGGGGTCAGGGATTATTGGCACCTACCACATGAGGAGGGTGGCGACAATAATCCCCGACCCCTGCACGGGATGGTGCCTGGAGTGTCGTTCGAGGGGACGGTGCTTGTCGATGAAGCGCTTCCTCCCTCCGAGGTGGCGCAGCGAATCAAGGAGGCGATGGAGCCTTCGAAGGACACCACTAGCGCCACCCTTGACCATGTGTATCCGGTGCCAGGGCATCCCCCAATGTGGCCGGAACCGGGGTTTTTTGACTTTGCAAGCTTTCTTTCCCCGCACTCCTCTTTTTACTTGATTTTTCGACCCTTTGATGCTAATTTTGGGGCGTCTGTGGATCAGCCGAGGAGGCTAATCTTCAAGGATAGTCCAGCCCCGATGTTGAAGGATCGGGTGCTGGCGGCATCGAATCGTATCGCGACTGAGTGGGACAAGAGGACAAAGGAGCTCAAGAAGGAGGAGATGCGACAGACGCAGGAAGCACGGGATCGAGGAGAGGATGTAAGCAGTGACGACAACGACGATGACGATGAGGACGATGATGATGATGAGGTAGCTGGCAATGTGGATTGGGGTGTCCTGGAGGACGAGGGCACACTGATAAGTGCCCACCCATCCATGCAGGGAAGCGAGTCCATGAGGTCGATGGAGGTGGACCAACCCACTGACCCGTCCTCGGGGCCGGTGGGAGCTGGGGAATCCGCCTCTCCACCCGGGGTGCCGGTGGAGGACCGGTGGATGGGAGGAGATGGGTCTGCTGTTGCCCCCGAGGTGCTAATGGAGGGGGGCGGGTGGATCTGCTGCCCTGCCCGAGACATCGATCGAGAGGGGTGGCTCCATCGCCGCGCCCTCGAAAACAAGGGAGACGAGCCCCTGCTCGGGAGCAGGGGGCAGTCTCGAAGCGTTCTCGCCCAGACGAGTTGGGGTAGGGGTCTAGGGGTTCGTCCCCAAAACGTTCCCGCCACCCAAAGGCGTCAGAGTAAGCCACTGATTCCCCTGTTTCTATGCCTTTTGCCTTTGTGTAGATTCTTGTGGACGGGCCGCTCTCTGGGGCCAGTGCCCAAGAAGAGCCTTGCCCTTCAGGCGGGATGGCTGGTGCTGCCCGATGTCACCCCTGTTTCGGGAAGGAGCGACGCTGTCATTGCAGCCTCGTTGGCCGGTTCAACGGCGCCCACGGTGGCGCCAGGGCCCTTGGTGGTTGCTGAGCAGGTGGCCGCGACCATGTCAAGCCAGGAGCAACCGGACGCAGCCGTGGTGGTGTCCGAGGGGGTGGCACAATCCGTGCTCCTGGCGGCCCTAGTGACGGCGCCCGACGCGGACCGGGCTAAGTCGGATGCGGTCGTGGTGGCGTCCGAGGGAGCAGTGCAGTCTGTGCCACTGGAGGTCCAGAGGGAGGGGGCCGCGACCACGTCAAGCCCGGCGGGGTCGGATGCGGTCGTGGTGGCGTCCGAGGTGGGCCGAACGGGGGAGGACGCGGCCGGCGGGTCTCCGGGCATCTTGGTGGTGGTGGAGAGGACCCGCAGGAGGTCGCCCCTAGCCCTGTTGTTGGGGGGGTAGCCATTCCCCCGCGCGGGGCAAGCCGCCACTCTAGTGGATGGATGCTCAAGACCCATCGTCGGCTCTGTTCTCGCTTGACCATGTTGCCGAGAGCATGGAGCGGGAGAACCTTAACATCAGGTTCTCGGCTGTGATGAATGCCTTGAACCAGGCCAGTGGAGCCCTGCGCGAAATCATCATTCCTTCTAGCCGGGTATCCACCTCGTTCTCCTCTTTCTTTTCGTATCCTTGTGTTTTCATATTTTTGATACTGGTCTTCTTTTCAGAGTCTTGTTTCCCGTAGCCAAAACAAATCCTGATTTCTCCATGAGCGAAAGGTGGAGTGGGACTGCCTCGCCGAGGAGGCCCGACTGAGGAGATGTGGGCGCGTAGCTTGCTGTCACCCAGCAGCAAGAGGCCGAGGCGCGTCGGGACACGGAGTAGATCCATGGGATGTTTGCGGACTTGTCGGCGAGGATGAAGTTGGACGAGGAGGAGGCCACCAAGATCCTAAAGGAGCGGGACAAGCTACCCTGGAAGGATGATGAGGCCAGTAAGCGGGCTATCGAGGTCCTAGACGAGCTGGAGATGGAGCGGGATCTCCGGTGGAAGGCTGAGGATAAGTCCACAGCCCTTCAGCAGAAGGCGGCCTAGGATGCCGCGGTGATCAACCAGCTGCGCAGGGAGCAGGACGAGCTGCGACCGGACCAAAGATAGACTTCGCTTGGAGCACAGCATGGCCCATGAGGAGTGCGACCGGGCCATCCGAGAGCGCGATGAAGCGCGTCGGGAGGCCGAGGCACGCCAGGCGGATCTTGGAGTCAAGGTGGCCCGAAGGCTGGATGCCGCGGAAGCTTCTGCCGGTCTGTGCACAGATCTTGCCAAGGCGCGGGGGCTTCTTCAGGTCAAAAGTGATGAGTATGATCGCCTGTCCTCCGCCGTCCTAGCGATCTATGATGGCCTACAAGTGGCGCAAGAGGAGGGGGCCGGTTCCCTCAGGACTCGTGCTGCAAGTATCACGGCGCGGGTCGGCCAGCCTAAGGAGAGCGCCTTTCATGCTGGGATCACCCAAGCCTTCACCGTTGCCCATTCTCATTATGATCGAGAGATCAACCTGGAGGTAATAAGCCAAGGCTTCGTGCCTGTCTATGATGATGCTGAGCTGGACAAGATGGAGAAGGCGATGGCTCCCCTCGCTAGGAACCTGGCGAACCGGCTGAAAGAAGAGGTTCTCCCTTCGCGGAAGTAGTTAGTTTGATAAATACTTATCTGTAATATGTGAACAAGTGTCGATACTTTCATGTCCTGGGACCAGTTTCGTGATTTTGTTTCGTAATTTCGTTTTGTTTGTTTGATCTTACCTTCTTCCCTTTTTGCGATGAAAAAGTTTTACGCGATCGACCATTCCGCTTGTTAAGACCGTATGGCCCAAGGTGTTTAGGGGAAATCTTGATTGTACTGGTGATCAAAAATTACCGTAGCCATCTGGGCGTGGGCTCTTTGCAATTATACCAATCTGTTCCCCTGAACCTTGCAGCCAATCTTGATGCGGGGAAGAGGTCTGATGTAATGACTTTTTTTGAAAAAAAAAGAGAGGAAGTACCAGTACCTTTATTAGCCCCTGAGTGAGATCCGACCCCTTGTGGTTGCTGGGGTCGGATGTTACTGAAGACCGAAGCGAGAGAAGAGAGCTTATGTTTGTATTTGCTCGTACCCCTTACTTAGGATTTTGGCGATCGTTGTGTGACCATGCGTTCAGTCTTTACCGCTGGCTTGGCCTTCCCCGAGCCCCTGCGCATGGTGGGGATTTGGTCGAGGGCCGGCCTATTTTGTGATGTTTCATCCTGTTTGTAATTCTTCGTAATTTGGAGGGATTGGGGCGGTGTCACCTACCTCGGTGGCTCGAATGACGTGCCTAATAAGTTCGCCACTCCTTGTCCTGCCTTCCAATAGATTTCCCCTTAATGGGGACTCTATGGGCTCGGCAAGAGGGTGGATTGAACTTAGAAGGTTGAGATGACCCTACCCGCCTTAATGCGGGTTGGGCGAAGGCCTCTGAGGCTCATCTCCGTTTTCCCCCTGGTTCTTGTTTGACGCGAGGCGGCCTCGGACCTTTGGTGGGTCAGCCTTTGAATCTCTGTCTTTGGATCGAGCGGCTCGAGCCCCCGAGCCTTGTTAGGGTCTGACAGGGGTCGGCCGTATTTCGCGCGTTACCCCATCCTCGATTTTCACAATCGGAGGGGCTGAGTAGACGACACTTGCCTCGACGGCTCGAGTATCGCGCTCAATGAGCTCGCTAATGGCTACGTTTGTGTGAAATCTGGGTCCATCATTTGCTGACGGGGTCGGCAGAGCCCTCAGGTGGCACTCCACAACTTATTAACCCATCTCCCGGTAGATGCCCGAGCCGTTCGATAGGCTCAGGTGGCCCGCTGGCCTCTCCTTGGTGGAGATTCTGTGGGTTTGGCTCGGGGTTAGAATCGAATGAGAAAAGGTTGAGATGTCCCAGTCCGCTTCTGAGCGGGGTTGGGCAGGGCCGCTGGGGCTCGTCTCAGTTATTTCTCCCTGGCTCTTGTTTGACACAAGGCGGCCTCGAGCCCTTTGCAGGCCGGCCTTCGAACCTTGGCCTATTGTGGCTTATATCGAATGAGGCGACTGCCATTTCGTGACGCGACATGAAGCATTGGGATGCAGTGACTTGCATATGCAATGTTTGAATGTGTAATTTTAATCGAAATGAAGGTGGGGTAGGTAATGTTACCATGGTCGTACGAGCGATGGAAAGCTCCTACCAAATGTGTTCGCACGGGGTTCGAGCCCAACGTCTCGTGATGGGGCCGGTGCGACCTGCATGAGTATTTTTTGATTCTATATCTCGATGGCGATCCGAGCCATTCGATTGACTTGGGCAACCTGACAGCTTCTCCCTGGGGGAGGTTCTGTAGGCGGACCCCTCCGAGCCCTTCTCGAGAAGGTGGATGCCAAAGCTGGGGATGCGGGGGACTATGAGTTTGATTTATTCTGGTGAACCACAAAAATACCGTAGCCGTCGGGGTGTAGGGTCTGGTGGTTCGTCTAGTTTTACTCAAAGTTTTACACCCACGTACCGCGCCTCTGGTTTTTAAACGTTCGGAGGGGTCGAGCGAAGAGGGTGTCTAAACAGGTAGACACCCTCGGCAGCCCCCGAGCAACATATGTGCCCCTGTCGTTGCTAGGGTCGGAAGCTTGGTAATGAAATTGACGTGCAAAGTAAGAAAACAGGGGTGCTTATCTTTCAGCGGTCATTGGTTCGTCGTTTTTGCCCGGGCCATCCGATCGGCCTGGGTGGCCCATTGGGCCTCCCTGGACAGGGGTTCCGTCGTCGGATCGTTCCGTGGTTCCACCTGGGGAAGAGGAGGTTCGCCAGCATGCGGGTGTGCCTTGATTCCCATGCCCGGCGCGTGGTAGTGGTGGGCCATGCCCTAGTAGCGTCTTGTTTGACTAGAGCACGTTCCGTTAGTCCAGAGCACGTCCCGTCGGTTCCGGCGCATCCCCTCGGATTCCCATCAACACTGATTTCCCACCTACATTGAATAAGGGAAGGCAGAGAGTTTTTTGTCCCCACCACGCCTCTTCCTTAAATAGGGAGGGGGAGGGAGTTCTCGTCCCACTTCTTGGCCCGCCTCTTAGCCGCTACCTTTTCTTCTTTCCACCGAATGCGTCCGTGCGTCGCGGCGGATCCTGAGTGAGGGAGGGTAATGCCAAAGAAACTCACTGATCCGCTTGTGAATCTAGAGCGTGATATCAAGCTGGAGGTCATCCAACATAGATGAGATGGCGCGGGCCGCCTGTGCTGAGGAGGAGTTGCCGCTGCCGAAGGAGGAGGAGCACTGGAGGGTGCCGAGCATCGTCGGCCTTGCTGTCGTTCGTTGCGGCCTTCCTTCAGCGGGAGGCGCTCCCCGTTCAGGCACCATTGTTGGGGTTGTGGTTGATGACAATGGCATAGTCCCCGGATGCCCCGGAGGAGGTGCCGTTGTCAGGGTTGCGGCTGATGATAATGGCGTAGTCTCCGGATGCCTGGCGGAGGGGTACCCCAGTCGCCGGCGTGGTGCTCGACGTTGTAGATGACGGCGCCTTCGAGGGTCCTGTGGAGCGGTAGGACGTCGCCGATGGAGAGCGTGGCATGGCGGCCACAATAGACGAACTGGCCCGTGTACATGCCAGGACGTTGCCGATGGAGAGTGTGGCGCGGCAGCCGTAGTAGTACTCGTAGTAAAGCTAGGTAGAGACTGTAATTGAATAAGTTTGTGGGGGAGCCCCCGAGTAGAGAGTCTTTGGAATTTACGAGTACATTAGTCCTCTTCGTGATGAAATTACTTTGTAAGTGGTGAATTTGTGCAAAAAATGAAAGAACAAATTTTCATCTTTTGTTACGGCAAACGGCTTTTCAGCTTCCCCTTTTTGTAGAAGAGGTTGCGGTGCCCTCTGACCCTTCCCATGGTTCAAGTTGTAAGAAACTAGGAGTGCGGGCGAATTAATTCTGATCATACTGGTGAGCAAAGAGGTCGTACCCGCTGGGGCGTGGGTCTCCCGCAGTCCTACCAGTTGTACTCGGAATTTGTTCACGAAATCTTAGTCCTTAGGACTTTGTTTATGAGAAGAACAGAAAACTTAGAGAATGTTTGCAAATATAACACAGGAAGTTTTTGCAAGATAAACGTACTTGTATCATTCGTATCAGCCCCCGAGTGAGGTCTGACCCCTCGCAATTTGCAGGGGTCGGATGTCACTAAAGATCGGGGTTGAAGACCTTGCCGTCGACGGTTTTCAATTTGTAGGCACCTGGACAGAGTACTTCCACAACAATGTACGGCCCTTCCCAGGGTGCGGAGAGCTTGTGGTGGTCCTTGTTGCTCTGTACAAGGTGGAGAACAAGGTCCCCGATGTTGAAAACTCGGTCCCGCACCCATCGGCTGTGGTACCACCGTAGCGCCTGCTGGTACTTGGCCGAACGGAGGACGGTGATGTCGCAGGCTTCGTCTAGTTGGTCCATGGCATCTTGGTGGGATGCCTCAGCTCCCTGTTCATCGTATGCTTTGACTCTTGGCGCTCCGTAGTCGAGGTCCATTAGGAGGACGGCCTCGGCATCGTAGACCATGAAGAAAGCATGTAGCCGGTGGCCTAGCTGGGAGTTGTTCTCAGGCTCTAGAGTACTACGGGGAGCTCGATGACCCAGCGTGCACCAAATTTGTTCAACCGGTTGAAGATACTGGGCTTGAGGCCCTATAGGAGCATGTTGTTTGCGCGCTCGACCTGCCCGTTCGTCCGGGGGTGCGCGGCGGCCGCCCAATCGATCCGGATGTGTTGTTCATCGTAGAATCGGATGAATTTTCTACCGGTGAACTATGTGCCATTATCTGTGATGATGGAGTTTGGTACTCAAAATGATGGATGATGTCGAGGAAGAACAGCACGGCCTGCTCGGATTTGATCGTGGAGATCGGCCGAGCTTCGATCTATTTAATAAACTTGTCTATGGTGACAAGTAGGTCGGTGAAGCCCCTAGGCGCCTTTTTGAATGGCCCAACCAGGTCGAGCCCCCAGACCATGAAGGGCCACATGATGGGAATCATCTGGAGTGCCTAGGCCGGAGGTGAGTTTGCCGAGCGTAGTACTGACACCCTTCGCAGGCGCGTACGATTTGCTTAGCGTCGACTACTGTAGTGGGCCAGTAGAAGCCCTATCGAAATGCGTTTCCAACCAAGGTCCTTGGTGCGGCATGGGGACCGCAGACCCCACCGTGGATGTCATTCAGCAGAAGTTTTCCCTGTTCGCTAGGGATACAGAGCTGCAAGATCTCGGTGTGGCTCCGTTTGTAGAGTTCACCATCTATAAGAACGAAGGACTTGGCGCGACGTGCGAGCCGTCGAGCTTTCGTCTTGTCCATTGGTAGTGTGTCGTGGAGGAGGTAGTCGAGGTAAAGCGTTCTCTAGTCGTTCAGAAGGTCAGGCTCTGGTGCTGGATCCTCTTCAAGCTCCATGACCTCGGGGTTGGACGGAGCAGTCGGCGGGTCGGCCCTCGGGGGCGGATCAGATGGGCCATCGTCGGCCCATTCCGACCCCTCGTAGTGCACCGAGGGCTTGTGTTGATCACTGGCGAAGACTCCAGTCAGCACTGGCTCTCGGCCAGACGCTGCTTTCACGAGCGCGTTGGCCGCCTTGTTGAGGTGCCTTGGGATGTGATTGAGTTCGAGGCCATCGAATCTGTCCTCCAGCCGTCGGACTTCTTGGCAGTATGCCACCATCTTGGTGTCGTGGAAGCTCGACTCCTTCATGACTTGGTTGACGACCGACTGGGAGTCGCCCCTGATGTCAAGGTGTTAGATGCCCAACTCGATGGCAATTCGTAGGCCGTTGATGAGCGCTTTATATTCGGCGACATTATTTGATGAGGGGAAATAGAGCTGAACCATGTACCTCATGCGGACCCCGAGGGGTGATACATAGACTAGCCCTGCACCGGCCCCCCTTTTCATCAGCGACCCGTCGAAGTACATCGTCCAGTACTCTTGATCGACGACCGCTGGTGGCATCTAGACCTCGGTCCATTCCGCGATGAAATTAGCCAACACCTAGGACTTGATTGTCGTTCGGGGCGCATACGCGATGCCTTGATCCATCAGCTCAAGTGCCCATTTTGTGGTTCTCCCCATGGCGTCCTGGCTATGGACGACCTCGCCGAGGGGGAATGACGTCACGACTGTCATGGTGTGTGACTCGAAGTAGTAGCGCAACTTTCTCTTGGTGATGAGTACGGCGTATAGGAGTTTCTGGATTTGGGAGTAGCGGGTTTTGGAGTCGGACAGTACCTCGTTGATGAAGTACATAGGGTGTTGTACCTTGAAGGTGTGCCCCTCTTCTTCCCACTCTACTACCAGGGCAGCGCTGACCACTTGCGTGGTGGCCGCTATGTATAGTAGGAGGGATTCTCCATCGCTTGGAGAGACCAGGACCGGGGGCTTTGTTAGTAGTAGCTTGACCATGTCGAGCGCCTCCTGGGCCTCGGTTGTCCACTCGAAGCGGTCGGCTTTCTTCAGGAGTTGATAAAGGGGGAGTCCTCGTTCACCGAGGCACGAGATGAATCGGCTGAGGGCGGCGAGGCACCCTGTGATCCGTTGAACCCCCTTTATGTTCTGGATCGGGCCCATCTTCGTGATGGCTGAAATTTTCTCTAGGTTGGCTTCGATGCCGCGCTCGGAGATGATGAAGCCGAGCAACATGCCCCTCGGGACCCCAAAAACACATTTCTCGGGATTGAGTTTGATGCCATTTGCCCAGAGTTTAGCAAAGGTTTTTTCAAGATCGGTGACAAGGTGGTCAGCCCATTTGGATTTAACTACGATGTCGTCGACGTAGGACTCAACGGTCCACCCGATGAGGTCCCCGAAGCAGTTGAGCATACAGCGCTGGTAAGTTGCCCCGGCGTTCTTCAGACCGAATGGCATCGAGATGTAGCAGAAAGATCTAAAGGGGGTGATAAAAGACGTCGCGAGCTGGTCGGACTCTCTCATCGCGATTTGGTGGTAGCCGGAGTACGCGTCAAGGAAGCAGAGTGTTTCGCACCCTGAGGTAGAATCGACTATTTGGTCTATGTGTGGCAAAGGAAACGGGTCCTTTGGGCATGCCTTGTTGAGAACTGTGTAGTCGACACACATCCTCCATTTCCCGCTCTTCTTTCGTACAAGAACGGGATTTGCTAACCACTCTGGGTGGTGTACTTCCCTGATGAATCTAGCGACCAACAGTTTTGCTATTTCTTCACCGATGGCCCTATGCTTTTCCTCATCGAAGCGGCGCAGGCGTTGTTTCACTGGCTTGGAGCCTAGGTGGATTTTTAAAGTATGCTCGGCGACCTCCCTCAGGATGCCCGGCATATCCGAGGGTTTCCACGCAAAGATGTCTTTGTTGTCGCGGAGGAAGTCGACGAGCGCGCTTTCCTATTCGGAGGAGAGCGCGGTACCAATGCGTACCATTTTTCCCTCAGAGTTGCTGGGGTCTACGGGAACCTCCTTGGAGCCCTCTGCCGATTTGAATGACCCGGTGGATTTCTTCGTGTTGGGTGTTTTTTTGGTAGCCTCCTCCCTGAGGGCGGCGAGTTCCCTGGAGGCGACGACCGTGGCGGCGTGGCCGTAGCATTCGACTTCGCACTCATAAGCGCGTTGGAAGGAGGTGCCGACGGTGATGACCCCGTGGGGGCCCGGCATCTTCAGCTTGAGGTATGTATAGTTGGGGACGGCCATGAACTTCACATAACATGGTCGTCCCAGGATGGCGTGGAAGGTTCCCAGGAATCCCACCATGTCGAAGATGAGGGTCTCAGTCCTATAGTTGGACTGATCCTCGAAAGTGACGGGCAAATCGATTCTGCCCCAGCAACACGGCCTATTTGCCAGGCATGATGCCATGGAAAGGCGCTCGGATTGGGCGGAGGTTCGACCGGTCGACGCCCATCTCGTCAAGCGTCTTGGCATACATGATGTTGAGGCCACTGCCTCCGTCCATCAGTACTTTCGTGAGTCGCTTTGGGCTGACGATCGGGTCGACAACAAGCGGGTACCTTCCCGGGTGTGGGACGGCATCTGGATGGTCAGCCCGGTTGAAGGTTATGGCAGATTCAAACCACCGGAGGAAGGTAGGCGTGGCCGGTCTAGCCGTATAGACCTCGCGGCGCGCGACCTTCTGGCGGCGTTTGGAGTCATAGGCCGTTGATCCTCCGAAAATCATGAGGGCATCATTCGGCGTTGGAAAGGCGTCGTCCTTCTCCTCAATGTCGTCTGTGGTGAGGGAAGGTTCCTTCCCCTACTCCCCTTTGTTGAGGCCTCCAGACAAGTATTTGCGTATGAGGCCACAATCCTTGTATAGATGCTTGACCGAGAAAGCATGGTTTGGGCACGGCCCCTCGAGCATTTTTTCGAAGTGGTTCGGAGTGCCCTTCGCGGGCTTCTAGCCACCCTTGCGGTCGGTAGCGGCCACGAGCGAGTCGTCGCGCCATTGCTTCTTATTCTTTCTTTTGGCGAAACGGTTGGAGGCGCCTTCGTTGGCGCCCTCGTCCCGCCTTGCCTTACTGTCGGAACGGTCGAAGATTGCTCCGACCACCTCCTCTCCTGAGGCGTGGCTGGTGGCGATGTCCAGTAGTTCCTTAGTGGTCCGTGGGCCCTTGCGTCCTAGCTTATGGACCAAGGACTTGTAGGTGGTTCTAGACAGGAAGGCTCCTATTACGTTGGCATTGGCGAATTTGGGGAGCTCGTTGCACTGCCGGGAGAAGCGCCGGATGTACCCGCTGAGGGTTTCATCGGCCTTCTGGCGGCAGTTCTTGAGGTCCCATGGGTTCCCAGGGCGCTTGTATGTGCCTTGGAAGTTCCCACAAAGATTTCCCTCAGATCCGCCCAACTCTGAATGGTGTTGGACGGTAAGTGCTCCAACCACGCTCGTGCCGAATCGGCCAAGAATAGTGGGAGGTTGCAAAAAATGAAATCGTCATCATTCGCGCCACCGGCTTGACAGGCAAGCCGATAGACTTCGAGCCAAAGCCCGGGGTTTGTTTCTCCAGAATATTTAGGGATGTTGGTAGGCGGTCGGTACCTTGGCGGGAAAGCAGCGTTGAGGATGTGCCGGCCGAAGGCCTGAGGTCCTGGCAGGCCAGGGCTCGGGCTCCGATCCTCGCCGTTGTCGTAGCGTCCGCCGCACCAAGGGTGGTAGCCACGTTTGGCTCCTTCTCTTGAGTCGTCGTAGGCGCGTCTGCGGGCGTCGATGGTGCTGCGGGCGTCGTGGTTGTGGCCGAGACGTTGATGCACCGGAACAGGGGTGTGTTGCCTGCCGCCTGGCGGTGTCTAGTGAACCGATGCGTCCTTGGCGAGATGCACCGAGGGCGTGCGCTGGCTGGTGTTGAGCTCGCATCGCCGAGACAACGAGCTTTCCGCCTGCTGCGCCGCCGTACGCTCGAGCAACGTGCGAATTTCTCGGCGGGCCCGGCGATCCTCGAACGTCGCGGCCTCTAGAAGGCCGTGAAGCAAGGCCGTCGCAGCGGCGATGTTCTAGCTTGCCCAAGAGAAGTGAGGGAGGGTCCCATCATCGGTGAGGATCCTCTTGTGTACATCACGAGCCGTGGCGCGTGCGTGCCCACCGTCTCCGCGACGCTTGATTTCCTCATCGATGTTCCGGTACTCCCGAATAAGCTGTTGTCCGGCGTCATCGATCTCCAGCTTTCATGCTCTTAGCTGCTCCATCCTTATGTGAGATGGGGCCGCCACCTCCCCTCTAGTCCTAGCATCGGGGTTGTCTGTCGGGGTAGCCTCTCCCTCGGAGACGCTTTCAACGTGCCCCTCAGAGGTTTCCGCCATGAAGCATTCCCAGGAAGGGTGATGGCTCCCCCTGCTGGAGTCAGAGCTGGAGGATGATTCTGGCTCCTCAGTGAGGAGTTTGTGGAGGGACTTCGTGTCGTGTTCAATTACCCCCACGAACTTGCTATCCGCGGGCAGTTGAACCATGCATAGTGCCACAACGTGGCAAGCGATCGCCGCGGCGTTGCGGAGACCGAACGGAAACGCTGATCGGGTGCTCCTCACGTGGCGCTCCGGAGAGAGGTGCCCCTCTCCGGAAGGTCATGCCACGTCATCATCGTTGGAAAGGGCGAGGTGGTTCTCCCTAGACTGCTGGGGTCCAAGGGAGATGCCAAGCTGGCGTCCAAGCCTCTTGTGGTCGAGGACGATGGAGGGGAGAGATTGGATGGAGGTCTGTGCCTATATCAACTCTCCTCCCACTGTGATGACGAAATCTAGGCTCCCGAAGCGCACGCGTGCGCCTGGGACCCAGATGACGTTGTGGTTAGCCATCCGTGGCCTGGTTTGGAACACGCAAAGACCCCTACCTGGCGCTCCAACTGTCGGTGTTTCGAACAAGCACCGGCTAGTAAATTTATAATTATGTGTGTTAGGCCCAGATGGTGCGCTAAAGGACATAAGGTTTATACTGGTTCAGGCTGAATGTCCCTACGTCCAGTCTGTTGTTGCTCGTGTTATTAGCACCGAAAACGATTCGTAGTAGGGGGTACAAATGGTCGAGAGAGGGACTGGTCCCAGGTCTCTGATGGAAGGGTCAAAAGGAGGCCAAGATCCTGGTGGCAGCTTGGCTGTGTATGTGATGTCGAACTGAACTCTCTATGAGTTCGTCTGTATGTGAGTTGTCCGTTCCCAGTCCGTCCGTCTAGTGGGGAGCCCTGCCCTCTCTTTTATAAACCAAGGGGGGGAGGGGTTACAGATGGGAGAAAGAGGAAATACCAAGGGTATAGAAGGTCCTTCGAAGGATCCGGGTCTTCCTTTTTCCCTGCGCCTGCCCTGTATAACATGGCAGACAGTGTCAGAAGTGGCGTGTTCGTTGATCTTTGTAGGCCATGCCCTGGCCTCTTTTAGCAAGTGGGTGCATCCCGTCCTGTCTCCGCGGGCGGTGTGTCGGGCAGGGGTGTCGATCTGCGACCCTATCGGGAGTGGAAGGCACGGTGACTGCTCGTTTGCCACTGTAGAGGATGGGAGTCCCCCCTTGGAACATAGTGGTTGTCGTACGTCTGTGTTGGACTCTTCGCCTGGGGGCTGAAGGCGGTGCCTACAACACTATAGGGCGAAGAGCACGCGCCTACAACACTATTCAGCTCTGCCACGCTTGGAAGGGTCTAAGCGCCCGTCCCGAAATGCCCTGACGGTACTCTCCTGCAGGGGCGTAGGGCATGGTCCTTGATGCTGTGGTTGACCCGAACATCTTGTCTTACTCTGTGCCTATCATCATGAGGGAGCAGGGTGCGGTTGTCAGGCGAGGTGGAGCCAGCCTTTGGACATCGGGCGAGGCGAGGTCCGCCCTCGGGGGTCGGGCGAGGTAGAGTTTAGCCCTCAGCCCTCGGGCGAGGCGGAGCCAGCCCATGGGCGTCGGGCGAGGCGGAGTCTAGCCCTCAGCCCTCGAGCGAGGCGGAGCCGGTCCACGGGCATCGGGCGAGGCAGAGTTTATACCTCGGGGGTCGGGCGAGGCAGAGTCTAGCCCTTAGCCCTCGGGCGAGGCGGAGCTGATCCCTCAGCCCTCGGGCGGGGTGGAGCCGTCCTCCAGCCGTCGGGTGAGGCAGAGCTGGCCCGCGGGCATCGAGCGAGGCGGAACCAAACCCCCGTCGTTCGGGCAAGAGGCGCAGTAGTGTCCTTGTCCGTTCGGGAGTTTTTAACGTTCGATGTTTATTAGTTCCACCTCCTTGGGTACCCCGGTATTAGGTCCCCGACAACTCTTGAAGCATCAAATTTCCAAACATGTTGGTCCTCCCCTTTGCTAGCCTGACCTCTCCAAGACAGTCATAAAAGCCCGAAGAACTCCATGAAACCAATCATAGTTAGACCGTACTGGATATCATTCATCCAGGTATTATTCTCTAAAGCTTGACCTACTGCTACTGTGGGCTTGTTTGTAAGCCGAGGCCGCACATTTGCTACCACTGTGTGTGTGTCATAAACTCATAATTCTCGATACGCTAATGCTCTACCGCGGCCATCCGTTCTTGGCAACCCGTCCGGACGCTTCCTTGGGCCTGTGGACCGGCGGCTCAAGCTCCTCAACTCACCTCTCCACTGCGCGTGTTCCTAAAAAAATCTCGACTGCCATTCCCCCCACTCACCCAACTACGGTCGAGGTAGCTGTGGCAGAACCTCCTAAGAAATCGAGCCCACGTGCACCTATCGATGTCTCAACAGACCTCAGATAGCGTACACAAGTTCCCAACAACTTAACAGGTATGTCGGGTGTCCTCGGAAAACCCGAATCATCCACGTTTCAAATATGATCCCAATCACAGTCATTACAGATTACAACATTTTTCAATATACATACCAGAGGTAAATAAGCGGAAGACTTAAGTTTAATATTACAAACCAGTTGTTTCAAACTTAAATAACCATAAGTGTCATATAACCATAGTAGCGAGATAATATTACATTAACATTATTTATTTCACACAAACTAGTGCCTTATCCAAAGGCCATTCATCATTCCTCATCGTCATCAACTTCATACACTGACATGCAGCAGGGACCAAAACAAGCATGCGCATGCGACTCACCTGCAACAAGGGTTAACAAACCCTGAGTACAAAAAGTACTCAACAAGACTGACCCGATGAAAAAGGGTGAAGGTCTTAGGGATGCAGGTGTTGGGTCAAGGTAAGGATGTAGAAAGATTCAAAAATTCTTTGCCAAAAGCTTACTATTCTTAATCCTAGTTTCAAGTTTTACCACTAAGTATTTTAGTTCAATATCTCCAACTAAGTGTTCATATCCCATGTTCCAATCCTTCTCATTCCATTCTTTTTCTCATGTTTTAGTAATTCACTAGTCCTACATTGCTTCTGTAATGAATCGAGTCTCCATATCCGCGGAGCACCGGCAATTCGAATTGATTCAAGTCCCAGCTGGGGATTCCTTATCACACGACATATGTAGAACTTAATCTTGCATATATCAACCTCGCTACCAGATCCTCCCATACTAAACCATCTCCATGCCACCCGAGAGCACAGCACACCTCAAATCCGGCCACATTCAAGCCACGAGGGTACATGCTACTCCCGCCATCTCACCACTCCTAGTGCGTGGGCATTCGTCTTAGTATCGGATTAGCCGAAGTAGGCTTACCGAAGTATGTGATCAGTACTATAAAGTGTCGCGTTCAGAAGATCCACAATGAGTGGCCTTTAAGCGACATAGTCGGCAACATTACCCAACATTCAAGATAAGCCACCCAACTAGTCTCTAGTTCATTCTATCTTCTTTCTTTCTTTCTTTCTTTCTTTGGCCAGTATGCCATCTTTGATTGTATTGAAACTTTTACTTTGAAAGCCTACCATAAAGCATACTAAGCATTCTACGCCTTTGTAAATGAAAACATCTTCAAGGATGGTAAACAATTAACAAGGTAGACAATGCATCAAGTAGGTAACATTTGAATTAATCAACTTAATGCAATAAGTAACATAAGTGATGAACTTTTTAAAGTAAACAAGATAATGGTTTAATGCATAAACCGGGGCTTGCCTTCGTTGACGATCTCAGGTTCCGGATCAGTACCACAATTACCAAATCCCACGACAACCGGGTATTCTTCCAGCACTTGTTCAACTAGAATCGTTTCACTCTCGGGTTCTACACGAAATGATAACATATGCTTTAACATGATGATAATGTAAACATGATGCTTTCATGGTACATGAAATGTAACAACACCCCGCAAATGATTTTATTTCACGGTACAGTTGCAAGCCAACAAAACCAACTTGCAATCCTACCATCAAGAACCATGCATGGGACTTGACCAAATAGATCTTGAAACCCTACTGGTCACACAACCTAACCCAAACCAAAATTAAACCCTAATCCTAACAATTAGGGTTGCTTTTATTAAATTTTTAATTAATTTAAATTAAGCCCAAAAATAAACTTGTTCCAAATGACCTCAAAATTTTATGTAAGCTTCCTCATAACAAATTAGTGTATCAAAATAAATTTCAAAATTTTTGGAGCTATACAATGGCCTACAAAAATCATGGAAATTACATTTATTAATTAATGGACTGAATATTTGAACATTAAAAATTTATTCAAATTTCAAGTTTCAAATTTTTAAACCATACTAGAGCATGTACAGAAGCTACACAAAATTTTTCAGAATTTTTGGAGCTATCATGAATTTCCTACAAATTCCCAAAGTTTCAGCACTATTCACAAATTCATAAAATAAAAATCATCACTGTTCTTCTTCCTCACTCGCACTGACAGGCTGACCCCACCCGTCAGTGACTCAAACCTGTCACGACGGCGCTGCCCTCACTGACCGGCCGCAAAATGCGCCGACGGTGACGCTCCGGCGAAACAGACCTCACCAAAATGATCTACTACTTCCCCCGAACCAATCTCAGCTATCAGAAAGGAAAAAGGTGCCCTAGAGACACCTCCACGCCGGGCATGGCGGACTAGGAACGACGGTGTACGGCGTAGCCACGGTGACGCTGCAGTAGGGACTAAAGCGAAACGGTTTTCATATTCAGAAGCTCACCGTGATCACGTAGGTAGGCTCGGTGAAGGTGGAGATGTACCGAATCAACGGGACCACGTGAGACCAAGGATGGCGAGCTCGGGCGGCTCAAGAAGACGAAGTCATCTTGCGGCTGGGACTTCCGGAGCGACACGATCGGGCTTGGGATGAGCAGAAAGACGAGGCGGAGCTTCGGCCAAAGCAATTGGCCCTAGATACTACGGCGAGAACGAATTGTGCGAGAAAGCGGGCAAGACACCGGCGATGAGCGGTCGACGGAAAAAAACTCCAAATGACGATTTACAAGTGCTCCTATTTATAGCAAGAAGGAGGCGTGCGGTGTTGATAAAGACACAGGCGAACTCGCCACGGAGGTATTGGCGTGTCACTGCGCGCATGAAAGCGGCGAAATCCGATCGGTGGTGATCTCCGCGTGGCACCGTCACCGTGCAAGCGAGAGGTGGAGGTTGATTTTTGAAAAATTTACTGAATCGCCATCTGCGTCATTTTTTTCAAATTACTCACAAATTTTCTAAAGAAGTTGAAAATCTCCAAAATGAAAGTTGTTTAATTTTTCAAACTCTACAACTTTGCTTCTAGAAATATTTTCAAATTCTGCCTCCATTTTGAAATTTGAATTTGGGGTGCATTTGAGCATTTGAATAATTTTAAAATTACTCCAAATTTTATATGTAAACTTGAAAAACTTTGAATACCAAAGTTGATCCTTATAAAATAAGCTCCAACTTTGTTTTTTGTCACAACCCCAAATTCCAAATGGATTTTGAAATATCCAAAAGGGGCAAAAAGGACTTTTATAATTTAAATTTGAATTCAAATTTGATTTGTCTTTCTTTTACTTTAACTTTGATTTTTGACCAGTAACATGGCCCATTAGGGTTGTTTGAGTCAAATGACACATGGTCTCACATGATCACATGAAATTTGACCCTTGTGGTCATGATCTTTGTTTAACGTTTTGAATCACATTGCATCACATAAAATAACAACTTATGAAACAAATCTTATTTAGTGAATGCATTCCAAATTTTCTTCTTTATGAATGCTTTGCAATGCATATGATGACATGCCAAGTTTTAGTTCTAGATCCAAACACCAGAGGTGTTACAGTAGCCTCCACTGCGCCTTACGCCCGCTGCGGCACCACATCGCCCGCCGCCACAACATTCACCGACACGGCCACTCCACCGCATCGTCTGCTTGCCCCACTCTGTCTCGCCCACCGCGGTCATCCCCTGCCGCAGCCTAGACCTGAGCATTTTGGGGCCGGGCCGGGTTCGGGCCGGGCCAAAAAAGGCTGGTTATTTTGGGCTGAAAAAATCCCGCCCATGACCGTCCAATTGGGCCAGTCGGGCCTAATTTTTTGGGCTGGGCCTGGGTCTTGGCGGGCCGCCCGCACATTTTACATTATAAAATAGCAAGAAGCAGTGTTTCGGCCCGGGTTCGGCCCAAGAAATTTTTTTCTAGGCAGCGAGATCTGTGCCCAGGCCCTATCCAGTAAGGTCCGTGGGTAGGCTAAAACCTATCGGGCTCGAGCCGGGGCCGCGGGCCGGGCTCAATTTGCTCAGGTATACCGCACCCCATCCCGCGTCACGCCCGCCCCAATCCCACGCCACGCCGCGTGGGGCGTTCCCCACCACGCTCCCATCCACCTCGCCCATCGCAGCTATGGCGTGCACTGCGCCACCACCACCCCGGCGCCACTAGGAGGAATTCGCCGCCGGTATCGCAGTTCACCACCACGTAAGCCATGGCCGCTGGCGACGTTGTGTTTCAGGTGTTTCAGAGTTATGTTTCAATTGTTCCATCTAAATGTTGCAAAAGTCGATCTGGATGTTGTATATCAGTATATGTTGCCATGGCAATATATATGTGTTTCATACATTTTGTTTTAAATGTTTCATCTCGATGTTTGTTGATCTGGTGTTGCACATTTTGCAATAGTTATACACGCACGTTTCAAGTGTTTCATCTATCTTCAAACGTATGTTGCATATGTTTCATCTGGATGTTTTTCAAAAGTATATCGGATGTTACACGGCGCCGGTGGCTAACGGAGAGCGTCTGCCGCAGGGCTTTGGCTCCTACCTCGTGCCTTCCTCAAGGAACGCCGAGGGTGGGGGGTAAGGGGGGCAAGAAGGCACTATAGAGGGGGCACATCTCGTGCGGCAAGAGGGGGAGCGTCGGGGGATGGCGAAGTGGACGGGAGCGCGCGATCTCGTCTTTTACGCGGGCAGAAGTAAGAGGCTCCCCCGTTGAATTCCAGTTGGTAGCCCAAGTTCACAGTATCGAGTCACGGTTGACTGGTCGGAGCTTGCGTCTAGACGCGCTGCTGACGCCGGACGTCCGAGTGGCTATTGCCTCCGTTCTCGATAGGGATATATCCATCTGCTGTCGTGCTCGTGCATGAATCACGACATGTGCTTTCTATAATCTTGTGTACTACTCTACGAACTATGAATGCCACAACCAGGGAGCGCAACAAATCCAGCCCACATCGCGGCCTCGTCTGGCCCGCTCATACTTCCAGATGGGCCCCATCCACCTCGATGAGACAATAGTATGTTCTGTCTGCCAGGTAGGACCCGCCGGAACGGATCCCCTGCTTCTTGTACCGAAATCGTCGCTTCCGACGCACCAGGGCCGCGCGGCGCCGGTGACCTTCCCGTACGTGTCCCTTCTACAAAACCGACCCCCGCCGGAGCCCCACCGTCGGATGCGCCGGAGACGGCGTCAATGGCGTCCTCCTCTGCCGCCGAGCCCAGCTCCCGCCTCTCTGATCGAGGTACGCTGGCTACGCCTGATTTTGTTTGTGGGTTGAAAATTCAGCGATTATTAGGCTCGATTTGGTGCTTCGTTGTGTCCATGGGGGTTTTTGATCTGGGCCTCTGGGGGCTTCTGCATAGCGAGGAGGTCGTCGCTGGGACTCAGATTCATGGTGCTCCTGATGCACGTGCTGTTCGTTGGCGCTGTCTTCATCCTCGATCCGACCCTCGACTGGCGAATCCACGAGCAGCCGTGGTACGATTCTCTTTTTTTTTTTGAATTTGTTCTAAATTAGGCCGTGTGCCTCTACTTGATGCGGAGAAGCGTGTTCAGACCTTTCTTCACCCTTTAAGCTCTAGGTTGCCTGCTGTCGAGTATGTTTTTAGCTTTCTTACTACTCTTAACTGTTTCAATGTATTCTAGGCTTGCCTGATTTGTTCGTGGAAAAGCTTTTTGGGCTGCTTGTGTAAGCAATTGTTTCTGCATCTGATTATTGATATAGCTGAATGGTTCAATTCATGGAAATTTGGATTGATAGGACATGCTGTGCAAGTGTTTATACTGTCTAGTGTCAATTCTTCTAAAATTTCCTGACCTATAGTTGCGTAGTACTAGTACTAGTAGTTTTCGATTTTATCCACTATGTACCATGTCGTGCTCCCTTTCATGTCGGCAAGTTGTGTTCTAACTCCTGAAGTTTGACAAAAATATGTAGTAGAATTTTCTATTCTTATCTAGAGAAAGGGTTGCTATGTTGTTTGATCTTACAGATCACTTTTTATTCCAGGTATATAGGGTTGTATGGAGTGCTTGTCCTGCTCACGTTAGTGCAATACTTCTACACAGCTGGCTCATCTCCAGGGTAATTGCTATTTTAGTTTCTGACGTTATCCTCATCCTTCAGTAACGGAATAATATGTTGGATATGGAAACAAGGAAGTGTGTGACTCTATGTGTTGTGTACTTGTGTGATATCAGGTATGTTATTGATGTAATGAGAGCTGGTTCCATGATGCATGCAACCTTCGTCAACACTGCTGCTCTTTCAAAGTAATGTCTTTAGAACCCTAGCATTGCACCTGGTAATTTGATCTCTCTGGCGTCAGGAAAACATATCAGATGCATGCATTGATATTTATGGTTTCTTTTGCTCTCTTTTTGATGATTAAGAAAAGGCAGTCAAATTCAAGAAATGGAAACACAAATTCCCCGACGAGTGGTGCTCAACTACAGAAACTTAGCACGATGATTCCTACATCGTCATGGGCACACATGGTTATGGATCTTTATCCTCCAGGGTCAAGCAGCAGGTATAGCTTTGACTATTGAGAAGTTCTTTTTATTTGAGGCAACAATGTCCTTAGAAGTGGCGCTGTATCTTTTTAATTGTATTTTTGTTTTAGCATTCTTGTATTCGCCATATAGTAATATGTTTAATATCCATCATTGTCTTCTAGGGATTGGACTTGCACTTACTGCAGGGTTGTTCAGGTATTCTTTTATCCTCAAGCGCTACATGTTCTCTAACTTTTACAAGCAAGTGGGTATTACTATAGTTGTGTTATGCACGAATTGAGTTGGTTGCACGAGTCACTTGTCTTTAAGTTATGCACAAGTGTGTTTGACTAAATTTTAAGAATAATAGATGTTTCTTTATCACTTTATGACATTCAAAGATTCATTTCTGATCATGAAGGTTATTTGTGCATTAAGAATCCTCTAAAACTTAATACGTTGATCTTGATCGATTGATGAGTAACTGATTAGCACTGCAGTAGGCACAGGACCTCTCTTACAAAGTCACATCTTATTTGTTCATAACTGTTCTCCCAAAATCTCATGGTGTCATGCTAATTTCAACTATTATGTCCTTAGAAATTTCCCATGTCTTGTTGCTTCTGATAGTCAGAGTTAAAGTTTTGCTACCAACATCCTTTTGCAGCCACCTCGTACCCGGCACTGCCATGACTGTGATAAATGTGTCCTTCAATTTGATCATCACTGCATATGGCTTGGAACATGCATTGGCAAAAAGAACCATTGTCGTTTTTGGTGAGTTCTTAATGTGTGTCTTCACCTATATGTTCCATTCATTTGCACATCAGTTGCGGTGTGCTGTGCTTGCACACATGTTTTACACACTACCATACTTGTTGCAGAAACATTACAGTTATTTCTTTGATTGGGACATTGATGAACGTTCTGAGGAGCTTATTGTATCCACAGATGTTTCCCAGAACTGTAGTTTTGTGACTGAAAGTACATAGGGTCTGATTAGTTGCCTGCATTAGCCTGTATCCAAGCTTGTGCAGTGCAGTTTGCCCTTGTTTGGGTGCCTGCAGAGGCTCTTATGCAGGCTTGCACAATGCTCAAAGTAGGCCAATGCAGCATTAGCTAGTACGCCAGATTTTTCTGTATTAGACAATGCAGATTTGCATAAGCCGATGGGCACATAAAAATAATTTTATTTCACATTCTCTACCTTTCCTAGAAACATGAGACCTCTAATAGAATATATAATGTGACATGCAATAAAATGTAAACAAACAAACACAATTTTATCAGGCACGGCTTTGCCTATTCATGACAACCAAACATGAAGGCACTGCATACATTTATGCCAGCTTAGGTTGTGTTGCATAAGGTCAAATGCAGACCAAGCCTAATACAGGTAATGAATCAGACCCATATTGATCAGATCAATGCTCTGGAGTATTTACACTGTGTACCATTAGACAGATAGACCTTAAATGCCACTGAGTATTTGAATCAACACCCCTTCCTCTTGTGATATAATGATTTATCTTATTTGTTGACCTAACCTAACTACTGCTACTACTACATTATTGTGATTACACATTGAGGCTTTCATATTGTCTTTCATCATGCTGTGCAATTGCAGTATGATACTATCGTTGAAGTTCTCTTTGTTCTTATGGTTGTATAACCGCCTTTCCTAGGTGGTACATATTTGAAGAAACAATCCTGTGTATCTGGACTGCTGCTCTCTACATCGAGTCATTGTGTTTAGATGTGGACAAGGCCTGGTATGATATGTTATTCTCTTCAAAATTTTATGTGGCTGCTCACCTGTTGTGAATTTTATGTTTTCAATTTGGACTTCGGTTTTCCTGCTATGTTGGTTTAGGCTCATTTTTGTCATATTACAGGTGGAAGGACTTTGTTGGTGTAATCCTATTGGCAGTGCTTATCTTTATCCTTATATTCCTACTGCTATTGTGGTTGTTTCATTCGTAAGTTTTATCCATGTCTAATGTCTTTGAATAGATAGGCTTATAAGTTTTGAAGCGAAATATCAAATGCAACTTCAAATTTACATTTGTTCCCTTGAGTCAGTAGATCTAGGGCTACTAGTTGCCTTTTCTATCGAAAAAGTAAAAACAACTGGTTAATTCAAATGGTGATGGAACATTTCTGAAAATATTAATTGCAGATAAGTAAAAATGACAAGAAAGCAAAACAAAAGAAACAAAATGGATCAACCACTGGCACATGTAATTTACACTGTAGCATCCAGAATTCCACTTTATATAATGATGAGCTGCGCATTCGAGGAAAACAAATCCAACAATTCCACTTCGTCCTGGATAATAATGCTTTCTCAAAGCGTCAAGCTACACATCTTAAAAGCTAGAAACTTGCATACTTTTTTGCATTTTTACAACATGGTATATAGCTCAAGAACCCCAAATCGATACACTTTGTGTATATCCCTAAAAAAGCACTTCACATATAAATGTGTGTTGGTCTGATGTTTTTTTTGCAGGTACATTGCTCTAACAAATCAAACAACCTACGAAGTTGCCAGAAGAAAGCGAATATTCTACCTAAGGTATGTCACTATAGGAGGGACTCAGTTTGTGACCGGTATTTTTTTTTTTTTTTGGTATTGTTAAGATACGTGAAACATTGTGGCTGTACTGCTTGCAGGGGAGTACCTGAAAGAGTTCATCCATTCAGTAGAGGCATATGCAGAAATCTGTACGACTTCTGCTGTTCTAGCCAGAAGGGATATATTCTGGAAGCTGTGCCCCCAAGTGAGGAGCTGGAAGCTAGAGCTGCTCGTTACACGTGCCGAGATGTCATTTGCTGCCGTTGCTGCTGATAGGCTGTACCATAGCATTCTGCCCATATAGCCAGTTCTGCTGTTCTTTGTTCAACCTTTCGCTAATGGAAACAAAATTTAGTGACCTGTGACCGTTAGATACTCTAGAGTTCATTATTTGTGCATAGTCTTTTGTACATTTCACTCAGAAAATGTGTGCCCTGAGATCAAGTTGTTCACAGTTTGTCTGTAAAATTCTGTATGGCCCTGCATTCAAATAGGTTTTCAGGACAGATAGAATTGATCTGTGCTTCAGTTCTGGTGTCGAAATGTACATTCGAGGTTTGGTTGGTAATTTCGGAATTTAGTCTATTATTTTAAGCCTTTCTTATATGTGTTACTAGCCATATATTTTATATTTTATCAATTAACGTGTAGGGAAGCTACGTCGGCAGTCGGCACTACTAGGTACAAGAACCAACAGTACAATATATCAAGGTACAACCTTTCCAGCCCCTAAGAATGCAATTCTATGTTTGAACTGAATCAAATTCAAGTTTATAAAAAATAGTATCCATATGACTCTAAATAGGTATACTGCATGTAAATGTAGTCCATGAGGAATATAATGATAATTATTTTGTTTTATAAATGTTAATACTTTTTTGTATATATTTTCTTAAGTTAATATGGTTGACTTAGAATAAAACTAGAATTACATTCTTTTTGAGACAGAGGAAGCAAGTAACAGCTCAAACGAATTTAGTACTTATGCACCCAAGGTTTTGCATGATTCATATAGAAAATAATGTATATGACTGAGACAAGACCAACATAATTATCCTCTAAATGATAAAAAAAAATGTTAGGACTCAAAAGTTTTCTTATCGAAATTTCAAGGAATGCTTGAGTATATACATATTGTTTAATTAATATTTAATTATATTTAATCCATTTTTTGTGACTTATTTAATCCAATTATTAGGAAACCCACTTTGATAGGTTTATGTTGTCTTTTGGTCTATCTTGTTCTTGGCCACTCATGGATTTAGCTTGCTAATGCTAGATAATCTTAGAAGAACATATTTCCCTTTTAAAAAACTAGGTGTTCCTTTAGCATTAATCCAAGCTTAGAAGAGAGGACATTCAACGAATTGTGGATAAATTTTTCGTTAAAAGAGTGGGAGGCTGGAGAAGACTACTACTCTATTGTGTGTGTGGGTGGGTGGGTGTGTGTGTGTGTGTGTGTGTGGGGGGGGGGGGGGGGGCAGAGTTGACCTGACCTAAATCCTGCATGAGTACCTGGCCAGTATCCCCGTTTATCTCATGTCAGTTATTAAATCTCTTAATAAGTGAATGGATTCTTTGATGTTATACAAACATGCAAAAAAAACAAAAACAAATCCAACTACTTTTCTGAAAGGCCTTATCACTGTACGCTAACGTTAGTGTGACGCTAATTGGGGGGCGCCAGCCATACACCAGTGAAGAAAGTACTTGTACTAGGTTTACCTCCACAGACCACAGAAAGTGGAGTTGGTAGCAATTTCAGGAGCTAACGGTTGTTAAAGCAGTGCAAACTCATCGTATCATTTCATTCCACTCTCTGTTTGGTGTTTGCCCCTTCCTATGACAAGAGAAGGAGCAACTTGCACTGATGCACTCAGTTACAACAAAACAAAGGGATCAGACATGCTTACGAATCAGCACTGCAGCCTCTGAGTTTTCATCGACGCGGCCATTATCTTGCACAGAGACTAGAATCTAGATGCATTCACCCATGTGAATATCTAAGAAGACTACGACGTCTCTTTTTTTATATACTCCTTATAACGGAACTAATGGAAAACAAGAACAACTGCTCTCCTCCAAAGTTTTGCCTACACTGCTAGTGCTAGTCTAGAACTGATTAAAAGAAAGCATGGAGTCATTAACATGAAGCAGGTTTGTGGGGGCTTCAGTTCTTTCTCTTTTCCGATCCTGGCATGCGAAGTTGCCATCAAAGCAATCGTCAATCTTACCATCTTTTACCCAGTTCTATGCCGAAAGCTGTGATGGAAACAACAGCAGTGTTTCTGTTACTTCACTGCATATAGTTCAGAAACCTGACGGTTCACTGTTCACTCTTGTCTGCTTCAAGCCTTCAGCTGCTTCTCCATTCTGTCTCAGGAAGTTCTTTTGCTTTCGCACCTGCATTCGTCATGCATGTCAGCACAGGTTGCACCTGGTACAGGTCAATGTTGGCAAACCTCCATGTCCTTGTCCTCTAGTCTCAACAGCTCCACAACATTCTCTGCTTTCCCCCATTAAAACATTCCGGCATACGGTCAGCATGTCGAAAAAGGACATCCTCGTGACATGACGCACCCGCTCGAGGTCGAGGGCAACCCGGCGGCGGAAGTTGTGGACGAACTCGTGGCGTGGAGGGTTTTCACTTTTCACCCTTTCGCCTTCGGTCTGAACTGTGAACCTGAACGTCGTTTCTGATCGAGTCCAAACAATCGATTCAGTCCAGTCAAGCCAGCGTCGGCGGCTAAGAAGCCGAGAAATCCATTTAGCTCAAGTTGTTGCCGCTACTAGTAGTAGTACTAGCCAGTCATGTGTGAGACTGAAACGATCGCTCGGCCGTGTCGCCCGTCGGTCGATGTGGTTCCAGTCCAAGAACATATGCCTGCCTCTGAAACAGGGTGCCAAGTCGCGACTAACAAACAGGCCGCGCGACGAGTTGTGTCCACGAGTGTCATTTTTGCAATTTTTTCGTCTGGTATAGGGGCATTATGCAACTGTGAGTGCACTCGGCTTGGATCCCTGTCAGCCGGAGGCGGCGCATCAGATACGCGGTTCTTCAGTCGCCACTCGCCACGGTCACGGCGTCGGCTACTACGGCAACCGCACGATGTGGACATTTTTTTTTGTGCGTTACCGCACGATGTGGACTTGTGAGTTGTGACTGCGGCTGGTGTGCGGAAAAGATGCGGCCGGTCTGGGACCCGCCTCCCTCCAGAATTCAAGAACCGATCAAACCGAGGCCCCACGGGGCAGTGCACGTGACCCCACAGAATTCCCTCCCCCACCCGTGGCCGGCCCCGCTCCGCCCCGTCACGTAGCACGAAAAAGTTCGTCGCATGGAACCGACCAACCCCCACCCACCCCTGCTCCACTGGCAGCCGGGACCCGCACCCACCCAGCACGCTCTGCTGCGTGCCTAGCGCGACTGGCGTGGCGGGCTGGCGGCTCGAAGAAGAACTGGTCCAGACTCCAGACTCCAGAAACCCTGACGGCTGACCGCTTCACCGCTGCTGCGCTCCTTCGGCTCCCCCGAGCGGCCGAGCCCTGTTATATACTCCCTCGGTCCAGAAAAAAACATAATTCTGACTTTGAACCGGACACGCGTCTGCACGGAGGGAGTAGGCGCGGCCGTGCGCTCGAGTGTTCCAACCGAGAACCGAGTCAACCCCCCGCCTCCCTTTAAGAACGCGCCCCTCGACCACCTTGATCAATCCGAAAAACGCCGGAGGCCTACTGTGAGGATCAGGATGGTGGTCGGATTCCGCCGCACGATCTCGTTCCCGGCGCCCAGGTCCCCAACACCGCCATCGGGCGCGGCAGGCGCGGGTCCCAGCGCCGCCGCCAACAAGTCCGCGGCGTACCGCGCCCGATCGGCGAGCCTGCCGTGCCGGTTCCACCCGCTGGTGCTCCAGCTGGACGACGACGTCGCCGACCTGCGGGCGCTGGTGGGCCGCCTGCTGGCGTCGCAGTCGCAGTCGCAGGCCTCCGCCACCGCGAAGGCCGTGACCGAGGTCGAGGCGCAGCTGGGCCGCGTCCTCGTCTCCCTCTCGGAGCTGCTACACCACCCGCAGGCGCAGGACCCGCTGCGCCGCCTCGGCCCGTCCCCGTTCGCGGAGCGCCTCCTGGACGACTTCCTCCGCCTCGCCGACGAGCACGGCAGCTTCCGGGACGCCCTGGTCGCGCTCGCGGGGCTGCAGGCCGAGGCCCACGCCGCGCTGCGCAGGGAGGAGCCCGCCCGCCTCGCGTCGGCGGCGCGCGCGCTTCGCCGGTCCGCGCGGGACCTCCCGCGGGTCGCCTCCTCGGCGCGCGCCGTGGCCGCCAAGCCCCCGCCCGCCCCGCCCGCCAACCTCCCCGCGGACGCGGCCGCCATCGCCGCCGCCGTCGTCGACGCGGCCGCCGCCGTCGCGTCGGCCTCCGCGGCGGTGTTCTCCGGGGTGTCCGCGCTCTCCGTCGCCGCCGCCACGGCGCGCGTCGAGGTCGAGGCCACCACGCCGTGCTGGATGCTCTCCCCGGCCAGGTTCAGCAGCGCGCCGTCGTCCGCCACGCCGAGACACGTGGTCGTCACCACCAGGACCTCCTCGTCCTCGTCCTCCATGCCGCGCATTTGGTGGGTCGCCGACCTGATGCGATGGATGTCGCGCGCCAAGCGCCGGTGGGCTAAGAGGCAGCACGCCGCCGATGGCCACGGCGCCACGTCCGCCGCGGGGCCCCAGTTGGAGGCTGCCGTGGACCCGGAGGAGCTGGAGCGGAAGGCGGCGTTCGAGCGGCTCGACAGCCTGGGGCGGTGCATCGCGGACGTGGAGAGCAGCGGCGAGAAGGTGTTCAGAGCCCTCGTCAACACCAGAGTCTCCCTCCTCAACATCCTGAGCCCGGCCTTCTGATTGCCGAACAACTCTAAAATCATCAAACTCGATTAAATTTTGCGACTCTGGATAAAATCTGTACATAGAAATGTGGGATAATGCAATGCATATAGCAATACGTTTTAGGGCGTTTGCCGTGCTCCATTTTGTTTGTATAATCGCATTCAGAATTGGAACGAAGGAACTACTTGCAGGAAGAGGGAAAATAAAGATTGTTCGAGTGTCAATCTCTGTCCATTATGCTTGCATTTCAGTGCTGCCGATTTCCGAAATATTCTGAGACAAAAAGGCTAGATTGCTTCAAAACAAAAACGGCTAGTTTGATTAGTGGATCTTGCGCAGCTTCGTGGCTCCTCGTGGAGCTGAAGCCATACGTGGTAGGAGCGCTACAATCGTCGCGCTCGTCTCTCTGAGGTTGAGGCGGCTGATCCCCGATCGTTGGTTGGGTTCGGTGAGGTCACGTGGACGGATCATGGACGGATGGCACGAGTGATTCGATCCGGGGTGGCGATCTGCACAAGGCTTTTTCCAGCGCGATCCGCAGCAGGGGAGTAGTGGAGGAGGGTCGAGGTGCGATCAGTGATGTGATGCCGTAGGCGCCAATCGCGCCGGTCCGTTGCGTGCACTGATGGACCGTGGTGCCGTCGTGCCGACGATGGCGCCCAGGTGGTGGTGCTGGCCTGCTCTGCTGCTTTGTTAAGATGCCTGACCGTTTACCGTTTTCTATACGTGGCAGCTCCATCCAGAGGAATATCGCGTTCGGCGTTGCCATTAGATTATGACGGGACCAGCGACGTTGCCGTGCTGCGAGGTTGCAAGCGCTGCAGATTCGCCTTGCTCCACACTTCCACAGAGGGGGAAGTGACCAGCGCGGCTACCGATTGCATGCAGGAGAGATCGATCTTCGATGAGTAACCGGCCGATCGCCTAAAGAGCAAACGAATTGGACGTGTTCAGCGAGGGACGAGGTGGACCATAGAATTGAGAATGACCTTTGTTGCAGCAACGCCACCTCCACGGGTCAATTTCTGCAGTGCCTTTCTAAAAGTTCTCGAGGTGGTGATGGTGACCTAGATAACGACTATCATCATCGACCAAACTCGTTCTTTAATCGATCACATCACCCAACCCACCTGCGACTGCGAGGCTGCAATAATACACAAGAACGAGAGGAACACATGAACAATGTAACGTGGCGGAGCCAGTAGTCACAGAAAACAGAATATGCATGAGGTGCTGCTGACTTCGTAGTCCATTCCAGCCCTGGCCTCCACGGGTTCACGTTTCACCTGCTTGCTTGGATCGCTCTTTCCTTCCTCCCCATCCTCCGCATATGGGGTGGTCGGCGAAACCCTGTGGGGTGTTTTCCCCTTCTACACCCCTCTCGACCATTAAATTTATACAAATATCGCCTCTTGTTGTTCTCCTATGCTTTCCTTAGGAATTAATTGTTTCATTCATGATCTATGAGCATTGTGCAATGATCAAAAGACAGACAATGAATTGTCAAGTTATATAATTATTTCATTCTTCCATGAATCTTGCCCTTATATTACTTGCACATTTTCCCCTTTGTTAGTCAAGTATACATCCATTGTCAATGATGTCTTTGCTCCAGTCTTCCCTTGCCAATGATGTATTAGCAGAGAAGGCAATTTATCGATTCAATATCGTGGTCATTTTTTTCCTTTAAATTCCTAGGCCATACCTATGCATTGATGATCGAGTGCGTGTTCGCAATGATGGCAATTTATTACTAGGAAGTCATTTAATTCAATATTCAATATCATTTTTTCCTTTAAATTCCTAGGCCATACCTATGCATTGCCTTCGATGCGTGATTCATATTCTATGGTTCTCACAATAATTGGTACCATTACTTACCTCTCTCTCTGTCATTTTTTGGGGGTTGTAAACCGCTTTGCTCCATTTCATGATTGGTTGAGTATGCAGTTTAGGGACTACTTACGAAAACACAATGGTATTCCCGCTGGTACATTGATGATTAATTGTTTCATTCATGCCATCTAATCGAGGCTGTTGTGCAATGATTAAGTTCTTACAATGAGGGTTAGTGCATCCATTGAATGGTGAAAGAGGTAGGAGAGCTAGAGCTAGGAGATGGTACCATTACCCTCTCTGTCATTTGAGAGCTTGAGAGTCCGTTTAGGGACCCATGGGAGGGTGCCCCAGCTGCCCTTATATAGAGTCCTTGCGTCATTCACATACAAAGAAGAAGGTTCTCAAATATAAAGAAGAAGGTTCTCAAATATAAAGAAGAAGGTTCTCCCGATCGAGGAGTCGTGAGCCTGAGAGAGGGAATCTGGCTAACTTAGCTTGCAAGTAACGCCGTCTTGGGGTGTACGTTTGGGCGTAGTTGTCGTCATGGTCTTGTGCCCACGTCGGGGCATGATGTGATGTGGTGTGGTGGTACAGTGCTGGCCATGGCGGCACTGTGGGCACGGTGGTGTTTCGCCGGCCGTCCTGCGCGACGTGGTCTCACCGTGGCCTTTCGTCATCGCCTCCTGATCTCCCGGGGATGTCGTACAGGAGTTGGTAACCGCCCCAAGTCGTTGGCCATCTTGCTGCTTGTGTAGCCTGGTGACCACGATCCCGAGCTCCAAGGTCGCGGCCTTTGTTGGCTTAGATGGCCTCCAAAGTCAAGGCCGTCGTCGTGGCCCCCCATCCTGTAGTAGGTGGGGTCTTACATCTGTCTTGTCGGCCCATATTTGGATGGTGGGCCGCTGTACTAGCCGCTACCGCTCGAGGTGTTGTCTTGTCTACACTGCGTGGCGCATGGATGATGTCTGACCGGGCTGAGGGGACTGCTGTCCCCTTGGTCCTTGTGGTGTCAGTATGGCGTGTCTACTCTTGTCAGAGCAGGCGTGCTTGGCGTGGCTCGATCTCTCCCCATTCCTCCCTGAGGTCGGGAGAAGGAGAGGTCGTGAGCAGTTGCGCAGCGCGCGGCGAAGGCCGAATAGAGAGGTCATGGTCAACCCCGGCCTTAGTGATTGGCCCAAGTCCGCGTGGCTTGATTGGGCCTCGGTCGTTTGGGCTTATACTAGCTGGCGTACCGTGGGCCACTCGAGCGGCTAACTAATCAGTGTCTTGAGATACCCGGGTTATCCTAACCCCAACAAGATGTGTCCCATCCCACGCATCCCTCGAACTACACGACTTTTGCTATTAAGATCCGGAGTAGTGTCTTGGATCAATAACCTAATGAGCATGTGGCTAGAATTGCGGACACATGGTTAATATAAGGTTAATATGTGAGTGTTTCAGATTAGCCATAGCTTGAGTGTGGTGTTGTGAGACATATCTCTTGTCTTGTGATGCGCGGATGTGGAGCACTGAGACGGTCGACGACAGTGGAGAAGATCAAGCGAGTTCATGCCGATGGACCGGGAGCGGTGAAGGACGGACATGGAGGGTTAGACCGAGGGACTGAGCACGGGAACATCGACAAACAAGCGTGTATGTGAAGATGGCGTAGACCATGTTGACCAAATCAAGCGGAGACGCAAGGACTTGGTGATCTAGTGGTCGAGGATGGAGGGTGACATGTGTCGAGACAATGGAGGAGGCGTAGCGGATACGCTTCTCCAGTTGGGTTGGTAGTTTCGGTCTCAAAAAGTGTGGGGAACGGTTTGCAGGATTTGATCCTCAAAACTCGGGAAGGGGCCAGGGTAGCACATGGCGTCATCAGAAATCTTGGGTCGAGCCGAAGCATTCTCGTGAAGCGTCATGGCCGTCGGATGCACGGATCTCAACTTGGACCATTTTTCTCATCGGGTTAAATGGCTCACGAAAATATCTAAGGGCAAACTTAAAATGTGTAATGTGGCTCTATAAATAAGAAGAGGGTTGCCCCAAGCCAATTATCTCTTCCAATCTTTTTCTATCTCAGGTTGTAGTTTGCTAAGTCTAACCAAAGTCTAAGTGCTGAGAGAGATCAATAATCTTTTGTTTAAAGATCTTGTTCTTAGTTTAATTTGATTTTTTTAATATATTTAAAATAATGCATCAAGATTTGGGGAAACCCCATAAAGCTCTACCAATTGGTTTGATACAAAAACCAAGATAAATACAAGTAGGCAGGGATGAGGGTATGTAACTCTAAACTCAGATAAACAACATAGATATAGCAACAGGATGAGAAGTCAGTTTGGTGGTTCTTAACACTTAATATATTTCTACATAACTATTGTAGGATTTATCTAGGTTTAAAACAGTCCCAATGACAATTAAATTTTTCTTAAGCTCTAAACAAACATTAATATTCTTATAAAAATAACAATTAACATAGCAGTCTATTAGTCTGGTCGATACCTATAGTATCGTATCCCAAGTTGAAGATAGTGGGAAGTAATCATTTGAGACCAGACCAATCTTTAGTTGCATTGACAGATAGAAGTAAAAAAACAAAAGAAAAAAATATAAAGTAATATAAAGTTACTGTAATAGACAAAAAAGATACAGATACAAATATAACAAAAAACAATACTACCTTGCTGAGAGCTGCAGCATACCCAATATGTGTAAGAGAGAGTCACAACATTATTAAAATAACAAAATCCTCCTCCATGTGCTATCTTTGCATGTTGTCTAGGCAGATGAACCATGACGAAGGCATTGAAGCGTTCCTTTGTGGCAACCTTTCGACAGGACTAAGATGAGAAGAAAAACTAACAGCATTCATTGTCTCAGCAACATAAAATTGAAGAGTTTTAAGTATATATGGTGAAAAAATGACGCGTTTACACAGTATGGTACACCCCACAATGTCTGCTCGTGTCAGACCTGTTGACTTTATTTTATATCTGACTTGGTATTTGTTTTGCGAATTTCTTTTTCCTTCTATGACGTCTGTATACGAGAGAAAATAATTAATCCTTCAAAATTACTCCTACGAGGTATCTACTGGACACAGACTTTTTTTTTTTTTTGGCCCTTTTTTATATTTCCTCCAGCAGCCAAACGTACAGCGTCCCATGAGCATCTCCAAAATACATATCTTCATCATCTTTTTTGTCCTCCTTTTCATTTATGAAGCAGACTTAAGTAGTTGTCTTCATGGACATCAAATACATAAAGATAAAGAAAATTTTAACTTCATTTTTTAAGAAGTTTTTTTTTAACAAACCAAAAGATTAGGTTAAAAAAGAAACTTGTCCAACAACTTTTCCTTTTCAAGCCTTTCATATATTGCACTAATCTAGGATCTTCTTATGGTTAATCTTACGAGGGGGTATGTGCTTCAGCATTTGCTTGTCATGAAGACTCTACCAACAACATGAAAATAGAGACATAACAGTGTGTTCACGATAGAAACAAGTTTGTAAAAAAACAATGTGATATAACATGACTTCCCACCTTCCAAGAAAAAATTATTTGGATGTTAAAGAAAATAAATGATCAACCAAGTTAGAATCGAGAAAGGCTTGCCAATTTAACTTTACATGCTCCATGATAACATGTTGGGGAGGAGGTGCAGGAGTCTACAAGATGACAGATAGGAACCTAACCACAATTATAACTCCAAAAAGACAGAAGATAATGAGGACATCTAACTACTTTAAAATTCGTATTTATGTTCAAGGAACCCACAAACAACCAAGAGTTTGTAAGAAGAATTGAAGGAGCACTATGTCACTATGAAGAAGGTAAGCCATTCAAAATGTAATCTATTCTACAAACGTCCACTCTTATGTTTTGATTTGATGTTCAGGACCCGCTGAGAGTGGTGAGAAGCACAAACCTACAAGTACAAGATGACGGATGCTAACCACAACTCAAAACTCCAAAAGGTTTGAAAAAATAACCACTTAGAAATTTATATCAAAAAATAAAAGATGTATAATATTGAGTTATGGGATGGTTAAAAATTTGTTAGAGGAATTGAAGGGGCAACACAATTGTTATATAATCCATGAAGGTACCTGTCGGAAGAATTAGCTCTGGCAATATCTAGCAGCTATTCGCGTAAGACAAATCAGATGGGTAGCACATAAGACATAGAGATTATACTAGTTTGAGCACGTGGTGCCCTACGTCCATTTGGAAGTAGCTTCTTCTCTGTGTTCGTATGCTCGGTTACAGGGGTTGTTGCGTGTAGCTATGTGCTAGAATGTAGAAGATACGATCCCGATCGGGAGGCCCTTACCCCCTTATATAGACCAAGGGGGTAGGGTTAAAATGGATCTGATCGGCTAACAGATTAATTTCCTAGTTGGTTACATGAAATGCGCAATAGAATGATTCCATCCTATCGTCTGGATACGATGGCGCCAGATATCCACTGAATGACTTGATATCCAAGCTGGTGGATTCGCCTGGCCTTTGTGGGCCTTATCCATCGTCATCTTCAGCCCAATAGATAGGCATGGATTGTGTTATACAGACGGTAAAGATACCCTGGGCCCATATATCCGACAGTATAAAGTTAAAATGGTGAAAGCTAGCCATTCAAAATGTCGCCTTTTCACCAACAAGAGTTGTTGTACTTTTGATCTTTCTACAATCCAGGATGCTTTGAGAACGAAGCGCGTAAGGCTACAAGATGACAAATGGGAGCCACAATTAAAAGAAAGTAGATCAATGAAAATAAAGAATAATAAATTCTTAAATGGGTATAAGCAACACATCATTAGAAAGAAAATGTTGACACACATCATATGCATTGTCTGTGAAAAACAGTGTACCAGAAACATCTTTGAAGAGATAAATCATAAGTCTAGAAGTCAAAATGGAGAAAGCTATCTGATGTGACCTTTTCTTTGATGGTGTTGCTTTTCTGCTCTTTCGTTTTCATCAGAGGCAAGCATTGCAAATTAGGACGCGCAGGAGCCTACAAGGCAAGATGTGTATCACAATTCATACTCCATAGTTTGGCAAGAAACAAAGATATCAAACAACTTACAAATTCATATTATATTAAGAACATCACAAACACAAAAGGTCCTATGCCGGAGTTACTTGTTAGATGAACCTTAGACAACAAATGAAGGGGTGAATCCAAAGTTATGCATCAGAACTTTATCATTGTAAAGAATGAAAGACTAAGCTTGGTACACGCATCTTGATATGTATTGGGAACAAAACTTCCCAACATAGGTAGAACCTAAAAGTTCCAGAAGATAAAACCTATAAGTTCTAGCATTTCAAAAAGCTACCTTTTCTTTGACAACTTTCGACGAAACATTTGCCACCAAGGAGTCCTTCACTGGAAGATGCATATTCATTTTTGGAGAATCATCTATCCATTTCTGTGAAGTAATTCTACCATGTAAGACATATCTACAATGACATAAGGATTAATGATTAAATAAGAAGAGCAGAACTAGTGTTCATGCACTTAAAAGAAGAAATAAGAACAGCGCCTAGTGAGGCACGCTAACGGATGGTGGGACTAGATAGGCAAAGCTTGAAGAAACGAATTAAAAGAACGAAGTTAAAAGAACGAAGTAAGAAAGAACAAAGCGAGGAGAAGATGTCAATTCGGTGGATCTTCCTTGATTTTGAAGGCAATGCCATAGAGAGAACAAAGACGGTTCTGGAGATCTATCTCTTGCGTTCCTCGTTCCAGATTTTTCCAATACAATACGTGTGTATAAATGACGATAACTGACAACATAACATGAGCTAGGCTTTCCTCAGGTGATACCTTGAGATAAGTACGTACGGAGTACATCAGCTAGGCCTTCCTCAGGTGATACCTTGAGATAAGTTGTACATTCCTTGAAGCAAGATCTTCCTTAGCCTGAAACTGAAGTGACGTTAGTTGCTTCTTCTCCAAAACTCATCCGCATGGGCATGGACAGTGCAGGTTTGTGTCCAACACAAATGTGCAACGTGCCATAACGTTCGTGCGCCATGTACCAGCATCACCATGCTGCAGTAACGTCTGGGACAAAAAATAAGGTTAGCTTTAGACTGAGCTAAGGGTAGGCATTATTGAGCAAGAGGGCCACAAAGTAATGTGTCCAGTTACACCTTCCTCTGTGCGGCGCTTGTCTTGTTTATTGGCGACTCAATGACCAGGTTAAGAAAAGATTTCGCCTTTTGAATTTGGTGTAATAACAGGTGCCTTTGCAATTGGACATGCATGTCCCGGCCGGCTCCAGCAACTTCTACTCGTTCGGTCATTCAACACCTGGGACGTGCATAACTGGTAGCGAAGCGTGTTTTACCTGACAAGCCAAAATCTGGCCGGAACGCACGCATTGCTTGCACACGGTTCCGCAGCTGCAAACTCCGTTCATGAAGTGAGTTCTGCACTTGAGATTTTCTTCACCCCGGCCAGTTCTGCTACGCCGGCGCTGCCAAGCACGCGCGAGCCGGACCGACTCACCACGGCTTTCTTGGGTCGCCGCTGAGCTGTGACAGATTCCGTATCCGCCAGCGGATGCGGCGCACATGAAGTCATCTGGACATCTGGGTTTCGGCACGTTAGGATCTTCCCAGGTCGCCGGACGAGGACGCTGCCACGCCCACTCAGACGGACGCGCTTTCGCAGGAAGGAAGGAAAGCATCGGTGGCACAGCGCACGGCCGCGCGACTTCGCTGAATTTCCTCGCCCTCGCGACCGGTTGTTCTGCTCCTTCCCCGGTGCGGCTAAAGTCTGCGGGTGGATGCGAGATCTTGCCGAGGCCCGAGGCTAAAGGTCTTTTAATTTTTGCACACAAGGAAGCTGCCAGGCAGCGCACGGGCAGCGTCGGGATATGAAATGGGAGCAGTGTGGGAGCGTTGTTGGGTGGTGCCCGACAGGTTGACCCCGAGCGCCCCCTGGCCGCAGCTGGACCTGCTGGGAATCGCCTGACCGTGGGCCGTGGAGCAGCATGGCGAGACAGGCGCGCGTGCTGCGGCTTGCTGGCGAGCCGCTTCACTTGCTACTCCCTCCGTCCAAGCTTGCAATTCTAGCATTCCAATATAAAACTAAGGATAAGATAAAATGACGCATGTGGCCCAATAAAAGCATTTCACTGCAGCGTACGTCCGCTGTCAACATAGACACAGGAATGACTGAGGCGATTAGGGGTGTCACATCGAGTGTCATACAGAGGTGTTATATGGGAGTGTTTGGATAATAATAATAAAATAAATTACGCGAGTTCTCAGTAATCCGCGAAACGAATTTATTAAGCCTAATTAATTTGTCATTAGCACATGTGTTACTGTAGCACCATATTGTCAAATCATGGACTAATCAGGCTTATAAAATTCGTCTCACAAGTTAGTCACCATCTATACAATTAGTTATTTTTTTAATGTATATTTAATACTTCATGCATGTATTTAAACATTCGATGTGATAGCAAATGCACCATGCAACAACAATATGCTAGGGACACGTCTAGTTCAGGGCCGTCCGAACTGTGCAGTGCAGGCACTGGGTTTCCGTTCTGAAGGACCAAGCACAACACATCAAGCTAGGACAGTGCATCCACTATTAACTCGTGCTAGTGTTGGGTTTCAAAAAAAAACTCGTGCCAGTGTTGTGCCCCTGAATTATTAGAAAATTTTGGAAGTAATGGACCTTTCAAATTTGGTTCCAGCGGAGAGCTTTTGACAGGCTGTTATCAGCGTGAGACTCCACCTAATTGGAGAAGTTGCTTCTTGGCTAACATCAATGCAGGCTCCAACTACTATTGATCCACTAATGGAAGCATGTGCATTTCTGTCACAAATTCAAATCCTAGCCTGCATTCTTTACTAGAAGCATGTGTATTCCTTAAAAATACGTCTGTCTAGCCCATAAACAGGTATTCCGGGCCAGCATATCAACCGGATTTAATTTGTAGCCAATGGATTAGATCCAACATGCCTCACAAAGTCACAATGTTCTACATCGCGTCCAACTCATCAAGTCATCATCCACACGGACCCTAAAGAAAAGAGAAAGGAAAATGACGAGCCTAGCGCCCGGATGTCCAGCCCTAGGTCTACGTCCGAGACGTGGCTCCCGTTCGAGGCAACCTCGGCCCCCCTCACATAGGCTGTACTCGAGCAACAGGAGAGCGCCCACCCGCCGCGCCCACATCACCATGCGCCTGTGTCCCTGCTCCCAAACAGCGACGTACGTAGCCCACTCCAGAGGCAGCGTCCGTCCGTACAGAGCTCCTTCGCTTGCGCTCGACGCACGCAACTCCCTCGTCCTGCCCCCATCACCCATCCCTCGTTCATATGGATGTTCTGCCGGCTCCGGGAGAGATGATGCAACAGAAGGTGGGAGGAGGAGAGATACAACACTTGATCTACTTTTGAAAACATCCAAATACAATGGTTGCAACATACGTCTAAAAGCAGTTGAAACACTTGAAACATGCTTATGAAACATTTGAAAAACACACTTGAAAACCATTGCAACCATATGCAACATTCGAATAAAACACATGCAACATATGTGTGAAACATATGAAACGTCCAGATAAACACAATTGCAACATGCATCCGGAAAACACAGATGAAACATTGGGAATAAAAGCTTGCAACATATGTGTACAACCATTGCAACATATGCAATATCTCGATCTACTTTTGCAACATCCGCATGAAACAATTGCAACATACCTATGAGACATCTAAAATACTTGAAAAAAACACTTGCAACATGCACTTTCAAGCGCAACATCTCCTCAGATGAATTGCGAGTACGGCTCCACCGCTCGCCGACTCAGATCCATAGCTATTGCTCTGATAGGAGTAGAATCAAACCCACCCGGGCCGCGGTCGGATCGGAGGGGCGGGATCTGGGATGGGGAGCGGGTGGAAGGCGTGGACCGGGGCAACGCCACGCGCCCGTTGTTGCCGGAGCTATGCGTCCCGTGCTGGAGCAGGGCCGCGCGCCCACGCCGAGGCCGCCACTGGGGTCGCGCCCATCCCCGCATCGGAGTTGAGGCCGGGGTGGCCGCCCGGAGAAGAGGAAGGGTGTCTGCGGGGGTGGCGGCGTGGATCAAAGCTCTTGCTCGCTCCAGGGACGCCGCCACGCCGGAGCAGGAGGAGGAGAGGAGAGGAGAGGAGAGAGGCGGGGTGTGCGGCTCGTGCGACGCGCGTGGGGGCGGGGTCGGGCGTGGCGGCTTGGCAGAGGAGCGTTGTGGCATGGGTGCGGCGTGTGCGGACTGCAGAGATGCTGCGGTGGGGGAAGAGACGCGGGAGGTATGAGCGGGCACGGAAATGAGCGGACCCAAGGCGTCCGTCGGTCCGGACCATCGTTGTCGAAAGGAAAAGGCTAAATAACCTGCTGTCTCATCAACACGGCGATAGGCCTTACCCAGTTCGCACGTGGGCTGCCTGTGACAGGTTTATATGGGCCAACCATTACTGGGCCACTAGCTGGGCTATTCTATTTGTGCGCGATGTATTATGAGCTTGTCGTGAACCTAAAACGTCTGGCCGGCGGCCAGCCACTGTTCTGAGAAAGGCCGCGAGCCATTCGTGCAGATGCTTAACCACCTTGAACATGCTCCAGTTAGACAGGCCCATCGGATAGAAGAACCATGAACGTTGCTAAAATCGTAGACCTAACGCAGAGAATATATTCGCGCCAGCAGAAGGATATTCCGCTACGAATTTGGATCACCTGCAGGGCACACTAGGAACTAGGTCCACGCCTCGACATCTCTGCCTTTATCCTCCGCAGCCTAGCGAGGTAGAGAGTGGCTGTTGCGATCCGTGTTGCACGAGCCCGTGCACTCTTTTACCACGGTCCACGGCCGCACTGTTGCCGCTCGAGGCCTCGTGGGCCTGTGCTGCGGCGTGCATGGTTGCGTCTTGCGTCCGATCATGGCGGCTACAGCTCTACTACCCACCACCGGTTGATGTCAGGAAATGGTACCAGCATACACATCATTTCCACTGGGCCAGGTGTTCTCCTGGCAGCTACTCGCTACTCGTACATGCTGCTTTGTTTTTGGCCTGAAAGAACCAAAGAATCTGCGGAAGGCTGGGTGGTCAGCCGCCAACCACTACACCATCATGGTACGCAGATCAGGCGAGATGAAGTGAAGCAGCCAAGCAGGCATATATGGCGAGATGTTTCTGTTGAGTTTCATGTGGAGCATGTACTCTTTCATGTGCTTATCCTGGCTTCTGGACATGCATGGCTCAGGTCCGCATCTAAATGGTCCGGGAGTTATTTGGTCACACATGACTGAGCAAAGAGCCACGAAAGAAAGCTATTTACCTGGATGTTCATCAGTGAACGATGTTCACTCTGATGAATGCCTTTTTCCCTTCCTCTTTTTTACCAGGACAGCACGGCTCCGTGTTTGTTTCAAGCACACTGTTAGTGGTGGAGTGAGTGATTTTGCCTGTGTCCTTGTGCATTGGCTGCCGTGCAAATCTTGACCAAAAGGTGCGTGATCCAACCAATAACCCTTGCGCTAGTTTTTAACGGTTTCAAGCATTCCTACCCCCAGTAGCAGAGTGTACCGCACTCCCTTCCCTTTCCAAGCTGTTGTTCAGTTCAGTGCTGCAAAAATAACCGTGCGAGTGCGTGCGTGCTTGTTTAGTGTGGTCATCGTTACACCGCATGGGCAGTGAGAGCTTTTCCTTTGGGTAGGAGCATATCCTAGCTGAATCACGCCGCCCTTCCCAGCTCAAATACGCTTTGAATTGAAATCGACGGTACAGAGCGGAGCCGGAGCTAGATGCCACCCGTATGGGGCCGTATGGCCGTATCCACTACGCAGCATCCAGCGATCTTTGCCAGAACTTTGCGGTCTGAAAAGATAAAAACGCCAAGGAAAGAAAAAGAGGAGAGGAGAAGGGAGCAGAAGCAAGAACGCGACAGCAGCTAGAGAGGCAAAACGAAAAGCAGTAAAGCGGGGTGAAGAAAGAAAGAGAGAAAGAAATCCATGGCAAAAGCTGGGCTACAAAGATTCAAGGGGATGCATGCAAAAGTGCAGGGGCAAAGCGAGCGAAAGGGATATGCGAATCAGTTCATGGCCTGCACGAGGAGAGCCAGCCGGCTGCCCATGGCCGGCCGAGTGTGGCCGGCTTTAACTCGAGGCAAAATTTGACCAACCGGAATTGCACTTCACTCATTCACTGCGAGGTTGGGGTACGTGAAAAAGTTGTGCGAGCTGCATCTTTACTGGTGTGTGAAATGCAGTAAAGAAATGGAGATGGCATGGCCTGATGGGCTCCTTTGTATGAGGTGGTGACTTATAAGTGATCAGGATGGTCCTCCAAATCTCCATTGCAAGATTTTTTACCCTTCTGCGTTGAAGTTTGACTGCCTTGATTGGGCCTTGTCCAACCCTCCTAAGTATTCCTAAGCTAAGCAGATGGATAAGTTCGGTCTACAAATATCCTATGATGTGGTAATATATTCGGCAGTATATTAGCCATGTCCATATAGTACTAAGCATGGCAGGGTAAAAAAAATTTGCTGTCCTTGCTTTGAGTTTCGCGCCTCAATTAACTGACGAGTTCCAAGTGTACGTGTGCTGGATGATTCATAATACTCGATGCTCCGTGCGTACAATAATTTGTGCCTCCTACTGAGAGCAGAGGTGAGTGATAGTTCCTCCAGAGACACTGGCACACTGCTTAAGCTGGAGCTGGATTAGAAGTGCAGCAAGTGATGCATGACCAGTGATCTCACATGCATCTGAGCATGGACAGTGCTAACTCTGTCAGTGGAGGTTGCTAGGTGAAAGAATATGCGTGATGGATGGAGATGCAACGTAGCAGCAGCAAAATAAACTACGGTTTTTATCCAGAGGAGCAGCTACGATTTGGGAAGAGCTGCGTCCTTCTCTCTGACAAAACCGATTTGTACGTATAAAATACCTGGCATATTTAATGATCTTGTAGCGTACTAGGAGCGGAGTATGGCCCTGTGTAGTTCGTCCAAATAAAAGTTTAGTCTCTATCTCATCGAATATTTAACATATGCATAGAGTATTAAATATAGATTAAAAAATAATTAATTACACATATTATGACTAATCTGTGAGACGAAATTTTTAAGCCTAATTAGGACATGACTTGACAAAGTATTGTTACGGAGTACTGGGGACTTCTGTAATTTGTTCTATTATTACTATCCGAACACTTCTATATGATATCCTGATGTAACACTCGTAAACTTTAGCCTATAAATTTAAACATTTAAACAGGGCCTATTTTATTACTTCATGAAATTTGATTTTGGGTCTCAACACCTTCTTTTTATTTGGCATATCCAAACATTGACTAATTAGGCTTAAAACGTTACTCGTAATTTCCCACCAAAACTTTGTTTTAGTTTTTTTTTTTCTATAAATTTAAAACATTTAAACATTCGATGTATATTTAGAAGCTTTTTGGAAATTGGGTAGCAACTAAACAAGGGCTTAGAAGCTTAGAACACTGAGCTGACCGGTGCTGAAAATTATTGCATTCCCAATGCGCGTAGGCACAAAGTGCCACAGAAATGGCACTATACCCGGTACAGTACGTGTAGTTGGATTGCAAAGCTGTTAGTAGTAGCATGCGAGCACTGGGGGTTTTGCTTCCATGTTCAGGCTTTCGTTGTATACTTTTCCAAATGGCACTAACACGGTGGGCCGGCACGGGCACGGCACTAAAAAGCACGGCCCAGGCCCGGCCTGCTTCATGCCCGTGCCTGGCACGGCCCGGCAGTAGTGCCGTGCCTGGGCTGCCACCACGCCCGCTTAGCACGCCCGCATCGCCACGGCTAACGGTAAGCACGGCCTTAACACGGATCCAAAGAAAGGAGAGTCGTTGATCCCTCCCCCGATCCTTCATGACCGTTGGATCCGACCGATGGATGGGTCGACTATATAAGCCAGGCTTCCCGCGCCGCCCGTGTCGACGAAACCCCTAGCTCATTTGTTTCAGCTCCTCTCTCTCTCTCTCTCTCGCTCTAACCTCTGCGGCGGCTCTCTCCTCTCTTCGTCTCCCTCTCCGCCTCCGGTGGTGTCTCCTCTCTTCTTCTCGCCCCGGTGGCATCTAGAGCCACTCTTCGGGCCGGCTACGGCAGACACCCGCAACGGCCTCGTCTTGATCTCGCCCGTTGATGTAGCCTTGTCGTCCACCCTCGTCGTCTCATTCGTCACCGTCGTCGACCTCGCCGGGCCCCGCAACTCTGTGCTCCGGATGTCGGTAAGTTGAGCTTTGCTCCCCTCAGATTTGGCTCTTCCTCTCTATCCCTCCCGGATCTCGATCGATGTGCTCCCCTCTGTAGGTCCCTCTTGATTCGCATCTTCGTCGAAGAACCGAGGGTGATCCCCGCGTCGTCGACGTCGTCGGTGTTCCCGGTGCTCCGGCCGCCAAGGTACTGTAAACCCTAACCCTAACCCTAACCCTAACCCTAACTAGATCTGCTACTGATTCTTTGTTTATGTGTGAAGCCGTTGAGGAACCAGACGGCGGCGAGTGACGATGGCCCGCTCCTCCGACGAGACCGTTGAGGTCAGCGCCAACGATGAGAGGCGGATGTGCGGGCTAGCCGGAGATGACGACAAGGATGACCTGCGCGAGGACGCTGCGGAGCTGTTCGGCCGTCGCGTTGAGGATCCCATTGAAGCCATGATAGTGCCGTGCCTGGGCTGCCGTGCCCAGTGACACGGCACAGCACGTCTAAGCCATGATAGTGCCGTGTTCAGGCGGCCGAGTCGACACGGCGGCACTATCGATACACGCACACCTAACTAACATGCCGTGCAGCGTAGTCTGCGTGCTGGCGCGTGCGCGTTCGCGCGCCGATGCCGTGCCGGGCGGCCCGTTTGGCCATATATATTTCGTTGTTAGAACTAGAACTTAGAAATTTGATACTTTTTCTCATAGCAGTAGCCGAGTAGTGATATGTACTAGTGGTATGTCTTTGCATGCTGCAGCTTGGGTTGGTGCTATAGTAGTTGCTGCTGCTCAAAAATAGATCGAGTTATTCTGTACCCGACACACGTGCAGCTGTAGCCGCAGCAATCTCAAACGATCAGGCTACATATGACTAGACATCAATACTCCAAGCATTAAGGGCTGGTTTAGTTCCCAAAAAATTTTACGCAGTACCAATCACATCGAATCTTACGGCACATGCATGGAGTACTAAATGTAGACGAAAAAAAACTAATTGCACAGTTGAGTGAGAAATCGCGAGACAAAACTTTCGAACCTAATTAGTCCATAATTAGACACTAATTACTAAATACAAACGAAAGTGCTATAGTAGCCAAAACCTAAAATTTTTTGCATCTAAACATGCCCTTAAGTAGTGAACAATAGTAGCTACACGAGTTTCTAAAATTTACACCCTCACTCTCATAAATAATACAATTTTAGTACAGTACCATGTTTTAGTATTTTTATAATTAATTAATTTAGAGCCATAAATATGAATATTATTCATTAAAAAATTGGTCAAACATGAACGACTATATCTAGTACGCAACACATAGTTGTATTCTTTCTAAGAGAGAGGTAGTACAAACCTCTCATGTCTCTTTTTTTTTTCTTGTCCGGTCAAATCCACCTCCATCTCTCCTTCTCATGCATAGGCCATCGACCTCAATTAAGCTCAGCTCGAGCCCAATGAAGATCCGCCCGTTGATCCCCCTCCTCCTCCGCCGGCACAAAGTAGGGAGCAACAAAGATCCTCCTTTATTTTTTTGAAAACTTCACGGGGGGGGGGGGATTTGTCCCCCATCTGAATTTGTATTCATAACCAGTGGCTTACATACACATATGCAGAGTTTAGATGTGGTGGTTCATAGGCTTTATATAACAGATCCTCCTTCATGCCCTCTCAATGGTGTCATCACACGCACTGACGTGAGATCCACTCACTGAGCATCTTGTCCGGGCATAGCGACGTGCATCACCAATCATCGTCGCTTTCACCGCTTTGCTCGTCTTCTCCGACATCCTTATGCGCTCATTGTCTTCGTTTCTCATGGAAGAGGTTGGTGTGGAGATGGGTTGCGGCAGAGGAGGTTGACAAGGAAAAGGGTAGAGGCGGAAGTTAATTAGTGAGGATAGGGCAATGGTAGAAGTTAGCGACAAGAGGGGCGGCGGTGACAAGTCGGCAACATGCTTGAATTGGAACGTGTGCGGGTGGAGGGAGACGAGGCACAAAGCATATAAGGTTGGGAGTGGCAAGGGCAGTCTAATCTTTCTCAATCTATTAGCTGTTGTTAGCTGGATTTATCCAACTAGTGAAGATAGTTATTAGCTGTCATATTAGCTGTACCTGTTCGATTCATCCTAGTTAATTAATTATAGCAGCTAATTATTAGTATGATAGATTCAAATAGAGCATATGTTAGTGTCGTAATGAAGTGGGTAAGAGTTGGATTTCTCACTGTACTACTTCTATTACCATTTATTATAACTCTAAAGATTGTGTGGGGTTCTCGACAGGAAGCAACGTCCACGTCGCCCGAAATTCCCCCAACCGTCCGATCTCGCGTTAAACGGCCCAGATTGCTTGAAGCTAATTCTCGCCTGCAGCCGCTTCTCCTACATCTGGTTAGCTTCTCCCATTTCTCCTCTACTTCTCCCGCTCTGCTTTAGAATCTAGAGAATCAAATATATACAGCTGCTTCCGCTTCTCCTTGCAGATTCTTCTTCCCACCCCCTCGTCTCTCTCTTCACTCTCTCTCCCTCGTCCTCCAGACGTGGACAAGGGCGACGGCACCGTGCGCGAGCGGGGCCACGATGGCGGTGGCGGCCGACCTCCTCCTCCACCTCCTCCTCCTCCTCCTCCTCCCTCCCTTGCCTGCCTCTGACCTCCGTTTCTTCCTCCTCTTCATCCCCCTCTCTCTCCCCTTCCCGTTCGAGGCAGCGGCAGGCGCAATGCGGCGGCGCCCCCTACGGGCGACGCGCCGGCGCGGGTGGGACCCGCGGCCCCCTCCCTCTCCCCTGTCCTCCGCACGTAGGCTCCTCAACGCCTCCTCCGGCTAGGGAACGTGTGCTCCTCTGGTTGCCAAAACCCAACCTACCTATACGCGTGCTGCAATTGGGTTACATGCTTGCTACCTCTTCTGATTTGGTTTCATTTTTGTTTTTCCGGATTGATTTTAGCTTCCTTGCTTTTCTTCCTTAGGGTTCGTCTATGATTGTACAGGTACAATGGAAGGGACTTTCATTGTGTTGCTGCTGATTTATTTATTTTACACTGAGCATATGCCATTGCTGATGATGTAGCTATTTCAATTTCAGTGTATGACAGTGTCTATGACTTGCACCCGATAAACCTGACCATATTTCCATGCTATTGCTATTTTACATTTTCTGTTCACCATATTTCGATGCCATTGATGCTGGAAAAAATATCTTTTTCTGAGATATGGCATATGAGAATATGCAGTTATGACTATCACTCTTTTTATGATCCCTATGTTATGATGAGTACTTAGTCCTTTATGATATTTCTATTCGACTTCTACTAAGATGAGCCATTTGGGTATGGAACGATACGAACATTACATATATATGGTCCTCTTTTAAATTCTTAATAATGAACCGAGGCACTTTGGCATATGCAAGGATGACCTACTTTTCCCTAGCAACATTCCAATCTTCTTTCCTGCACTTGACTGCTATCTGCAAAAAATATCTGCAGTTTGCTTAAAGATAAGCTTGTGTTGTCATGAACAATGATTTTCCCCCAAACATGTGCCAACTGTTTGTATTCTTAGGGAAAACTACTGCCATGTGCGTACGTTTAGGCCTCTTAATTTTAGCTTCCATATGTCAACCTTGTTTATTTTCCATTGTTTTCCCATTGCTGATTAGCCATGACTATATTTTGTTCAAAATCGGTGTTGACGGTAGTTAACGTTCATCATAAACCGTCAATATAACTTATATAAATGCATAAAAAAGATCACCAACATAGGTCTAGGGGTTTAAACTAATAAATTCCACAAGTTTTGGTGAATCTGTGTTTGCAGGAGAATTTACTCAGAAAACCGTCAAGGAGGGCCTATTCGTCAAAGCAAAGCACGTTTATCCACAGCAAAACCGACGTGGGAAGACTCTAGAAGACTCCAGAAGGCAAACCACCAAAGCGAAGGGCAGGTGGCTGCCATGTGGGGCCGGCCGACCCCACCTGCAGGTCACCCGGCTCCCTGGGCCCACTGAAAGCATCTAGGCCCCTAGTTGGGTTTCGGTGGTTAATGACAATACGAGATTACTGTGACTAATGTGTGTTTTACAGAAGCAATTAAGTTAGGTCATGGTAATGACAATTGATTGGGCAATCATGGTTGTCATGCCCCTACGATAGAAATCGTTTTGGTTTTCAAAGGATGGACGATAAGGTTAATGAAGGACTAGTTCTAAGTGTCATTTGGGGTTGAAGAGACACTTAGAATAGTTTAGGACTTTGTTTTTCCTTTGGCCGTACTATTAAGGGGGGTATGGACGGGTAGCTTGACCTAGGTGAGTCTAGTGGGTTAGGTGTGGTGCACACTTGTCAAATCTAGCACTAGGTAGCTCCGAAGTAGCCCTTAGATCAATTGGAGCGAACTTCATTCACATGTGATTTCGAGTTGGAAGTGAATGGAGGGTCAAATGTTGACTGCACGCTGGTTTCGGTGTGATCGGACACTGGCGCAGAGTCTGGTCAGTTCATTTGATCAAGGTGAAGTCATCTGGTTACGACCGGACGCTGAGAGAAATGTGACCGGACACTGGGTGCCAGAGTCCGGTCAACTCCAGTAAGGTTCTAGAGAGCGAGAATCCTGATCGGACGCGTCCGGTCAGTTTCCGGCTACTGACCGAATGCTGAGCAGCAAAGTGACCGGACGCTGGGTGTCAGAGTCTGGTCAACATCAGTAAGGTTCTAGAGAGCAGTTTTTATGACCGGACACGTCTGATCAGTGCTGACCGGACGCTGGTCAGTGTCTGGTCACAACTTAATGGCTCAGTAGAGGGAAAAACTGACCGGAGCGTCCGGTCACCGCGTAGTGGCACATAACGGTTCATTTTGAATGAGGGGTTATAAATACTTCCTCTATTCACTCAAGGGATCACTTTTGCTCATTTCAACAGCTGAGAAACACCCTTGAGAGTGCCAAGGAGAGTAAGGTCCTAGTGAGGTGATTGAGATTTGAGAATCCAAGAGAGAGGCCTCATTAGTGAAAAGAGAGTAGCAAGTGTGCATCCACCCTTCTCATTAGGCTTGTTGTGGTCAAGTGAGAGTTCTTGCTTGTTACTCTTGGTGATCACCATCACCTAGATGGCTTGGTGGTGATTGAGAGTTTGGTGATCGTCCGGTGGAGCTTGTGGATGACCCAACTCAAGTTGTGAGCGGTTGTGGATGATTCACCGCGATGGAGTGTCGAAGAATCAACCCGTAGAGAGCACTTGCTCCTTGCGCGGATCAAGGGGGAGCTACACCCTTGCGCGGGTGCTCCAACGAGGACTAGTGGGGAGTGGCGACTCTCTGATACCTTGGCAAAACATCGCCGCGTTCCTCCTTCTCTCTTTACTTTAAGCATTTACTTTGAGTAATTTAATTCTTGTCTTTACATTCATAGAATTGCCATGCTAGAGTAGGATTGAAACTTATGTTGCAAAACTTTTGTGCGGTAGAACATTAGAAACAATTTCTAGCCACAAGGGGTGAAGTGGGCTAAGTGTAAGGTTTAATTATTGCAAAGAATTTTAGAATTAGCCCAATTCACCCCCCTCTTGGGCATCTTGATCCTTTCAATTGGTATCAGAGCCTCGTGATCACGTATTTAGGATTAACCGCCTAGAGAAAGATGTCTCACAGGGATGGTCCTCCTCCTATCTTTGAGGGAGATGATTTTCCTTATTGGAAAATCCGCATGGAGGCGTATTTAGAAGCTCTAGATGTTGGAATACTTAGAGCCGGCTCACAAGGATTCCCAAAACCTTAGGATCCCACACACCTTCAAGGCGATGAAGTGAACTACGAAAAATGAAATGCAAAGGCTAGAAACACCATCTTTAGAGGCCTTTGCAAAGATGTGTTTAACCGGGTGAGGAACCACAAGGACACTCATGCACTATAGTCAGACATTTGTGCGCTCCATGAGGGAACTAAGAGCGAGCGTGAGGAACGCTATCATCTCGTAATGAAAAAGCTTAATTCTTTTGAGATGCTTCCTAAAGAGAGTGCTAATGAAATATACTCACGCTTGAATATTCTTGTAGAGGAAGTCAATGGGCTTAGACTTACTCAAATGCAACCATCTGACGTTGTAAGAATAATCTTGAGTGTCCTCCCCGTTGACAAATATGGGCATATTGTGATCGTGCTTCATCAAGGTGATCTTTCCACCGCTACACCAACTCAAATCTTAGGAAAGATCAATGCTCATGAGATGTACATGCACATCACACCACAAGATAGCTCATCCTCTACCAAGAAGAAAGACAAAAACTTAGCATTCAAGGCTAGCCAAGAGAAGTGCAAAGCAAGAATTGAGTATGAGAGCTCAAGTGATGATGAAGTTGATGATGCAAGTCTTGCTCTCATGGTGAGAAGAATTGCTAAGATGCTAAAGAAGCTCAACAAGAATGACGTCAAGTTTGATGGTAAGAAAAAGAAGTTCTTCACTAGCACTAGAAGGAAGCCAATCTCCGAGATGGATTGCTATAATTGTGGAGAACTTGGTCATCTAGCACATCAATGCACCAAGCCCAAGAAAGACAAGTACAAGAAGAAGAACAAGGGCAAGAAAGATGACTCAAGTGATGAAGATGAAGATGAAGATGAGAAGAAGAAAAATAAGCCATACAAGAAGAAGGATGGCAAGAAGGACTTTCACAAGAAGAAAAATGGCAAGGCATACATCGTCGGTGATTGGCTCACGAACATTGATTCATCTAGTTGCTCATCCAATGATGATAGTGACAACGAGAAGGTGGCCGCCATTGTGATTGACTCTTCATCATCTTCACCGACACCACCGTCATCATCCTCTACACACCTATGTCTTATGGCCAAGGGTGAACGAAATGTATCAAATGATGATGATAGTAGTGGTGATGATCATGATAGCAATGATGATAGTGATAGTGATAGTGATGATGATGAATATGAATCACCTTCATATGATGATCTTGTTAAATTGCTAAATCAATATACTAAGATCATTAGAAAGTCAAGAGCTAAGAATAAAAAGCTTGAAATTAAGAATGACTCTCTTTTAGCTAAATGTGACATAGTGGAAAAGTCTAGTGTTGAGCTTAGAGAAGCAAACAATGCTATGTCATCCAAACTCAAGGAGCTCAAATCTTCTAAGAAAGAGCTTAAAGATAAACATGATAAACTTAAGGGGATGCATAAAGAGCTCATCACTAGCTACAACATGCTAAAAGAAGAATATACAAACCTCAAAGTTAATCATGATAATCTTGTTATCTCTCATGAGTTTTTTTTCAATAAGCCACATGAAGCTACTAACGATGTTGTTAAGATTGATATAGCTACATCATGTGATGATTTAATCATTAAGAGCATTGAGCATGGTTCTAGTAGCAAAGGCAAACAAGTGGTTGAGTCCGATGATTATGATGAGTATGTCAAGATCAAGAATGAGAATGAGAAGCTAAAGAAAGATCTTGAGAAGCTATCAACCACCAACACTAGTGTGTTATAGAACCTTGATCATGATTATGATGTAGAGCTCAAGGAAGAGAATGAAAAACTCAAAGAAGAGAACAAGAAACTAAAGATGGAGAAAAATCATGATAAGCTAAAAGAAGAGAACAAGAAGCTCAAGTTGAAGAAAAAACATCTCAAGATTGGCTTGAGCAAGTTCACAAGAGGCAAGCATTTTCAAAGTGAGCTACTAATGAACACCGTCATGAAGATGGATAGGAATGGAATTGGATATTTAGCAAATCAAGAGAAGAAGGCTCAAGCTCAACAACAACAACACAAGTCAAAGTCAAAGCCAAAGAGGTGTTTTGAGTGTGGACAAGAAGGTCACTTTGCACATGAGTGTCAAACTCCACCACCACAACCCTTGCCCAAGCATGCTAGACCCTTTGCTTTCAATGCTCACTACATGCTTAGAAAGAACTCTAGTGGAAAGATGAAAGTTATGTTCTTAGGACCTCCCAACAAGAATAGGCCTAAAAAAATTTGGGTTGCAAAGTCACTTGTTGAGAAAGTCAAGGGCCCTCAACAAGTTTGGGTTCCTAAACCTTGATCTCTTGTGTGTAGGTGAACTACAAAACCGGTGAAAGTCATTGGGTAATTAATAGTGGTTGCACACAATATATGACCGGTGATCCTCGTATGTTCACCTCACTAGATGAAGAAGTTGATGGCCAAGAAAGAATTACATTTGGAGATAATTCAAAGGGCAAAGTCAAAGAATTGGGCAAAGTGGTAATATCAAATGATCATTCTATCTTAAATGTGCTATATGTTGTTTCCTTGAGTTTCAACTTGCTATCCGTTGGATAATTGTGTGATCTTGGCTTCCAATGTTTGTTTACCGAGAAGGAAGTTGTTGTATCTAAGAAGGATGATGATCAAGTGATATTCAAGGGATTTAGATACAACAACCTATATCTAGTGGATTTCACCTCCGAAGATGCTAACTTGAAGGCATGCCTATTCATCAAAACATCACTTTGGTGGCTATGGCATAGAAGACTTGCTCATGTTGGAATGAGTTCACTCAAGAAGTTTATGAAGAATGAATTGGTGAGAGGGTTGAAGGATGTGAAATTTGAGAAGGACAAGCTTTGCAGTGCATGTCAAGCCGACAAACAAGTTGCAAATACTCATCCTACAAAAGCTTTCATGTCAACCACAAGAGTTCTAGAGCTCGTTCACATGGACTTATTTGGACCAACAACATACAAGAGTTTGGGAGGAAATCTTTATTGTCTTGTGATTGTTGATGACTACTCAAGATATACATGGGTGTTCTTCCTTCATAACAAATCCGAAGTTGCATCATGCTTCAAGAAGTTTGCCAAGAGAGCACAAAATGAGTTTGAAGTGAAGCTCAAAAATATTAGAAGTAACAATGGAAAGGAATTTAACAACAAACATTGAAGCTTATTGTGATGAAGTTGGGATCAAGCATGAGGTCTCCGCAACATATACTCCTCAACAAAATAGTGTAGTAGAGAGAAAGAACCGGACACTCATTACACTTGCAAGAACAATGCTTGATGAGTATAACACACCCGAAGCTCTATAGGCGGAAGCTATCAACACCGTATGTTATGCATCCAACCGCCTATTCCTTCAAAAGTTTCTTGGCAAGACACCTTATGAGTTGCTCAATGAGAAGAAGCCAGGCGTCTCCTTCTTTAGGGTGTTTGGTTGCAAATGCTACATCTACAAGAAGCGACAACACCTAGGGAAGTTTCAAAAACGTTGTGATATTGGTTTTCTTGTTGGTTACTCATCAAAGTCCAAAGCACATCGAGTATTTAATCATGCCACCGGCTTGGTTGAAAAAACATATGATGTGAAATTTGATTAATCTAACGGCTCCCAAGGAACACATGAGAATCTTGATGATGTAGGTGATGAACCATTGAGGGAGGCCATGAAGAATATTTCGGTTGGAGACATCAAGCCTCAAGATGATGAAGATGATGTACAAGTGATTAATCCACCTTCATCAAATGTGCCACAAGATGGTGATAAAGATGGGAGAGTAGAAAATGAAGACACTCATGTCACCCATGATCAAATGGTGGCACAAGCACAAGATGTTGATGCTTCACAACCTCCCCCTCAAGTGGTTGATAGAAGAAATTCACCTCTACTACAAGCTTATCCATAAGATCTCATCATAGGGAGTCCATCAAAGAGTGTAATGACTCGATCTCAAAAGCTTGCTTCTTTTATTGAATATCACTCTTTTGTCTCTTGTGTTGAACCTAAAAATGTAGAAGAAGCTCTTTAAGATTCCAATTGGATAAATGCCATGCATGAAGAGTTGAACAACTTCGCCCGCAATGAAGTTTGGACTCTTGAAGAGCGACCACAAGGTGCAAGAGTCATTGGAACAAAGTGGGTGTTCTGCAACAAGCAAGATGATCAAGGCGTTGTTGTGAGGAACAAGGCAAGACTAGTTACAAAGGGGTTCTCTCAAGTTGAAGGCTTGGATTTTGGAGAGACCTTTGCACCCGTTGTAAGACTTGAAGCCATTTGTATCCTCCTTGCATATGCATCGCATCATAAAATAAAATTATATCAAATGGATATTAAAAGTGTATTTTAAATGACTTTATTAATGAACTAGTCTATGTTGATCAACCTTCCGGGTTTGAAGACCCTAGATATTCTAATCATGTTTATAGGTTGTCCAAGACGCTATATGGGCTTAAGCAAGCCCCAAGAGCTTGGTATGAGCGCCTTCGGGATTTCTTCATTGAGAAGGGCTTCACCATGGTGTAGTTCTAGAAAATGTACCACTTTTGTGTGACAATGAGAGTGCGGTAAAGCTTGCTAATAATCCGGTTCAACACTCTTGCACCAAGCACATAGATATCCGCCATCACTTTCTTAGAGATCATGTTGCTAAGAATGATATTTCACTAGAAGGTGTAAGGACCGAGGATCAATTGGCGGATATCTTCACTAAACCGCTAGATGAGGCAACATTTTGTCGGTTGAGGAATGAGCTCAATGTGCTTGATTTTAGCAACTTTACTAGAAAATGAGCTTGTGTTGTCCCTTGCATTGCATTGTAATATACAACATGTTTACTTCTTGGTAATGCATTTAGGGCTTGTCTAACATGGTTAAGATAACCGCCGAAAGGCGTGTGAAAAAGCTTAACCTTGGATCATACTTGACAAGCAACTAGAATTACTTTCAAGTATTACATTGCATATGCATGTATGTTGTTTTGCCGTTTCTCTTCAATCACCCTTTTATTGCCTATTTTCTTAAAAAAAGTATAGCCTAAGGCAAAATACTTTGAAATTTTTGAGGGTTTGAGAGAAGTCACTCACATCAGTCCCAATCGGTGTTTATTTGGGTCTTATTGAAGTTGGGACTTGATTGGGAACAGGCAGCACGAAAGAACTTTGAAGATCTGCTGAAAAAGGGTGACCGGACGCTGCACCGGACTCTGGAGTCCAGCGTCCGGTCAGTTCACAGGAGGTGAACCATTGCTATGAAGGAGTGACCGGACGTTGAAACAGTTCTTTCCCTGCGTCCGGTCAGATGGCGTTCTTGCGTCCGATCAAGCGAAGAAGAAGATCTAAGGATTGACCGGACTCTGTCTGCATCCGGTCAGTTGTGATCGGACGCGCCGGTCGCGACTCGAGGGGTTTTGGACCTCTCTAGAGTCGACTGGACTCTGGGTGGCAGCGTCCGGTCGTTGCCACCGAAGCATCCAGTCAATAGAAGTCATGCGGTTTTTGAATTCTTTTCTCCGTTTCCTTTTCAATCACTGGCGGGGCACCATATAACGTCGCCGCCGATTGACTTAATCCCCCAATCTGCTCGCGCTGACTTCGCCATTTCCCAAGCTACCACACCGCGCCCAAGTCACTGAGCCCATGCCCGTAGCCGGGCCTCCACACATCTCGCCGCGCCCCCTGCTATGCCGCCTGACTGCGCGTCATCGCTCGCCCCGCGCACCTGCTCCACGCCGCTCCCGCGCCATCTGCCCACACACGCGCCTCGCTCCCGCACCACCATGCCCGCGCCTCTGCTCTATGTTGCCGTTCCTGGATCAGCGCCGCCGTCTGATCCACGCCGGAGCCCGCACCAACATCACCAGCGCCATGCACGCGAGCCCTTGCACCTTCATGGCCGATCCACACCGCATTGCTGCAACCTTAACCCTAGACGTCAAGTTGCCGACCTGATGGTTCCCCGTTTCGTTCCTCTACTCTTCGGTTCGCCGGTTCGTCAGGTAGCAAGCCCTCGATTCTAATTTCGTACCTATTGCTTGCTTCTTAGGGTTTTATATCTCTAGATGTATATTGAAATTATTCATATATCCGATCTATTCTAACATGCAGTGAGTCGGTGTTTCTGAGGTTACTTTGGCAGTTGATAGTGAACTCGGGGCTAAGCTCATGAGTACGGATCGAGGCCAAGCCTCGGAAGTGTCAGTGACAGTTGGTTCTTGTCCATGATTGCAGTTTGTTTCAGCTTCAGCAATGGCTCATGTCAAGAATACCGGAGGTGATCCAGGTGATGAGGATCCGAGGCCTCTGCCTCGCTTGCCTGCTAATGTGAAAGGCAAGGCGACAAAGAAGATCACATCGAAGAAGCGAAAGTATGCAGATGCTGATGCAGCGAGAGCAGCAGCAGTGGCAGCTGCCGCAGAGCGTGTAGAGAGAGGAGGTGCTCGAAGTAGAGTCCAGATTGCAGATCAGCTTTCACCAGCATAGAATGTAGCCATTGAGCAGGTTGAGCATCATCATGGTAGTCCAGCTGGGACAGTCATGCTTGAGGGACGGCGTGTTGATTTGGAGGAGACTAAGCCTCAGGTGGAGCCACAGCAGCAGACACAGGAGGCAGAGCAGACTGAGGAGACAGAGCAGGCACCTCAGCCACAGTTACGCTGCTCTGGTCATATCCATACCTAGGTGACACCGAGGGCAGAGACACAGTGGAGGGGTTCTCGTCCGCCTCCCAGACCACAGGGTCTGTCTCCAGTGACTCATCTGGATTTGAGGGCCGCCACGGCCAAGCAGGTGCAGCGGCTCAGATTTGTTTAGTTCGAGGACTGGTTCCCGATGAGGAGGAATGAGTGTGCTTCAGAGGGTTTCTATACACCACTGCAGGAGGACTTCTATAATACATATCTTAACAGTGGGGTGGCCTTCAGATCCCAGCGAGTTTGTTCTGTTGAGGTCATTGTAGCAGCAGCTCGAGAGCAGATCCGTCCCCATCTATCTTATCTACCATGGTTGACATACTTACTTGGATGGACTGGCCGCTATGTTCCATCATGGGTCTGTGAGTTCTACGCATCACTTTATATTGACCCGGAGCATAGGTTCATTCACTTTGCATTCACAGGCCACGACTACAGGCTGATGAGCTTCAGGGTCAGAGAGATCCTCATATTATAGGAGTCACCCATCCGCATTCACAAGGTTTGCTATGGACACACAGAGCCTCCTAGACGCCCTCACAACTGTCTTGTGCCTCCCACAGATCTCATCCGAACTTGCTTCACAGAGTCATTCGGTGAGGGGTCGAGCAGGACACCCAGAGATCTTACTCCTATAGCCAGACTGCTTGATGCTATCATGAGGAGGACCCTGCTACCAAGGATGGGATATCGTGAGGGATTGACTCGCATTCAGTCATGGCTACTGAACGCCCTGATGCAGCAGACAGTGTTTGATGTATGGGATGTCATCCTTTCTGAGATGGAGGATACACTTATAGAGGGATTCAGAGGACACAGACAGCTGCCGTATGCTCACTAGATTACATTTCTGATTCACAGGGCAGTCACAGTGAGACCTCCTAAGATGTTGGTAGAATATCCAGTAGCTACTACAGAGTTTCTAGCTTATAACATGACTCAGATGCTCCGCCACAGTGCAGTGAGGACACCTAGCCAGCTGAGTCATCGCCCAGAGGTGCTAGAGTCTGCAGCCCAATAGGATGAGACTATCAGGGGCATTGCAGCGATAGAGGAGGAGGAGCTAGATGATCAGCAGGAGGGTATGGTCAAGAGCGACCCCAGCGACAGTACAGATGACGATTATCAGGATATCCCTCGGATGCCTCCTCGACGACATGACGGTGAGGCCAGTGGTTCCAGCTTAGCTTCACCTGCACCACAGACAGACCTCGCTCTTCTTGCTATACTTGAGCGGATGAGGCAGGATCAGGCTCGCTAGGTCTAGGAGACAGCAGCTGCTCTAGTACAGGTTCGGGCTAGACAAGACGAGTTCCAGCGACAACAGTAGGTTATCTAGCAGCAGCAGCAGCAGGCAATGCAGCAATAGTAGCTCCTCATGCAGCAGCAGTTACTTGGTTTCATGCAGCATGTTGTGACTGCTATTGGGGCTCCACCACCACAGCTTACACCTCAGCTTGGCCAGCCTGCCACCACTTCATAGACTCTAGTTCTACAACCCAGTGGGCTTTAGAGTTAGGGACAGACAGCTACTTAGTTTGCTTCACCTACAGAGCAGGTGTCCCAATGGTTTGCTTCGCCAGTGATAGCCTAGGGTCCGCAGTTCACACCACTACATATGGGCTTCACACCGGCTCAGAGTTCGTCGATGCTTGTGCCAGACACCCTAGTCTCTAGGAGCCTTGGTGCTACGTTCAGTGAGTTGATAGGGCAACCTACACCACTAGATCTACATGTCCCTGGTCCTTCCACGGTTGCTCCTATTACTAGGACTACAGAGACGCTCCCTTCATCAGTTGCATCATCAGAGCCACCTGCTTCAGTGAAACCTACAGAGTCACAGGCCGCACCAGTCCCATATCTGACCTAGACCGCTTCAGCATCACTTCCAGCGATAGAGGGTCAGACTGCTCAGAGCTCAGGATCAGATGATGATGATGCACAATTCCATATCGCTCATCGCACCTCAGCGCCTGACTCATCCGCTGCAGCCCCGCCGACCGACCCTTAGGTTTTGGTGTTTGACGCCAAAGGAGAAGAGGGATCAAGTATGATAGACTTAGGGGGAGCGATATATCTAGGGGGAGCTTATCTATTATAGTTGGCTTTTTATGTGTGATACTCTATTATGCATTCATGCTTACTTTCATGCATTGAACTATGTACGTGTGATATTAATGTGATCGTGATATTTATGTCATAGTGATATTTATGTGATATGTGACATGTGTGCTCTCTACTTTGATCTTTATATATGTCATGTCACTTGGTTATGCTCATTTGCTTTGCTTCTGCGTTTTTACTCCGATGCAAATGAGCTTTATTTCTTGTACTCATGCTTATTTCATATCAATTGAGTACATCATGTTGGCTTGGGTCATATAAGCTTGTCTAACTCTTTTGTTCCTATTGTCAAAAGATTATATAAACCAAGCATGTTGAAAACCTCATCTCTTTTACATACTCAAGGTTGTATTGTCATCAATCACCAAAAAGAGGGAGATTGAAAGCATCTAGGCCCCTAGTTGGGTTTCGGTGATTAATGGCAATATGAGATTACTGTGACTAACGTGTGTTTTACAGAGGCAATTAAGTTAGGTCATGGTAATGACAATTCATTGGGCAATCATGGTTGTCATGCCCCTACGATGGAAATTGTTTCGGTTTTCAAAGAATGGATGACAAGGTTAAGGAAGGACTAGTTCCAAGTGTCGTTTGGTGTTGAAGAGACACTTAGAGTAGTTTAGGACTTTGTTTTTCCTTTGGCCATACTATTAAAGGGGGTATGAATGGGTAGCTTGACCTAGGTGAGTCTAGTGGGTTAGGTGTGGTGCACACTTGTCAAATCTAGCACTAGGTAGCTCCGAAGTAGCCCTTAGATCAATTGGAGCGAACTTCATTCACATATGATTTTGAGCTGGAAGTGAATGGAGGGTCAAATGTTGACCGGACGCTGGTTTTGGTGTGACCGGACGCTAACGCAGAGTTCGGTCAGTTCATTTGATCAAGGTGAAGTCATCTGGTTGCGACCGGACGCTGAGAGAATGTGACCGGACGCTGGGTGCCAGAGTTCGATCAACTCCAGTAAGGTTTCAGAGAGGGAGAATCCTGATCGGATGTGTCCGATCAGTGCTGACCGGACGCTGGTCAGGTTCTAGCTACTAACCGGATGCTGAGCAGCAAAGTGACCAGACGATGTGTGCCAGAGTTCGGTCAATATCAGTAAGGTTCTAGAGAGCAGGTTTTGTGACCGGACGCATCCGGTCAGTGTTGACCGGACGCTGGTCAGTGTCCGGTCATAACTTAATGGCTCAGTGGTGGGGAGAACTGACTGGAGCGTCTGGTCACCTTGACCAGAGTGTTCGGTCACCCCGCAGTGACACATAACGGTTCATTTTGAATGAGGGGTTATAAATACTTCCTCTATTCACTCAAGGGATCACTTTTGCCCATTTCAATAGCTGAGAAACACCCTTGAGAGTGCCAAGGAGAGCAAGGTCCTAGTGAGGTGATTGAGATTTGAGAATCCAAGAAAGAGGCCTCATTAGTGAAAAGAGAGTAGCAAGTGTACATCCACTCTTCTCATTAGGCTTGTTGTGGTCAAGTGAGAGTTCTTGGTTGTTACTCTTGGTGATCGCCATCACCTAGACGGCTTGGTGGTGATTGGGAGTTTGGTGATCATCCGGTGGAGCTTGTGGATGACCCAACTTAAGTTATGAGCGGTTGTGGGTGATTCACCGCGACGGAGTGTGAAAGAATCAACCCGTAGAGAGCACTTAATCCTTGCGCGAATCAAAGGGGAGCTACACCCTTGCGCGGGTGCTCCAACGAGGACTAGTGGGGAGTGGCGACTCTCCAATACCTCGGCAAAACATTGCCGTGTTCATCCTTCTCTCTTTACTTTAAGCATTTACTTTGAGCAATTCAATTCTTGTCTTTACATTCATAGAATTGCCATGCCAGAGTAGGATTGAAACTTAGTTTGTAAAACTTTTGTGCGGTAGAATATTAGAAACAATTTCTAGGCACAAGGGGTGAAGTGGGCTAAGTGTAGGGTTTAATTATTACAAAGAATTTTAGAATTATCCCAATTCACCCCCCCCTCTCTTGGGCATCTTGATCCTTTCACTCACCTGTCAGCCCCTCCTTCGAATGTCGATTCTCCACCGCCTCCTAGATTGCATCTACACCGTTCTTTCAAGTTGGTTTGATCCGAGAGTCTAGAATTGATGCTCCGTCCTATATATAGAAGCCCCTACCACTCTCCCTAGAGCATCCCTGAAACCCTAATTCATACCTCTCATTCAGAGATTAAGATACACCAGGAGGATTAGGTCTAGACTCTCTAATATAGTAGATTAGTATCTCAGGAGTGAGGGTCGAGTTGGGCTCATGCTCAAGTTCTAGATCTAGTCTTGGAGGCTTGGCAAAGCCTTGTATCTTCACTTCCACATCTTGTAAGACTTATTATAAATTCATCATATTCCTATCTACATGCTATGCTTACTTTTAATATATATCTTGCTTAGTTGAGGTTATCATACTTTTGTGTGCGGGTTCATAGAGCGCTTAGCCTGCTAGTTTATCGATTGGGCTAAGTAGCCGAGCCTCGTGTAAGCATGGTGCTTATACGATGCTCTGCCTGTGAGTACACCCTGTTCTCTGGTTGGGTGGTAGCAGCAGGAGGTGATAGCCCCATCTATCCTTTGTAGTCCACTCTGAATTGAGCATGTTCTTAAATTGTAGGATCGTAGTCGCGTCAGTAGAATTATCTATTGTGCGTACTCTATCGTCTCAGCGGTGTCCCGAAGCACACAAGAGTAGAGTTAGTCTTAATTATAGTTGGATGTATATATACTTTGACCATATAATAAGAATGTCAAAGGAATCTACCTCACTCGTTGCTCTCTCGAGTTAACTAGTTTGCATTATCTTAGTGATCTATCCCCTGAGTGTCATTATCCTTAATTCTTATCATTACCTTTACCCCTTGCTCTAGCTATGCTGGTATGTTGACTGGTAGATACTCCTTTGATATTCAATAAGTCTTTACTCCATTGTTTCCCTGTGGTAAAATATAAATAACGATACCTAGAATACTCCTGGTAAAATGCTACAATGGTATTATGTGCGCTTAAGGAATCCTTTATATTCTATTTGCACTTATAAATACCAACAAGCATTTTTAGCGTCGTTGCTGGGAAAACAATTGATGTGAAGATTTAGATCATTAACATACCACTAGCTTTAGTAGGATTACCCTTATTCTATTGAATTGTGGAATAAGACAGGACAACAGATGCTATTTTGACCTTTCAGCGAGCTTCCACAAGAAAGACATTGAAGAACCCAGGGTGCCTGAGCACAAGAAAGACATTGAAGAACCTAGGGTGCCTGAGCATTCAAGATCCATCAACATTGGAACCCTGCCATTTTCTAACCATGTGTAGATTGAAGAAAAAGGTCGACATCACAAGAATACAAATCACATCTCAAGTGACGAATATAGATGTTGCACTACTCACAAATTCTATCATGTGAGTCATGGTAAGTATGATCAAGAAAGATGAGATAGTCTTGCTCATGAACTTTAAACCTAATTAGTAGTTATCTTTTAATTTTTGCATTCCATTGCATGTTTATTTTCAATGATTCATGCAACCACTCCGTTTTCTTTAAATTCTCTCATATCAAATCCACAGCATATTTAGTTCCTTGCATACATTTATACCACTTGCATCTTTTATTAAAAAAAGAATTTCACCATGATCATGCTCTTTCATCTCCATTTGAATAAATCTCTTTTATGCTTTCATGCTACCTTTGTTTGCTATAGTATGCTTAGGTTTGGAATATCTTTATACACCTTTTAAAGTAAGCATGGTGCTTAGTTTAAACTATTTTCTTAAATCAAATTAGACATGGTGTTTAGTTTGATTTTTGAACCAAGAGGTGTGTTGATCTTACTTTCAAAGGCTTTTTAAATTAAGCATGGTGCTTAGGTTAAAATGCTTTCCTAAATTAAAATAGACATGGTGTCTAGTTTAATTTTTGAGCCAATAGTATGGTTTAGTAGATACTGGTTATTTTGTTGGACTAACCCCTGTAGAAAACTCTCAAATTTAATCTGGGTAAGTCCTAAGATAAATTCACATCGGAGATGAATCAAGGCATGTGATGAACTCCAACAACTTTGCGCGAAGAAGACCCAGCTCATTCTTCATGGAAGCAAGAACTGTGAGTATCAAGGGTTATTCACTTATCTTTTGTTGCAAGTTATTTTTGCCTTGAACCATACTAGAATGCAGCAAACACATAGAACATGATAAACAAAATCTATGCTAAAGTAATCCTAATACCATCCTTCCATTAGCATAAAGGAAAATAAAAAAATAGACAACACAACCCATGTTTCAAATTCATTATTTTCCTTGGGTATGTGTCTATTAACATTTTTCAAGAAAGAATGAATAAAAACTATGTCTGTTCAAGGTTTGGTATGAATCCACAAACCCTAAACCAAACCACCACTACAACTGTGGAAGTGGACGAATAGATCGACAGGCTATGAGCAACATGAAAGACAACCTAGCTTTGAGTCTTCCCAAGATTCAAGCTAGGATATTGATGAGAAGCAGGATGAAACCCACCTTGTATTAACCAGAATATGCCTACTTTCATCATCTTCAAAGGGACTAGCTCACGCGTTGGCAACAAGGACCAAGACAACGAGATGCCACTACATCATGGCGTGCATCATTATGTCAACAAGCATCATCAATCAATGGTCCATTGACAACTATGTCTTGTAAGGCTATAAACGACCATGGTCGCCCAAAGACATCCCCTAGTCATTGAAGATGAAGCTTCCATGCGAGTACCAATGAGGATCTTTCTTTGATCATCAAGGCGGCTGCCATATCGCTAACAAATATAGAAGAACAACTCTCCACCATGCTGTTAGACGATCAAGGAGGAACTTGAGTTTGCATCTCCAATGAACCCCAACTCGTCAACCAAGGATCAACAAAAATCAAGAAAGGTTGATGGAAGAAGAGCATGCAATCGGATGGTGCAAAGAAAAGCTAAAGGCAAGAAGAGGTCCGGCTCAATGGACCTAAAGCCATGAAGCCCTCACTGATAGGTACATCAGATGAGTTTCCTTCAAAGAAGAAACAATGAGTAGAGCAGAAGGTCTAACACAATGTCAAGATCCATAAAAGAAAGGACAAAAAGATGGCATGACAAAAGAATGAGAAAGAAAGTGCGACATAGGAGACAAGATGCTCATGAACAGCCCAAGCAAGGAAACCTTCAAGCAGGAAGAGAAGATCACCACAAGTCATCTACCCTTCATCACATGGTGTCATCACGCTCCAATAATGAAGGTAACATCTTAAGGTAAGTGGTCATCATTTTCCTCTTGATCTTGGTATGCACATAAATAAAGAAACAAACATGTTTGAGTTACAATTTTGCTTAATCCAACCTAATTAACTCAACATGTTTTATTCCTTAAGCTTGTTCATAGTAGCACTTTCTTGATCTCATAGTCCTAACCAAATGAGCTAAAATTTTCTATATCTTACCCTTGGAAGATAATAGTCAGAATCATGTAAAGTTTGATACATTATAAAGATGAGCAATCTTTCCATAGGTTAAGCAACTTCACTCTTTTTGTCACAGTCAAAATGCTACATCCTTCTGATCTTATCACCCATGTTATAAGAATAAATAATGCACATAATATTAGCTCTATCATGATTCAATGTGCCTAAGGCTAGAGAAGAGTAAATAAAGTTTTGATTCTGTTGGTGTTTTTCCACCAATAGAGCCCATACACTTGATCTCTACCTTGTCTTTATGAGCAGAACACACTTCGAGTAAAGTGTGGGGGAGTCGATCCCTCAAATTCTACAAGTGGAAGTTCTAAATTTGACAACAAGCTCACAACTATTGATGAGAGGACACCTGTCATCCAAGGTACGTTACACAATCATACACAATGGCAGGTAAACTTGGGACAGGAGATGGCCAGCTTCCAGCAACAACAGCAACAGCAAAATCAAAATTGGAAGGCTCTGTTCTAGCACCTCCACATCCGGCCACCTCATTGAGCAACCACAACAGCAACCATCTTAGGGGAGAAGGCATTCCCCGTGTATTCAGATAAGTATTTCTTTCCTTTTGTTATTCTTAGTTTGCTTTATATATATTAAAAAAAGGTGAATAACTAAAAACAAAGTAAAAGTTATCTTTATAGAAATATATATAGTTATAATGTGTGATCTAAAAAATGAAAACAAAATAAAGAGAGTGTGTCCAGTTTGCTTTAATTTGTTTTTAAGAGTTGAATAAAATAAAAAGGACTCCGAAGATAATCTTTTAAAATGGAAATGATGAATAGTTGCTCTGTTGTAATTCCTTTTAAGTACCTAATTTTTAGCCTTGAATTCTCCTGAGTTTTGGATAAGATTATTTTGATATAAGGATTTACTCTGAAGTTGAAACTCGTGGGTAGCACATGCTTGATCTAAGTCTAGGTAATTGACGGATATGATATGAGAAGGTCTGAGCTACTGTTTATTTTGTTCCAAGTGACACTAAAGTTCTGGAGATTTATCTTTTGAAAAGCACAAAAATGCTACATGATGAGTTCCTGTATAACAAAGCTTGAATTCCCACCAGAGTCATACATGTTATTTAGGCTAGAAAAACTTTTACATATATGCTACTTGCTTTTGCATTGAATTTGGTCAAGCTTTGTTGACCCTTATGAGAGGTTTGTTATGCTCTTAAAATCAAGATCATGTACACACTACCCAAATATGCACTACTCCTACACTGGGGTAGGCGTAAAAACATGCTTTCCATCTAGATCCACCAAAAAATGTTCTACTCCTATACTGTTTATTCTAATTCGAAGGAGAATTTTTTATTTAACACCTGTGTACTTTTGAGAAGTGAAAACATTCTAGCAACTCCTGATCCATTGCTGAGTTCGGCTTTGCTCGGGGACTAGCAAAGGTTAAGTGTGGGGGAGCTTATTGACGGTAGTTAACGTTCATCATAAACCGCCAATATAACTTATATAAATGCATAAAAAGGATCACCAACATAGGTCTAGGGATTTAAACTAATAAATTCCATAAACTTTGGTGAATCTGTGTTTGCAGGAGGATTTACTCATAAAACCATCAAGGAGGGCCTATTCATCAAAGCAAATCACGTTTATCTACTGCGAAACCGACATGGGAAGACTCTAGAAGACTCCAGAAGACAGACCACCGAAGCGCAGGGTAGGTGACTGTCATGTGGGGCTGGCCGGGCCCACCTGCAGGACGCCCGGCCCCCTGGGCCCACCTGTCAGCCCCTCCTTCAAATGTCGGTTCTCCACCGCCTCCTACATTGCATCTACGCCGTTCTTTCAAGTCGGTTTGATCCGAGGGTCCAGAATTGATGCTCCGGCCTATATATAGCAGCCCCTCCCCCCTCCCTAGAGCATCCCAAAAACCCTAATTCATACCTCTCATTCAGAGATCAAGATACACCAGGAGGATTAGGTCTAGACTCTCTAATGTAGTAGATTAATAGCTCGGGAGTGAGGGTCGAATTGGGCTCATGCTCAAGTTCCGGATCTAGTCTTGGAGGCTCGGCAAAGCCTTGTATCTTCACTTCCACATCTTGTAAGACTTATTATAAATTCATCATATTCCTATCTACGTGCTATGCTTACTTTTAATATGTATCTTGCTTAGTTGAGATTATCATACTTTTATGTGCGGATTCATAGAGCGCTTAACCTGCTAGTTTATCGATTGGGCTAAGTAGTCGAGTCTCGTGTAAGTATGGTGCTTATACGATGCTCTGCCTGTGAGTATACCTTGTTCTCTGGTTGGGTGGTAGCAGCAGGAGGTGACAACCCCGTCTATCCTTTGTAGTCCACTCCGAATTGAGCATGTTCTTAAATTGTAGAACCGTAGTCGTGTCGGTAGAGTTATCTATTGTGGGTACTCTATCGTTTAAGCAGCGTCCCGAAGTGTACAAGAGTAGAGTTAGTCTTAACTATAGTTGGATGTGTATATACTTTGACCATGTAGCGATGGAACAAGAGCTTCATGATATTGAAAGATAAGACGTGTTAATGTCACCATTCTATATTAAATTCCAGGCAATGCACAGGTTGATTAGTTGTGCGGTCTCTGGTGCGTGCAAAACCTGATCTCTTAAAGCCTCAAGATATTGAAAGGTAACACATATTACTGTCGCTGTTCTACAGCCTGTTCGGTTGGCTGGTTCATTTCGTTGCTAATTCGTGAAGAAGTACTGCTGGCTTGTTTGTGTGAGAGAAAAATACTGTTCCGGCTGAAAATTTACGATCATTTACGACAAACCACAGCCAAACGAACGGGCTGAAATATCATAGCCTGCTGATTCAGTAAAATTTCAGAGCCTTCAAATATGTGTATTCCTCTCTTTTTGCCCGCCATGTCAGTTTAGCACTCAGGTTGTTGGTCGATATACAAATTATGGTTGCATCAATATATATTTCGTTACTTGATCAGGCCCTATTTAGGTATACAGGCTATCCATACTTCATGAATATATTTTGCAGTGTGGTCCTTTTGAAACAATACCTCCCATATTAGTTTATTCTTTATTCTCCTGTATGATGCGGCTCAACACTTATATGTGCCAATACACACTGATATGTGCCCATACACATATGCTTTATTGTCTTCTAACTTTCTTCATTGCTTCTAGCTAGGTTTGTGCCGCTAAACACTTATATGTGCCAATACACACTAATATGTTCTGTGCATCAAATCAGGGTACCTTCATTATTGCTAAATCCTACTCCAGTATAGTAGACCAAAAAGACATACTGCTCCTTCTGCTTCATTGTCTTTTATAAATCACAGGTTATGACCCACGCTTTACATATATATGGACATGTACGCCTCTTCAGATAGTCACCGCTTTTCTTATGAGACTAAACAGACTATATGGACCTCTGCAGATGCCCAGGACGCAGATGCATCATTTTCTTCTATCACAGTTGACAACGCAGACAACACGAAAGGCAGCTATATGTGTCTGTGTCATTAGAAAATGGATCTTTGATGCCCCTAAGCTTCTGTAGATCGCCAACGACTAATGAATGTATAAAGTAACCCTAAGCTTGTGTAATCGCTCTGTATGATACATATGACCATATGAAACATAACCGTGTTCATTTCCTCTCGCTGATCCTATTACCATGCCAAAACTGAATACACATCTTTTGCCCCAGCATTTGCCTATGATTCCGCGCGCGAGGGCGCGCGCCTTCCACTAGTATTTAAAGATGGAAGGGAACGTATAAACTATCGCCCACTTTAGGAGGGCTTTTGCAATGACTTCTCCATCGGCTTAATTAAAAGCTCTACCAGAATCGGCTTCTGAAGCCAGAAACAGCAAAGGCAAAGCTGTTTTTGTAGCTTCTCTATTTTTGGAGAAGCCCAACCCCTATCAAAGAGGCACGTGCGAGCAAACTCTGGCCTGTTGGACTTCCTATGCGGTTATATATTCCACATTTACAGTCATGTGATCTACGGAGTACGGTCTATGGAAATACTTCACCCCATCAGCACTCGTTCGAGGACTAGGTGGGTACTAGTAGCTAGCTAGGGTAAATCTTCCAGCTGTTGTGCAACAGAAAGGGAAAGGTAAAGTGAAAGAGCTCCATCAGTCCAGTGATCTACTAGTAGCTAGTAGCACTCCATTCTTTTGTTTTCAAGCTTCTTTCACAGAACGTAACCACTCTTCAGTCTTCAAACCTACCGACCACAATAGCCCAATGCATGCCGAAAGCAGTAGTGGTCTTTCTTCCATCATGTTTGTACGGCTATACTATACTTAGTTCCGCTCGCTTCGCTAAAAAAACAAGTTAAAATACTGTTTCGACTGATTTGTTGTGAGAAAAAAACACTGTTCCAGCTGAAAAAATAAGCTGAAAAGTACAGAAGCGAACATGACCTTAATAGAGATGTTAGAATTGTCGCTCCGGATCAGAGTTTTGATGGGAATATTCCACGGTGTATGTGCTGGGACATTAATTTCCATAAAGAAAATTTCTTCTTGGGAAAAAAATCAAAGAGGATGCATGGCTTTCTTACTTTTGTGTAGGCCCCACGTGCTCCATCTCCATGGCAAATCGTTCCTTATCTGCTGGCGGACAAAAGGAAAACGAATTGCTCATCCAATCCAATCACACTGAAATCGTGCAGAGTACGGTCTCCTGTCCTACAAAAGGCAGCAGCAATCATATGAGCCCTTCATCTTTGGCTCTTTGCATGTGGTGTGGGTTACGCATTTGATCATCACCAGTTCACCCCTGTCCCTATGGGATTTAGATCAGATATATTACTTCCTGTTAGTGTCAGCTGAATGCATGAAGCCTGAAGGGCAGCAGAGTGTAGTGGTGCATTGGGCCCAAAATAAAGATCCATCGCCTTGTAATTTGTCGTGCCCTGCATCTGCATGTGGCCAGCCACTACCTGTGAAGTTGTAACATCTCTTTGCCAGTGCCACTACAGTGCATTCACCACAATTGTCACGACACGATACAGTATAAAGTATAAACCACTATTAAGTGTTCTTTCCCAACAGTATAGTTTCCATTCCTTTTTTGGCCTTTTTTTTGTGACATTCTTTTTTTGGCCTGGGATTTCGTGCGTGTCAAAGGTACGTGCTAGTGTGAAGAAGATTAGGTCCCGTTCGTTTGGAGGAATTTAGAGGATGGATGAGTCTAGAGTAATTCATGAGATGAAATCATTCATGAACAGTGAAATTCGCCGTAAACAGTACTTCGTCCGTACCAGCCGAACGAGGCCAAAAACTACCAGAAACGTGTAAAGCGATGGTCCCGATGGGATAGAAATAGAAGTGAGGGGAGTGAGCATGAGCAACCACGCACCTACGTGCAGCGTCCTCTTTTTTTTTTCTTTCCCGTTGCCTCATGAGTTGAGTGCATGAGGAGGAGCGTGTCGTCGCTTTGCTCCGTGGACGATCTACGGTGAATCTTTCTGGAGAAGTGGAGAGTGTGGCCTGCTTCCTCTTGTCAGTTGTCACCCTAGCCTTAACCGCTTCTGGTCACCTGGTGTGGGGCGCCATGCTGAGCTGGTGAGTGTGAGCTGCCTCCTCCTAACCATTGCCAACATGTATTGTTGCTGCGTGTGGTGTGGGCCCCAGCTCGCCAAAGTTGAATATACGGTCGACTTTGTCTTCCTTTTCCTTCCAACGAACGTACAGTTCAGTGGACTTTTGTGACTAGCTAGTGGTTTCCTATGTGCTCGATCGCTCGCTATCTAGATGGCTGGCTGGTGATCGAGTAAAGGTTAGTTATCGAGTTGATAATAGAAGCGGCGCTGATCTGGATGCATGGCTTTTGGAAAGTTGCGATTGCGATGCAGGAGATCTAGCAATGCTTGCTTCTCTTGTAGTCTTGTGCCTGTCAGCTTGTACTAATACATTGAGAACACCATGGTCCATGCACGCCCACAAAACCTAACATTATAGTAGATGCATATGTCTGCCTGCGTCGTCGCACGTCAATGGCGCTAGCTCTCTTCCGTGTCCAGTATAGTCGTCGCCTGTCGACACGTTCGTCGTCCGTGGACCGTGGGATGACGTCCTCATCTCACATTCCGCTAGCTGCTGGGTCACCAATCAAACAGTGGGAAAAAGGACGGGAGGACGAATGGATGATAGCCGCTGCCACGACCCACGACGGATGGAATGGAGGACCGGCGAGGCGAGCTTGTGCCCGTGCATGTTTCGTTCATTGGTATGGCCTCTTCTGCAAAGCCAAGCATCTTTGCCATGAAACGGAAGCTCCGTCAGCTGGTCCCGTTCCTTTGCTTGTAATGAAGTCCTGAGCCCCCACCCTCGCTACAGTGCACGCTCATGAATTATCATGTAGTAACAGAGCCAGAGGTGCGGTGAACAGTGACGAGTGACTGAACCTCAGACGGTAGGTGCACCGCACGCACGCTCGAATGAGCGAGCCTGTCCCATTTCCAACAGTGCAAGCCAAAGAAAAAGGGCCACCAAGCTCAGATCGAGGCTCTATTCGCTTCTCTTATAATCCGTACTTTTAAGGCGGAATAGTGTTTTTCTCTCACAACAAATTAGCCGGAACAGTGTTTCAGCTTGTTTTTTTAGCGAAGCGAACGTGCCCGAGTGATATGCAAGGACAATAGGGGGATAAATGATTGAGCCAAGAAACCAGACAGTGGTTGATGGGGTTAAAAGAACCAGGCAGATGTTGTGTGCCCCCACGAAAATTGATTGAACAATGCTAGCTGCAACGAGTCCACCAGACTCCAGAGGAAAAAGGAAGGCGAAGCATGGCAATGGCAAGACCGCAAGGGCAAGTGCCAGAAAAAGATAAACGCCATATTCGCTTGACTTATAAGTCGTACTTTTTTAAACGATAAACAATATTTTTCTCTTATAACAAATCAGTCAACCGTACTTTCAGGCATGACTTATTAGCCCAGCAAACAGGGCAAGGACTGGCCAGGCCATGGCCAACGAGGTCAGTGGAGTACATGCTCTGCGCAGTGCAAGTGGCGTTGCGATCTTGGTGCTACAATCTTCTCGTCGCCTCGTCTGCGTTTTGCTGCCCCCAAAGGGCAAAGGGACCGGATCGGAGTGGTCCTCGGCTTCCACTCCGGAACGGAGCAGTGAAACAGTGTCAAAAATGGGTCGACGCCGGGGATAAAGGAGCATGGGGTGGAAAAAAAGGAAAGGGAAAGCGAGCCTGTCATTGGTGCATGATCATTTCACGGGCCATCATTGTGGTGGTAACTTTTTTTTATTTGATTCTAGTTTTAAGCCCGCTTTTTCATTTCACGGAACATTTTCAGTACCGCTATCAATAACAATATTAAATCGCCGTGGAAAATCTCGAAGATTTGGAGACTTTCGAAAACTGATGACTGTACCACTGATCTCTTGGCACGGTAGAAGGCCTGCACGGCCAAAGGGCAAAGGCGTTCCAAGCAAACAAGCGCCGCACGCCACAGCAGCGGATCAATCGCGTGGGATGGGATGGGAGAGAGGAGGAAGAGGAAGAGGAGCAGAGGGCCAGAGGCAGAGGCGGCAGCGCGCGTCGCACCCTGGCCGCCTGGCGGATCCGCTGATGGAGACCGGTCAAGCCCGTACGTGGTGACTGGTGAGAGCGGGCGCAATCAAAGACGGGCGTCAATGCCTGAGCCCCTGACACCAAACCGAGCCCTGCGGCGGCGGCATCTGCATCTGCATCTGCTCGCGTCTCTCTCCGTTTGCTCGGGTCGGCCCAGGCGGGGGCGGAGGGGGAGACGGGAGCGGGAGGGAGCGTCGATCTGCTCCTCGCTCGCTCGGGCACGCACGTCCCTCCAAAGAGAAGCGGACAAAAGAGGGTTAAATAGGAGTGAAATTTTTGCATTTTGGTCCCTTATCAAAACATTTTTTACAAAAAGATCTATGCCAAAAAGTTTGCTGAAAATAGACCATTTTTAGGCGTCTTAGAACATAACGCCAAGGTATGAGCGTCAGCGTCGACAGACACGACTTGCCACGTCACGGACGACCTCGGTCGACGGCGACACGGTGGCGCATGGGGTCCGACACGTCGGCGTTGTGTCAGCCAACGCCACAGGCCCAACCTCGACGCGGTGGGACTACACGCCGAGCTATTGGCACCATCCGGCGCGCGGCCTAGGCGGCCCAACAACGCTTCGTGACCCAATAGCTCAGCGCGGGGTCACTTAATGCCGAGCTATTAGCACCATCCGGCGCGCGGCCCAGGCGGCCCAACAACGCTTTGTGGCCCAATAGCTCGGCGCAGGGTCACTTAACACCGAGCCACCAGACTCGGCGCGGTCCGACTCAACGCCGAGGTCTGGACTCTTGAAGCCGCGCCGCGGCCCTCTTCTTCTTCCTCCCTCCATTCTGAAAGCGCCGGCTATGTGCTAAACATATTAGGTTAGTTTGGTTTCTAGTTATTTTGGTCATTATGGTTCTCTGTTTATTGTAGGTGTCATTAGGGTTAGTTATTTGTTGGTCGTTAGGGTTAGTATGTATTTTAGTTATTTGTTGGTCATTAGATTTCAATTTTTTATGACTAGAAATGATTATGTTGTTGGGGTTGAAAAAGATGAAATGACATATTTTAGTTTCTACTTATTGGATTGAAACTCGCATGATATATTGATATGTGACACTACTTGTTGTGTGATGGATGTAGATGGATAAATTAGTGAGGTTACATCATGGAGGCCATATTGTTAGGACAAGAGATGATAGTTTGGAATTTCTGGACATGTGTGAGGAGTTGTTGAATTTTTTCTAAAACACCATCTTTGACCCAGTTAGTGGAGCGAGTGAAGGTTAAGTTATGCTAGAATGAAGGAGACGTGCATGTTCAGTTTGAAGGTGTCATAGATGTTGGGTCGTCGAAGGGTCCTCGGATCAAACGGTTGCTCAAAATTACAAGCGAGTCTGAATTGAATGATTATAAGGCAGTTGTGTTGGCTTCAGAAGTGCGATCTTTGGATTTAGTAGTAAGTAAGGAGTCCGGCCTAGGAAATGATAACTTCGAAGCATGCCCATCTTCCCCCGCTCACATAGGTTATGGTCCTTTGTCTCTGCTCAAACCTCTCATTAACCTCCGCATCCCACTCCTTCAGGCCTTCTAGATGCTGCTTGTCCGACTCATTGATCTCAGTGTCAATCCACTGCTCAAAGTCACACAGTGGTGGAACGGTCTGCAAGAAAAATAAATTGTTACAAAACAAATAAATAAGCAATACTTAATATCACAAGAAAATTAATTAACACACAATAAAAATTCCTCACAATCGATGCACGGCGCTGTTGCTTTGTAGGTTCCCATGCATAATTGGGACACATCCAATACCTTTGTCTATATGTTTCCTCATCTTCAGAGACGTCTACCTTGCAAGGATCACCACAAAAGCATATGGGTCGAGGAACACCTTCAGGGAGAAGCTTTAGGTCGTAGGGATTTGCCCTCTGGCGACCATAGCTACAATTAGAAGAATTTAGTTATATTAACGGAGAATCAAACCTAAACCTAGGGTTTTCTATTTGTTGCACAAATAATGAATAAACATTGGGATTACATTGGAATACGAGCTTTACCACGCCTTGGCATCCTAACATTACGTAGAAAAAAAATCAATCCAAAGTACCTTGCAACGAATGTAAAGCTACTAACACTAAATCACCATACCTCCCAAATAAGCTTTTCATTACAAACCCTAAGCAAATTTGAATCCCAACAAACAAAAAATTTAACTCAATGATTATAAACCAGAACATATACAACAACAACAACCATACATTTGGGCCATTCAATCATTTGAACCACCATACATTGCACGAATGACATGAACATGAATCAAACCTATAATGCCAAGTTCAAAAAAAACACAAACAACCGAATCTAAATGGATAAAATGAAAGAGGGGAAAGAGGAGTACCTTGGCAAAACGTCAAAACCCTCGATCTGGCCTCCCAAGAGCTGGATTTAGGATTTAGGGTTCGTGGGAAGAAAGAGGGAGTGAGAAATGGCCACCTGTTGGTTCTGAATGGAGAGAGGATGAAGAAGGGGGCCGCGGCGCGGCCTCAACTGACCGAACCTCGGCGTTGAGTCAGGCCGCGCCGAGGTTAGCGTCTCGGCGTCATCTGATCGCACGCCGACCTCTTGGCCCACGAAGCGTTGTTGGGCCGCCTGGGCCGCGCGCCAGATGGTGCCAAGAGCTCGGCGTGACTCACCACAACGCCGAATTTAGGCCTGTGGCGTTGGCTGACACGACGCCGACGTATTGGGCCCCATGCGCCAGCCCCAAAGTCGTCGGTGACGTGGCAAGGACTCGGCGTCGTGTCAGTCGACGCCGACCTTCATACCTCGGCGTGATTTCCTAAGACGTTTAAAAATGATCTATTTGTAGCAAAAATTTTGGCATAAGTCTTTATATAAAAAATGTTTTAAAAAGAGACCAAAATACAAAAATTTCACCAAAGACGGCCTTGGCCGTTGGCCGTTGGCCCCGTGCCCTCGGGTTGCCTCCCTGCCCCGTTCCGTTGTGTGCCTCTCTCTCTCTCCCTCCCTTCCCTTGCTCGCTTGTCCGTTCCCCCTTCACGTTCCCCGCACTCGCGTCGCCGTCGCCCTGGAGGAGACGAGAGGGAGAGACCGTCGTCGTCGTGTAGTCCACCCCCTGTTTCGTTTCGTGAATTCCGTCTGTTTCACCCCCCCGCAAGCCAGCCAACAAGAGCCGCCTGCCACATCAAGCCTGGAAAAGAAAGGAGAAGGGCGCGCGAGTGCAAACAAACCCAAGAGAAGATTCTCCCATCAACACCACCCCACCCCGGCCCGGCGGCGCGCGAGCGATCAGTCTCTCGCGCACGCGCCGCATCCGTGCGTTATAATCATCCGCAGCAGCCCACCCGGCATCGGTTCGCTCTCGCTCGCGGCGTCATCGTCTCGTCGTTCGTGTCTCCCCCATTCGTTCCACCGCCATGCCGCGCCGCGCCGCGAGGGTTTGAGTGAGTTTTTTTCCGGCCGACCTTTCCGGGTTTGCTCGAGGCGAGCGATGGGGTGCAAGGGGTCCAAGCTGGACGAGCAGGAGGCCGTGGCGCTGTGCCGGGGCCGCGCCGACCTGCTCGCGGCGGCCGTGCGCCACCGCTACGCGCTCGCCGACGCGCACGACGCGCTGGCGGACTCGCTCGCGTCCGTCGCCGCGGCGCTCCACCTCCTCATGACCGCGCCCGGCCAGCCGCGCCTCGCGCTGCCCGCCGCGCGCAAGGACGTGGACGCGCGCGCCGCCGCGTCCTCGCCGCCGCACTCCTCGTCGCACATCAACTTCGCGCCGTCCTCCGACTCCGACTCCGGCTCCGTGACCTCCTCGCCTCCCCGCCGCCGCCTCGCCGCCGGCTACGACCAGCTTCCCCACCACCCGCTCCCGTACCCGCATTACGGCTACGGCGGCTACGGGTACGCGCCCGAGCCGTCCCCCTACGGTGGTGGGTACCCGCCGGGATCGCTGCGGCTCTACTACGCGCGGAGCCGCCCGCCCCCGGCCTCGGTCGCCGTCGTCGAGCAGCGCGCCGCGGCATCGGAGCGCGTCTACTACGGGTCCGTCGAGCTGGCGGCGGGTGGGGACACGCGGTACTACTCGTACGGTGGCGAGCCCGCAGGCAGGGCGACGACCGATCCGCCGCAGCCGCCGCCGTCCCCGCCGAGGACGACCTCGTGGGACTTCTTCAACGTGTTCGGCGACTACGACGTGTACGACAACTACTGCTACGACGCTGGCGGCGCTGGGGCCACGTCGGCGGCGTACACGCCGAGCAGGAGTTCGCGAGAGGTGCGGGAGGAAGAGGGCATCCCGGAGCTCGAGGACGACGACGCCGTCGTCAAGCAGGTGGCCGGTGAGTTCTCGGCGCCCGGGAGTGGCGCACGCAGCCGACGCAGCTCGCTCGGCGGCGTCAGCAGCAGCATTGCCGAGGTCGACGAAGAGGAGAATTCTGTCGTCGATAAGGAAGTCATTGGCGGGGGTAACGCGGCGCGGCACCTGGCGCCGACGCAACGTAACACTGCAGCGTCTGCGCCGGCACCCCGGAGGGCCGTTGACACTACAGACGTTGCCGGGGAGATCAAGGCGCAGTTTGTCCGAGCTGCAGACGCTGTCAGGGCACTTTCACCAGTTCTTGAGGTCGGGAGGCGGAGGTACCACCACCGAAGCTCAGTGTACCATGGTGAGCGTTTTATTCCAGTACTCAGCACGTCTTTGGAATAGCTTGTGCCCAATTCTTTTATTTGACTTGTTGGTATTTGGATATAGTTTCATCTAGTATGGTGTCAGCTATTGCCTTGCCGCATTCGGACCTTGGAGGCATCGAGCTCTTGGATGTTGGAAGTGAGAAGGTGTTGGGAGGAAGAAGCCTGTCTTTGACACTGGAGAAGCTCTATATGTGGGAGAAGAAATTGTATGATGAGGTTAAGGTATGTGTGCATTGTTGTCAGTAATCAACTCAAATGAGTGATACATGAAATTGATATTCACAGTGCCAGAAAGCTAATTTGTTGCTCCATAGTGGTCCCATGATCTCCACTCGGAGCCACTGAGACAAGTCTTAACAGAGAATCTCTTATCTGAAGTTGGGAGAGAGCACTGTGAATCATTTTATTTATAGCCTTATCTTGTGTAACAACTGAATCCTTAAGGTTGATCACATGCTCCCAGCATGCAGGGGCCCCTCCTCGCTATCAAACAGACACGTCCCCATTCCCCAACCATGTAATTTTAGAACTGTTCTGCCTATCTTGTACCATCGCGCTTCTTGTTTATGGAAAGAGTTTATTGACTTTACACCGTGTAAAGTACCTTTTGGGGCTGACCAACCACAATTGGAAGTACTAATCAAGAAAAATGGCCAGAATTAAACTATATATATTCAATATCAAACTTGTTCCAAAATAGTGCTAATGTAAGATGTATTTTATAGATCATTTTTTTAGTTTGTTTTCTGATGGTGGATTTGTTTGTAACTTTATAAGTAATGCATGATGCCATTGTTCTTTCCTATACATATTACATTGTCACTTGCAATGCGTGACTTTTGTAATTTTTATGTCATGTTAATTATTTTCTTGCTCTTTTCCTCTTTTAGGCTGAAGAGAAAATGCGCCTGCTGCTTGCGAAGAATGCAAAGCGGCTGAAGTACTTGGATCTGAAAGGTGCAGAAGCTCAGAAGATCGACACGACCCAAAATATGGTCAGGAAGCTGTCAGCAAAATTAAGAATATCTGTTAGAGTAATTACCAAGGTCTCCAAAAGGATAAACAAAGTAAGGGACGAGGAATTGTGGCCACAAATTAATGCCTTAATCCAAGGGTATGTTCTTTCCTTTCATTCTGAAGTGTTTTGTCAGATGCTTCATTTTAGTTCTCTGTCTGCTTCCTTTACACTGGTTATATGCTTATCTAGTATGTATAATCATATAAATGCTCTATCAGAAAGTAATAGTCCGAGTTGCGTAGGTAATTGGATTGGAATATACAGCATTATAAACCAAATGTCATGATGATAGCAGAAATAAGGTAATTGTATAGAAGCAACCCCAGTTTTTTAGATAAAGGAATTTTTATTCTGGCCTCTGCATTAAATTGTTTTTTGAAGCAACCAAATGTAGAAGCAACCCCAGTAGTCCTTACCTAAAAAAAACCAGTAGTCCTGCATTTCTATGAGGTTGTTTTAAGCAACCACACATAAATTTTTTAACACGTTCTGGTCGAAATCGAGAGCCATGTATGTTTTATCGGAATAGAACTTTTAGTTAGTTTTAATTTGCTAAGAATCTTGCATTTAATATTCCCATGGAATCTAGCACACATTAGAAGACTGATGTCCCTCTTTGTAGGTTTGTGAGAATGTGGCGAGACAAGTTGGACTGCTACCAGATACAGTGTCAAGTGATCTCAGAGGCAAAAAACCTGGATTCAATTGTCCCTGATGGAAGGAGTCGAGACTTGGCATTAGATCTTGAACTAGAGATGATGAAATGGATTGTCAATTTTTCCTTCTGGGTGAATGAACAGAGGAGCTTCGTCAAGGCGTTGAATGGATGGCTATCACTTTGTCTTGACTACAAGACTGAAGAGACAGTCGATGGAGTTCCTCCCTATTCACCTGGAAGGGTCGGTGCTCCCCTTGTGTTTGTTATCTGCAACAGCTGGTCTCAAGCCATGGATCGGTTCTCCGAGAAGGAAGTGGTTACCTCTATGCAAGCTCTTGTGTCCAGTGTGCGCAAGCTGTTGGGGAAACAAAATGTTGAACAAACGGAGCAGATGATTGCTACACGGGAAAGAGAAAGATGGAACAAAATACTGGAAAAGAAGACTCTGGAGATCAACAAGGAGGCAGATATGCTGAACAGGAAGTTGGCCCTGGTACCAGGCCGGCACAGCCGCCTTCCAAGCGCGCAAACATACCAGGAACATCTTCTTGACGCAAGCAGTTTGCAGAGTAGCTTGCAGCGTGTTGTCCAAGCCCTAGAAAGCTTCACCTCCAATTCGCTGCAAGCATTCGAGCAGACCCTGAGACATGCCGAAGAGGAAAGGTCATCCAGAGAGCGCGCCAAAGTTTCATAGTGAACAAGAATGTAACAGTATGAGCATGTCCTCATTGGTAGGCATTGACGCAGAACATACTGGGCAAATGCTGCTCACATAGAATTTTTTGGTGGATAACTTCTGAGTTTAACTGACCATGGCTCGTCAATGTAGTTTAGGCGAAGCTCTCATCGGCGTCCATTGGAGTAGATATTGTTAGATTACAGCAGTGCCTCTAAACCATAGATCGGGATAAGCACCTTACTTTAGGGTTCCTCTAGTTCGCCCTGGCGCAGTTACGCCGTAGCCTCGTGGACACCGGTGTGGACGCCGGTGTCGAGGGAGCTCGGCGCGGTGGAGAGGAGGCGAGGTCCAGTGGCCCGGTGGTGACACTGCAAGGGGCGATGCAGAGGTGACGGCGGAGTTGGTGGAGGTTCCCGTCGCTGGCAGCATTCACTTTAGATCGGATTAGGTGTCTCTGTGGGTGGTTACAGCGGCTCCAGTCAACCTCATCGTCCGAGCCCTGGTCCCCACACCTCTCTTTATAGTGCTGTGAGACAGGGGCCCACCAACCATATTAGAGTTGGACGTCCCCGATCAGGGCGCAGATCAAGGGCCCAATAGGCTAGTGGAGATCAACTAATATATGTAGCAACAAGTTTTTTTATAGGCAAAGTGCACTTTTTGGTGGGGGTATGCAAACGAGGCGCATTGAGTTTCGTACCATTGTATGTTATTTTGCTTGTTGCTGATGTTGATATAGATTAATCCTTGAGTGCGAAAAAGTAGAACAATGTGTTGTCCATGGAATGCAGTTTGCTAACTGCTAAAAGTATAAGTTAATTGTCATCTTGAAATTTTGGCTTACGGATGGATATATGCAACTCAGTATGGTATTAGCCAATGTTCGCCTAAACAGCTGTTTGTCCAACATTTAAATGGCAAACGAAAGCCACCTGTGTCCTTTAAACCCTAAACTGTTGTTAAAAACTGTTTAAACGGTCTAAACAAAATCGAGTAACATGATTTGTGCGAAACAAACATTTAATTCATCATTTAGTTAATAGGAGTGTTACAACTACCACATTTGGTACCCAACTAATTGACATTGTAAGTATATGAGGTCAAGTTGGGTCTAGTTTTCTTCCAATATTTTGGTAGAATATTTATTCTTTACCTGCTTAAATATGTATACATTCTACCGTATTTAAAATTTACGTACATAAACATATATATTTTAGTGTTATTATTCAAAACCTTTTAGGCCGTTTAACCCTATGTAGACACCGTCTAAGTAGCTTAAACGCTAAACAAAAGGTGATCAACTATTTACCATTTACCGTTTAGGATAAATCTAACTGCAGCAATAGATAGTCAGTGTTGTTGCACTGTTTGCGTTTGACATTTTAGATGGGTGCTACCATGGGAAAAAGGAAAGAAAGAAATATTAGTTAGTGCTGCCAATGGCTAGTGAAATATTGGTTTTAGATGGCTGCTGCCCATGAATGAAAACAATAAATATGAAATCAGGAAGAATTAAAAATTGGAAAATAAAAGAAAGGAAAAAAAATGTTGCATGGAAAAGGGACGGCCCAGGAGAAGCCCCGTGCGGGCGCTCCGCGCCTCCGCCGCTTTCCCCTCGACCCAACAACCGATCCCAGAGCCCGGACTGGGCTACCGCCGTAGCCCTTCAGGCTTCAGCCCGCGTGCACTCTCTCACGGTAATGGGCTACAGCCGCCGCCGCCGCCCTACGCTAGATGCCGAGGTCTTCGTAGCTCCCATCGCCGGCAACAAGCAACCACCTGGTATTCCACCGCTTTTCTTCCCTTCCCGCTGTTAGAAACCGAGCACCCAAACCTAAGATAGCTATTTGGCTTTTTGATCGGTGCCTTAACCTCGATTTTATTTTTGCAAAAATTATCTGGTATCATGTGTAGACCCATGTCCTTTTACTGGATCCGCACCTGCTGTTCAAGACCTGACGGAATTTGGTTTGGCAATGGTAGGATTTTCAGGTAAGCTAGAAAACTAGGCACGGCCTTGCCGCTCTCCAACGTTTGTAGCAGGGCCAGTGGGCCTGTAAGTGTGTATGTGCCGATAGGATATATTGAGTCCATTACTGCTCTGTCATTGGAGATAGTATCTTTCTTGCGCTGTACGAATCAACTTGTGTGGTCTTTCTACTCAAACGCTGGTATCTGTGGTCGTTGTAGCCGTAGCAAGGGCGAGCTCTTGGATATACACCTGGTTTAGGGGCGTCTTGAGGGTTATGGCCGGCAAAAGTAAAGCTCGTTGACCTATTTTGAGGCTGGATTTAAGAAGTAAGGCAGGTACAGAAGCTGTTCGATGTATATATGTTTTATTTTCTCTTGATTTCTCTCCTCTTTGTTGCTTTTGTGTGAGATTAAGTTGTCCAATACACTTTTACCCATGCCTAATTTTGTTTGTCTTAATGATCCAGAGATGTCGCATTTTTTTAATTAAAGAAAAGTTCTCTAATGGATTAGATTTATGTGTTTGGCCCTTTCAGATGTAGATGTAGATTATTCAATCTGAAGGAGATATGGCCACTGATTCTTTGTACTTCCCATTGATTTATTATCAGGTTAATTAACGATGATGACACCACATAGTGCCTAATATGGTCAGAATTTTGATCTAGCGCATTATCTAGATTTTTAAGCTCTCTATACCAAGTGTTAATAAGCAGCAGTCAGAGAGATGGTAATAACTAATAAGTCTTCCATAAAATTTTTCCCTGGGCATGATCTCTATGTAGCCGTGGGTAGCTGCATTATAATTTTTACCAAAATGCTCTTAACTACAAGTCAAGTTTTTGTAGATTGGATAAGGGTCTAGTTTTTGTTAGGAGTTCCTTAGCTCTTGGTCAATCTACTATTTGATATTATATACTATGTATTTTTTCAGCAAAAGAGCAAGGGTCGTTTTCATGTATGTAGTAGAGAGTTGTAACTTGAAAGCTAGGTCTTCAGTTTGCAATGAAATTGTCTTCATAAAAGATTCCTGAATTCAGATGAAAACATCCCCTGTTAAAAATAGATTGCTAGGCTATATATATAAGAAGAAATGTAGCTTTTGGTACCTCTGGATTCTAAAACATACCATGTGTACACAGGTTAAAGATAATAGTATGTTGTGTTGAAACTTTTGAGTAAAAACCCATCAAGAAAATAAATCCTTTGAGTATATGCAAGACATCAGACTATATCATGACGTGTAGGTGAATTAATACTGAAGACAGCAAGATTCTGAGTTTTAGCTTGAAGAGCAAGGTGCTGAGCACATTGTTAATAATCAGCAATTGATGTTAATATATTTTTTCATATTTGTATAATCAACATTGAAGGGCGGGCCTGGTGCAAGCGGTAGAGTCTTACCGCCTGTGACCGGAAGGTCCCGGGTTTGAGTCGCGGTCTTCTTGCATTGCACATGCGAGGGTAAGGCTTGCCACTAACACCCTTCACCAGACCCCGCACAGAGCGGGAGCTCTCTGCACTGGGTACGCCCTTTGTATAATCAACATTGTTTGCCATTATCCTTGCATTTATGCTTCTACAAAAACAAAGTCGTAGTACAGATGTAGGTTAGGCTAACATATTAAAACGTACAGACATGGTAAGTAATTATGATAGAGAAAATTGTCAGGCATTCATTGCCGATGAGCACTATTTCAATATTTTGGTTAGGAACATTTCTGATAAAAAAAATGAGGTAAGTATAAAGCTAACAGTCAATTAGTCTTTCCAATAAAAGAGAGATTATATCTACCTGATTAATAGCCTTTGCTTCATTGTTGCTTCTTCTTTGCTTTGTTATGGTGATACCAATCAGAGTAGGTCTGCAAGCTGTAGCAAAAGTTTTGAGTTGTCCTCAAGACAGCAAAAATTTGAGTTGTTTTGGAGTACAGAAAGGATGATCACATGATAGTCTAGGGTTTACTGAGGATTGCAATTGAATTTAATGTAGGAGGTATGAGGAGTGAGTACATCGAAAGAAATTGAGGGGAAAAGAATGGTCGGTTACATAGGGTTTAATCCAAAGATTGAGGTATAACAGACTTGCTGTTTTTTATTTGAACTGTGTAGTGGTTATTATCCTCCAATCTTACATTAGCAAAAGCAGGGATATATGTAATTGAAAAGAGATCTCATTTTGAAATACTCTATCTAGAGTTTTCCTAATCCTATTTAAATGTAGATGCTGCAGCCAGCAATAACGCAGAAGCAGTTTTTAAAACTCTCAAGTCAGAGATCTCATTTCGAAATACTCTATCTTAGATTTGTCCTAATCCTATTGAAATGTGATGCCACAGCCAGCATAACACAGAAGCAATTTTTAGGTGCGATTCTGTTTTGCGGAGCTTTTGTTTAGGTCCAGCATAACAGCCATCCAATAATCCTTGTATCAGCTGTCATGCGGAGCTTCTGTTTTGCACATTTGCACATGCATAAAAACATTCCCGTGTCAGTCTGAACTTAGAACCATTTTAGAGCTACCATTCTATTACAAGAGTGTTACTTGGCTGACTAACTTAGAGAATTCAATGCTATTGACCCTTATTCGGTATAACTATAACTTCAGCTGTCTTCCTTTCGCGCCTTGGATTATTGGATGACGGTTCTGTAGTAGGGTCTCACAATTGTCATTCGTCTGTCATCACCCTTTCTTGCCTTGTGGAAGCCTTATAAAGTGTTTGCTATTTGAGTAACAGTTACGGACGTTGCACTATAATAACCCACAAAGTGGGATAAATCCTATGTGATGGCGTACCTGATTTGATATTCAGTTTGGTGTGGTATTATCTAGATAATTTAGTCAAGCACACAAAATTTACTCTTAATTACACTTGAATTTCCACTGTTCTGATGAGAAACTTTTGCTCTTCTTTCTGTTTGTGTCAAAGATAACTTGAGGCGTGTTTGGCTGGTCAGCTTCGGCTGGCTGGCCTGTCTTTTTTTCTAGCTGGAGCAGGGGTTTTTCTCTCACCAAATTCCAGCATGAACAGTGTTTTCATCTGCTACAGTGCAGATTTAATGCCAGCCGAACACTCCCTTGGCTCCCAAAGTATTGCTGTTGGAAGATCTTATTTATCATCAATGGAAGCGAAATTTTTCCGTTTCCTGAAGCTCATTGGGGTTGGCTTCAAAGCGAGGTCAGAGAGCCAAGGCCGTGAGCTGTTCCTGAAACTGGGATTCAGCCATGAGGTGCAGTTCACCGCTCCCCCAGCTGTCCGTGTCTTCTGCTTCAAACCCAACATAATCTGCTGCACCGGCATCGATAAGGATAGGGTGCACCAGTTTGCCGGCGCTGTCCGGAGCTGTAAACCTCCAGAGGTGTACAAGGGGAAGGGGATCTTGTACATTGACGAGGTTATCAAGACTAAGCCCGGAAAGAAGCAAAAGAAGTGACGACTTGAAAACGTTACAACTTTGTCTTTGGCTTTTAACCCCTTGAGACCCATCCTTCTTCACATTTGTAGTGATCCGGATCTGGTCTGGTTGTGTTGTGCTAGGCAGATCACCATTGTCTTATCCTTACCTCAGTTGCAGGCAACACGATGTATGTGGGTCGTGTAATGAAGTTCTAGGACCATGAGTTACCAGTTCTTTTTGGTTGACATCAGCTGGAACATTGCTTTGCAAGTTGGATTGAACTTCCGAGTGGAATGTTTCCTTTCAGATTTGTCTCTCGATACATTGTTGCAAATTGAGTGTGAACTGTGAACATGACCTGAGAACTGAAGCTTGGACCCTGAAATAGAGGCGTGTTGCATAGTATACCAGTACTCCCTCGATCCCAAATTATAAGTCATTATAAGAATCTTGAAGAGTCAACGCATTCTAAGCTTGACCAAATTTATATGATAAGATAATAACATTTATGATACCAACTAAGTATCATTAGATTTTTTTATTAATTATATTTTTATAGTATATCTATTTCATGTCATAAATCTTTATAATTCTTTTTATAATTTTGGTCAAACTTGAGATACTTTGACTCTTCAAGATTTTTTAGAATGACTTACGCCCTGTTCGTTTGGGCTGGTTTGGTTTATAAGCCATGATTGAAAGTACTGTTGGCTGGTTTGGTGTGAGAGAAAAATACTGTTCGTTGGCTGATAAGTCATGGCTTATAAGCCAAATACAAAAGCGAACGGGCTGTTATAATTTGGGATGGAGTGAGTATCATTTATCTGGAACTCAATCTGCGAGACTGCAACGATAATAAAAAGGTTGGACTGTACCAAGATTACCCATTTGTACTCATTGATTTGATCATTGTGATAATAAGACACTCTAACGTAATTAAAATAGTACCGGCATAGATTTGTATATTATTGTTCCATACAGAAACCTGATGAGCATTTGTGATTTGTGCTGCTGTGGCCCTGTGGTCTGACAATCGACGACGACTGAAGTAAGTTTGTTGGATTTCAGAAGTCCATAGCCATCGCTGCCGTGCAGGCTGAAATTTGGCTTGTACAGGCTGAAATTAAAAGTCTGGCTCGGTAAGTTAGGGTCTTTTAGTTTAGGCTTCCTGAGCTTTTGGACCTTAGCTTTTATATCTTTCGATGCTTTTGGCTTATAAGAGCGGTTTGATTTTTAAAAAGTCCAAAAGATAGTAGTCTAAAAACAATCAAAAGCTCAAAACAAACAGTCTTAGTCTTTGTTGCAGTGTCATGTTTTATTTGCAAAATAGCATTCTCCTTCTCTCTTTTTTTGTATTTTTTCAATTCATGAATCATGATGTATTTTTGCATCAGTGACAGTGAGTAGTGATCCAAGAGAAATGAATTATGTGGCAACACCCGTCTCAATGCATAATGCTAGTTCATCCTATGGCAGAGAGAAAAACAGCCACTACTACAGTGTCAAACAGTAGTGTTGCAGTGAATTTGTCGGTGAAGCTGAACCAAAGAGGGGCCTGGCAACACCCGTCTCAGGTGAAAATATGCAAATAATGATAAAATTTATCCTCTAGTATCAAAGACATGACATGCAATTACTCAACCACATGCGCTTGGTTTAATTAATCCAAAACGGGTACCATGGATTAGCATCAGTTGCAATAGGCTCCACTCGATCCTGCAGTCCTGTTCATGATGGGGGCACTGTACACCGCAAATACGAGACGAGAAGTAATGAGACGTGTCTCTACATTGGATCTTTTTTTTTTTGCGCGCTCGACAGGACACACGAGAGAAAATGCTTTGCTCAAGCTCAAACGCTCCAACGTACTACAACGGTAACCATAAGGGGGCTATCTTGTCACTCTAGCAGACGGGTGGGCACTGTGGCCGCCGGCCGGAGCCGGGGCAGCCCAGTCCAAGCTGGACCCCGACCCTGGCCGCTGGCTGTGCCCGCTCCGCGCCGTGGGGGGGCGCGGGGACGCCGAGCCATCCAGCCTCGCTGCCGCCCTGCTGGACGACATGGACTCGATCTCCTCGAGCACGGCGACGACCTCCCGCATGGAGGGCCGGTTCGTGTGGTCGGCGGCGAGGCACCGCAGCGTGAGCTGCGCCGCGCGCTGCGCGCCCCGCGACGGGTACTGCCCCTCGAGCCGGGGGTCCACCAGGCGCGCCAGCCTCCTGCGGTCCGCCAGGTAGGGCTTGGCCCAGTCCACCAGGTTGTGCTGCGGCGCCGGCCGGTCCGTGTCCAGCGCGCGCAGCCCCGTCAGGATCTCCAGCAGCACCACGCCGAAGCCGTACACGTCGCTCTTCACGTACAGGTGGCCTGTGGCCACGTACTCCGGGGCCGCGTACCCGTAGGTTCCCATGACGCGGGTGGTGACGTGGCTGCTGCCGCCGGCGGGGCCGTCCTTGGCGAGCCCGAAGTCGGAGAGCTTGGCGTTGAAGTGCTGGCGGGGTGGGAGGGAGAGGGGAGCTGTTAGGCGGCGGCGGCGTGGCGCGGGCGTCAGGACTCAGGAGCGGGACAGCGAGATCGCGCGTGCGTAACGTACCGTGTCCAGAAGGATGTTGGAGGCCTTGAAGTCCCTGTAGATGACGTGCTTCTCCGACGAGTGGAGGAAGGCCAGCCCGCGCGCGGCGCCGATCGCGATGCGCAGCCGGAGGCTCCATGGCAGCAGCAGCTGCGCGGCTCCTCCGCCCTCTGCTTGCACAAGCAACTTTGTTAATGACCGTGGTTAATTCGATGCCATGTGACGATGAAGGAACATGACAAGCTGTGGCCTACGCGTGCTTTCATTAAACAAATGTGATTAGCTAGCCTACCTACCGGCTACCGCACATGTGCTGCAGCACAATAACGTGCAACGATCTCAATTTGCCCCCCGTGATCTCCGTTACCAAACTACAATTCCCAGAGACCACAGCAACCGATCTAAGTCAACTCGGGCATCAGAAAGAAGCATGGCAACAAACTTACTGCGTGGCTCGCTTCTGAAGAGGTGGTTCTCCAGGCTGCCCTTGGCCATGTACTCGTACACCAGCAGGAGCTCCTTGTCCTCCCAGCAGTACCCCAGCAGCCTCACCAGATTGGGATGCGAAAGCCTCCCCAGGAAATTCACCTCAGACTGCACACAAGTGATCGCCAATTACAATGATACATTAGCAGAAAAAAAAAAAAAAATAATCAGACGTGACGATCACTAAGCGCGCATCATGCCTACACAAAGTCTGACATTAATTTCAATGCGGATCTCAGTCTCAACCACCAATGTCAACTGGAGTTTCTTGTTGCGTTTGTCGTGTGAACGTGGCGAGTGGCGTAGCATTTGCCAGCGATTTGAGGGGAATTTAAAAAAAAACGAAGAAGTGCACAGCTATTTAGCAGTTGAGAATTATGCTCTGTTGAAAAGAAATTATGGCCTTATGGGCATGTGAACACGGTGGCAGCATCTAGAAACAAGATAAGAACTATAATGACATGACCTATGCTTCGCGGACAAGGGTTTGACGATGCCTAAAGTCTCCTCACTTCTTTTCCGTCCTATCCTGCTCGATTTTAACAAGAAAAATGTATGCGGAGCTGCAGCCATCAAAAAGTTTAGAAAGCAATGGCTTGACCAGAAAGCGCTTTTCACCTGCCATTCCTGCACGCCCTGCAAGCTCTCGGGGTTGAGCTTCTTGACGGCGACAGGCACGCCGGCGCCGTTCCGCGCGGGGCTCATGGTCCGCTCGTCGACCCAGCCCTTGTGGACCCGCCCGAACCCGCCCTCGCCGAGCACGGTGTCCGCCTTGAAGTTCCGGGTGGCCGCCCTGAGCTCCGCGAACGTGAACACCCGGAGGTTGGGAACCTCCAGGATCCGCCCGTCCAGCTGCTGCTGATGACTAGGCTCGCTGCCGGTGCCGGTGCCTCCTGTGGTCGTGGCCGTGCTCGGCGGCGACTTCTTCCCGGGCACGCCTTGGCTCGCCGCGGCGTGATGAGCACCACTGGGCGCGCCCATGACGCGCTTCGCCATTGCCACTGCAAAAGCATTGCACAAATCGAACATGAGCACGAAGTGCCTCAGGGCCAGAGAAGCAGTGTGATGACCGATGACACGTACAGGGAGGGAGCATGTCTGCAAGCGAATGATACCTTGGGGTGCGCGTGATGAGCATGCGCCATTGCCTTGACGGCCCCCACCTCGGGCACGTCGGAGCCAAAGCAATTGCCCATGGCGCGAGGCAGGAGCCAGCAGCACTGCTTCCTATCTCGATCGATCTCGTGTCTTTCTTCGCCCTTTAGCTCGGAAGAAGTATATATGCCCTCTCTCGGTCGCGAAAACGTGCTCCCCGGAAGAGACACCAGACAAGTGCTTCGCTTCTCCAGTTACGTTCTCCGTTGAATACGAATATGACGGCCTGACCGTGTCTGTGGAGATTGGACGGCAGCGCCTACGCGTTTGCGTTAGGGAAGTGGAAGGATCATGCATCCATGCGCGGGGCAACCGTGCAAGTGCAACTGGACAGGAGCACGGCTGCACATGGCTGTGTCTGGTTTCATGACTTAGTTAGAGTTAGGATTGTAGTCTGTCTAGGCTAAACCTGGTTCTAACAAGTCAACATGCACTTGTTTATATTGTCTAAGCCTGGCTCCTCAAAGTACGTTCGGTTGCCTCGTTTGTTTTGATATAGGCCCCGTCACTTGGCTAACTTTCAAAGTACAAAAACACTTCTTACTGAATTTGCCCTCTATTCCGTTTAACAAGCCAAATTTAACACAAACGAACGGGGCCATAGTCACCTCTTCTCTAAATTAGTAAGTTTACCCCCTTTGAGAAATGGATATCAAATTCAGGTGTACTAACATTGTTAGCCTAAGCAAAGTGCCCACATGAACAAAGAAGACGTCAGGGCCAGCAGCACGATCAAACCCAAATTCCACAGCACGATTTTCAACTTACGAGCAGTTCTTGTTGTTGAAATTACACACGCACACACTAGGAATGCGGGGGGGGACGACGAGATCTGTACGAGGCCATGTTCCAGCTCCGAATTTCAACCTACGGACAAGAGGTACTCACGTGGAACTTGAGAATCGCCGAAGGTTGCACTGAAACGATGCAACTCGTCGAATCAATGAGAACTCGTAAAAAGGAAAAATATGCAAATTGACGAAGTCGCCGAAAAATAAGTAGATGCAAATAGGAGTAAAAATTGGTTTTTTGATATTGATCTTTTTTTTTATTACATTGCCCCTCAATCTATATTTATACCCTGATCTAAAGAGACAAAACCAAATACGACTAGGACACCAATTCCATATCTAAGGAAACACGTGACTCTTACATGAATCATACTCTAACAAATATAGAAAAGGAAATCAACTTCTATCTATTTCCCTGTCCGCCTCGATTACGATGGAATTCTCACTGACCTCCTTTCCATCGGCATACTTCCTGTTTCATCGGCAGTAGTTTTCAAGCCTTCCTTCATCGGCATCGACACTAATATCTCCAACCTTATCGGCAACACCCGAGTCTAAATCAACCTTTCCATCGATCACCGCCATTCATCGGCAACCATCTTTACAAGTTGATTTTCACGGTACACGTCAGATACTGATAACTCTCCTCCCCGCCGATTAGCCCACTCGATCATTTTGACACGCAAAAAACGGTGTCAACACATGCCCCCAATTTCGAGAGTATAAAACCATTAATGCTCAAATTTACTCCAGATAACGCTTGCCTTCGCCCAATTACCGTAACTCATCCTCCAAGCCAAAACTTGATCTGTTATCAAATCTAATCAAATCTAGTCTTGATTCACGCACCTCAGTAAATATCGCATAATTTCCAACCACCCTTGCCCTGATTATGGTTAAGATACCAAATCAATAATCCATCGGTAAGATCCTAACATAATAATGCCGTCATTTTCAGAATTAAAATATCCTGTACCGAGATCTCTTCCAAGTCATGATTACTTGCCATCAAATCATCCAGCACAATCCCTTGATTATCATGTGAACAGCTACCATATCCATCCGAACCACCTCGACCCACATGTGCACGGCATAGATAGAGATAAGTCCGTAATACCCCTACTCCAAGCGGCTTATAAATAGATTTCTCCTAACGCTCGCCTTCTACCCTCGACTCCAACCTTTGGCATTCTCTTTCCGGCGGTGACTCCGACGAACAATCATGCGACCTCAACCAACAAGAACTTTTCTCCAACAAACCTCGAGTCTCCACTCATGCCCCCATCTACCTCAAGATAATGGCAATCAACTTCGACGTCCCTGCCATTCGTTCCACTTCCGTTACTTTTTACCTCGATTCCTCTGGTCTTGGCGAGTTCATACAGTTGGTAATTTTTTCTCTTTTTCTTTGTTCTTCGGATCCTCTAAACTTAGGAACTTCGCAACAAATTAGTTATTTCAACCGATCAGCCGCATTTCCAATGCCTAGGACCAATGGACAACCCAGATCCAACTGATCTGATTAATACAGAGGTTAACAGAATCCCTTTTAGAGCCCAAAATTTCTCTCTGAATTTATGGAAAGATACATTCCGATCTTGGCCCAAAACCACCAAAGGGTGGAAAGATTGATACTTGAGGGTCAACAGGTCGATGCAAGTACATTGGGCAGAACGGAAGCTAGACCAATGCATTAGGCTATCCATTGCCAATATGCAAAAGAACGAGTCAATGATGATTGCAGCTGCTTACTTCTGGTCAGACACAACAAATACTTTTATGTTTGGACATGGCCCACTACTCCCCACACTTGCCGATGTCTACATGCTCACCGCTTGGACATTTCAACCGCCGATGAAGGCTCCATCTATGGCGTAAAATCAACATAGGGTGAATACCCACAACATCGGCGTGTTGACGGGATATATTCAAGAATGCCAGAGGACCGGGACAGTTAACTGAGGGAACATGCCACATTCTTGAATATGTGGTTAGAAAAATTTATCTTCTCGTGTTCGATCAAGAGGACCAACCAACGCCTTCCTCCCTCATGGTGAACTCTTGGCCAATGGTGTAAGGTTTCCTCTTGGCCGATACCTTCCGAGCTCCACTTATCATCTTCTTCATCAAGTGTCTCGTAAACTTTTGCTTGGCGAACCCATCAAGCAATTTAGGAGGCCCGTGGTGGTTTATCAACATGTGGTCAAATGCCCATATGCAAAAACGCCTCAAGAATGAGACTTCTTTTGCCCAACAATTCTCACGAGAAATTGCTCAAGACCACATGCTTGGGGATGAGGAATCGGCAACACGCCACCCCTCAATTTTGGTGAAGCCATAATTGTCCTCCCCGAACAGAGGCCAATGAAGATCGATCGGCAGATTCTTCCAAAACTTCTACAATGGTCTTTCTTTCGTGATCATAGGGCCCGGGTACCTTATATTGACGAAGAAAACAGATTCCCCTTCTCTTCAACTTTGCCGATGACACTCAATCAATATAATGAACTCATGATGGCCATCATTACTCCTGTGGCAATCCCAAAGAAACACATTCGGTAGCGGGAAAACACCAATATCACGTATGAATTTTACAATCCATCGCCAAGATCCCGTCAATTGGCTTTTGGGCAACTGCCAATCAAACTTTGTTTTGCCGATGTGATCAAACCCAGAGAAACAATCACCTGCGGAACAGATTAGAGCAGGGTAGTGCTACTCTCCCCAATGCCGATACTACGATGTCGATATATCCATCTCGACACCAACATCTTTCATCACCGAATCATATAAGCAATGGTGGCGAGAGAGGAGGGAAACAACTATTTGCAATATCTCGCCACACATATCGGCACACGATCGACCCTCGAATACACTATTCCCGATGATGCAAGAAGTTTCTTTTAACTCCCTTCGCTTTTCCTTCCATATATCGGTAACTAACTTTCTCGATGAAGTTAACAACCCAAAGACCATCTATGAGCAAAAGTGGAAACCCTTCGATCTTCGGCCCGCTTCCCGATATCACCGATCGGCTACAACGCCCCCACCTTAGCCGCTTTGACTCACCGTAAGACCCGTGCAAGACCATCACTTTCAAGTCCAAATTGGCTACAATTAGGGCCACTCCATTGGTCAGTCAATAACCCCGATCAAGGCATTCAAGGTAACAACCCTGCTTATTTCTACTCATGCCGATCACAAATCGATTAACATTAATCATCGGTAGGTAGAGCCGCCATTTTGGATCATCATCGGCAATTCCTCCGACATCAGCACCACTACCTCGACAAACCTTCGTGAGGTATTCCTTTGATTTTACATTTTATCTGTTAAATATCATACCTTACACTTGTTTTGCGAAGAACAAATGGGTACATCGGCAAGCGTGCATCGGATGTTCAAGCTCCACAACCAACAAGTGCCGATGCCCCCAACCAACCGCTGTTGAGGCCCAAGCAAAGCGCAAAGCCTTAACAGATGCCGAGGCATAGCCAAAACGACAAAGTCCATGCCGATCCCCACATTCGCCCCTAACGTCCGCAAGCCGGCCAAATCAATCGATGCAACCGAGCAAGCGGCTGATCCTCCCAGACAGACATACCATCGGTCATCATACCCCAAGAGCCAACCACCGATGAGGCCACAGAGGATATCCCATCGGCAAGCTCAGCCGATCCTCCACACAGCATACTCCAGACTGCTTCTTCTAGCCAAGTACAGGAAATTGCCTTGAAACAGGTAAGCCGATTGACCTAGTCGATTTATAATATTCATACTTATCCTTAATCGACCTCTTTTTCTTTTTTTTCTCAGAACAAGACTCCCCAAACAGCCTATTTTCCTTTGCCATTGACGCTTCGACGATGATGGAGAGGAAACAAGTTCTTCCTTGCACCGGGAACAATATCGGTAGAAATTAAGTCCAAGTTGGAAGCTCTCTCGACTTGTTACAAAGCAGGATACCGCCTAACCGGTAGATGACTCGGACCCCGCAAAAAGGCAATTTTCAAAACAACCGTGGCTGTGTCCCCGCCGATGTTGAAGAAGCACTCTTCCCAAAGCAGACCCATTTAGAAAGCCGCCAACCGCAATATCAACGGCTCGCTCAACGACGCCGATAGAGCAAATCAAGCTCAACTCAAAGAAGAGATGCTACACCAAACAGATTGCAGATGAGAAGCACAAGGGCATCGGCAACTTGCGACTTCAGCGGCCGAACTTAAGCGTAAAAAATCTTAGATTTATCGGCAAAGAGGATGGCTCTATTGGCTGAATTGAAAGAAGTCGAGGCAGCCTTAATTCATGCCCAACAAGAAGAAAGCTAGCTACCCGATGCCATCAAGGCCCTTCAGCAAGAAAGAGACATCCAGGCTCGCAAAGCCTTGGCCATGAAGAAAAAACTCAAGCCTGTGGAGGGTGCTGCCGATGAAGACATCAAAGAAATGAAGGAAGCCAACCAGATTCGCCTGCGTGCGATATTGGCTATCCAATCCTTGTTAAACTTGTAAATCTTGTCTAGTGCATTGGCACTTTATGAGACATTGACATCCTTGTATAATTTTAGCCGATAGGATTGTTATCGGCACTTATACTTTCATGCATCCATCCAAATACTAGGGTAATATTTCTTTAAATATTTTCCATTTAATGCTCTGGGAAACACAACCCCTTCGAGGGTTTCTAGAATATATGCGTTACCAGGAATAGACTGATTTATCCGATATGGACCTTCCCAATTAGGAGACCACTTTCCAAACTTTGAACTTTTAGTCCCAATCGGTAAAATCAATTTCCAGACCAGATCTCCCTCGGCAAACTCCTTTATCTTCACCTTCTTGTCATACCATCTGGCTACTCTTTTCTTATTTTCTTCGATGCTAACTAAAGCCCTTAACCAATGACCCGCCACATCTTCCAACTCATCCTTCATAAGAGTATCATAATCATCGATCGTCACCGATTTTGAGAACGATTCGCTTAGAGCCGCTTTTTAATTTCCCAAGGCAATATCAAGGTCGTGTCCATATACTAACCGATATATGCGTTACTTTGGTTGTACCATGACATGACATCCGATATGACCACAAGGCTTCATTTAATACTATATGCCACCTCCTAGGATTTTCTTCAATTTTGCGCTTAATGAGTTTGATGATCCCTTTGTTAGAAGCCTCAGCCTGACCATTAGCTTGAGCATAATATGGAGAAGAATTTAAAACTTTAATTCCCATACCTACAGCAAACTCATCAAATTCTCCCGATGTAAACATAGTACCCTGATCGGTAGTGATAGTTTGAGGAATACCAAATCGGTAAACAATATGCTCTTTCACAAAATCGATCATATTAGCCGATGTCACCTTTTTTAAAGGAATTGCCTCAACCCATTTTGTGAAATAATCGGTAGCAACCAGAATAAATTTATGTCCTTTGCTCGATGGCGGATAAATCGACCGATGAGATCGATAGCCCATCCCCGAACGCCAAGGTTTAATTATAGGGTTCATAGCCGATGCAAAGCTCTTTGAATATTACCAAACTTTTGACACCCCCGACATCCTTTAAAATATTTAAAACAATCTTCAAGAATAGTCGGCCAATAGTATCCATTCCTTCCGATCATCCACTTCATCTTGAAAGTTTATTGATGCGCTCCACACACTCCTTCATGAATTTCACCCATCAAACTTTTTGATTCATCATCGCTAACACATCCGAGTAAAACTCCATCTATAGTTCGATAATATAATTCATCATCGAGGAGCACATACTTGGTAGCTTGGAACCTTATACGCCTTTCAACCTTTTTATATGGATCCTTTAAATAATCGACAATCTCCTTTCTCCAATCATTCGGATCAACTCATTATGTTAGCATTTCCTAATAGGCGATACCAAGAAGCATGCCGAGCTAGTCGATTAGCCTCTTCATTATACAAATGAGAAATATGTTCGAGACGAAAATCTCTAAACCCTTTCAACAATTGCAAACATCTTTCATAATACGAAATTAAAACTTCTTCTTCGCATTCATAAATCCCACCAATTGATTTATAACTAGCATAGAATCACCAAAGATTTCAACAAAGATCGGCACGTATCTCCTTCAAAGAATTCTAACCCTTTTATCAAGGCTTGGTATTCACCGATTGTTTGTCGATGTAGCAACAATCGGCAATGAAAACTCATACTTCTTTCCTTGAGGTGAAATCAACACAATGCCGATACCTGCTCCTTCACCACATGTGGACCCATCGAAGAAAAGTGTCCAAGGGCAACTTCCAGAGAGTCCACTCTATTACAATGCCGAGTGACAAAATCAGCTATAACTTTCCCCTTAAACCGCCTTTAGTCGATTCGTAACGTAGTTCAAATTCGATAATGCTAAAATCCACTTGCCGATTCTACCACTTAATATCGGCATCGACAAAGATATACTTGACTACGCTCGCCTTTGCATATGACCGCATATTCGCGATAACAAATAATAACTTAATTTAACACAAGAAAAGTATAAGCACGTACATAATTTCTCGATGGCCAATACCTTGTCTCAAAGATCCACTAATCTTTTGCTCAAATAATAAATAACACGTTCTTTCCTTCAAATTCTTGAATAAGAGTGAACCGATAACGGTATCATCGGGTTGACAAATACAACTCGAAGGTTTCCCGTATTGAGGTGGAACTAGCAATCGAGGATTTGTTAAATATTTCTTAATTTCATCTAGGGCTAATCACGCTCACCTCCCCCCATACAAATTCTGATCGGCTTTTAATTTAAGCAATGGACCGAAAGCCTTGATCTTACCCGACAAATTAGATATGAATCTTCTAATGAAATTAATCTTACCGATCAAAGATTGCAATTCAGCTTTTATTGGCAAGGTGAGCAACCACCTTGTTAATTGCATCAATAGACTTCCTACTGATTTCGATGCCCTCACCGATGCACCATAAAACCCAAGAATTGACTCTCGCCGATACACCAAATGCACATTTATTAGGATTCATCTTCAATCCATGTTTCCTTGTGCACTCCAAAGATTTTTCAGTAGATCGGCTAGATGTTTTGTGATATCTCCGCACTTAATTACTACATCATCAATATAGATCTCCACTAATGTGCCGATGTATTCATGAAAAATAAAGTTCATAGCTCTTTGATAAGTAGCGCCGGCATTTTTCAAACCAAACGTCATGACTATCCACTCAAACAACCCTACATGACCGGACATCCGAAAGCGCCTTGGGAATATCTTCTTCACCATGAATATTTGATTGTAACCTCATTACCATCCATGAAGTCGATAATTTGATGTCCGGGCTGCAAAGATCAATCAACAAATCAACAATCGGCATTGATAGCCATCCATCGGTGTGGCTTTGTTGAGATTCCTGAAATCAATACAAACACGAAGTTTTCCATTTTTCTTATAAACAGAACCACATTAGAGATCCACTCGCATATCGACATTTGTCGAATAAACTTTGCCTCAATTAATTTAGTTATTTCGCCTTAATGTCGAAGTGTATTAGGGTTGCATCGCGCTACCGGGTCACGATGTGGCCAAAATCCAGATTTGATAGGTAACCGATGTTCAACTATCGATCGGTCTAATCCAGCATCTCAAAGATAATCCCAAGCAAAACAATCTTTATATTCTTTTAACAAATCGCTTATTTGTCATTTTACACTTGGAATCTAACTTAGCACTAATAAAAGTAGGTCTTGGCCTACCGCCATCACCAATATCTACTTCTACTAAATCATCCGCCGAGGTGAACCCTTGACCTAATTTTCCATCATCGGCAAACCTATCCATTAAAACTCTTCTTCGTAACCCATCGCTTGGATCGGCGGAATTTCATAATCAAGAACTCTAAGGAACTCTTTTTCCCAAACTTCTCCCGATATGCATTTAGTTCGCTTCATAAGTATCTGATTACGCCGATGCGATGATATAAGAAGAATCACCAGAGACAACCTCAATCTTATCCCCAATCCATCATCGTGACGAGGCATTGATGCATTGTAGAAGGAACACAACAATTAGCATGAATCCAATCCTCCCTAGAAGCAGATTATATGCACCCTTGCCATTAATAACAAAGAACGTCACCGGCAATGTTTTGTCATTGATGGTCAATTCAACGATAACGCCTCTTTAGCCGGTGACACATTGCCTTCAAAATCCTTCAAAGATCATATCGGTTTTGGTCAAGTCTTGATCTCCTTACCAAGTTTCCGATACATCACATAAGGCATAATATTAATCGCAGCCCTCCGTCGATAAGTATCTTAGATACAGTCGCCCATCAACTCGCCTTTCACAAACAAAGCCTTAAGATGTCGTCTCTCGTCATCGGTAGGTTTCTCAAAACAGCCATCATTGGATCTAGTGTCAATCGAGCTACTTGATCGTAGAGAACAACTTCTTCCTCATTATCGATAGTGCCAAAACTCCATTGGCAACATGAATACCATATTAACATCCGCCGATGGACCCTTATTTTTGTGTTTTACCCGCCACCGCCGATGACCGACCTCTCATTGGAGGAATTTTCCTCTCGGTATAAATCTTTCCGATGCTCACGTTGCATCCTCCTTTTCTCGTCTTTTGTCGACCCTCCGCACCATCGAGGAAACTTGGTCTTCCAAACCGGCCGATAATGAGATCCGAGTTGATTCTACACGGCGTATATTAGGGTCCCTCAGAGAATATTTCTTCATCGGGAACTCTTGCGTTTGCCATCTCCTCAAGCTCCTCTTGATTCCTTAGAAAATATACAGCGCGTTTACCAAGCCTCTCATGTACACTAAGTCCGCCCCAAATTGATCATGCATCGATGCTCTGCCTCTGATCGGCTCATTGATAAATAAACCCTGATTGCCAGGTTGAAACCTCCTTTCTGACCGATTGACCCCATAATAACCATTGCACTCAGGGCAATTTTCAACAGTTGGCAATTTAATACCTTCTTCCCAGCAATGGATGAAAAATGGACACCTCCAATGATCTTTATGCCGATTCCATTCTTCCCGACGTCTCTCTTCTTGCTGTTGTCGATATCGGTCCTTACGCTGACGCCAACCCTCCTGCTGCCTTCCGATGGGTAATCACAATGCCAGTCGAGGAGGGTTTTTGAACTACTGCTTTCTCCCAGCAAACCCTTACTTTTTGCATCATCGGTAGTTATCCGATGTTGGGGATCCACTGATGCGTTTTTCTCAGCAGCCTCTGACGTCAATACCTTGGTCTTTCCTTTGGCCTCCAACATATTTGCTGGAAAAAGGGTGTTGATCAATTTTCATCGGTTTCTGGGCCTTGGAAGTACCAAACTTAACTCTCCCAGATTCAATAGCCGATTGTAATCAAGCTGTTCTAACACCTTGCACTCATTTGTACTGTGTGAAGTTGCATTGTGCCATTTGCAGTACAAGATCTTCTTCAACTCTTCTGTCAATGGGATCACATAATTAGGTGACAGCTTAATTTGGCCCTCTTGAAGCAGAAGATCAAATATCTTGTCGGCCTTGGTGATATCAAAGGTAAACTTTTCTGGCTCTTTCTGAACAAAGGGACAAGATATCGGTTTTTATTCTTAACCCACTCAAATAAGCCGATAACCGGTTCTTCATCGTAATCGTAATCTCCTACTTCTTCAACAAATGATACTTTTTACTCTAATTTTTTTTTAGATTCAAAACCCTAGTATCTTGATCGAGATCCTTTGCACAAGATGACCGAGGCTTTCAAACTCCCGAGAAGCATATCTCTGCTTTTTTAAGATGTGGCAATAACCCTTGAAAGCCGATCGGCAAGTCACCGATCATCCAAAGACCAGTCAGAGCACTTATTTTTACATCTCGTAGCCTTTGCACAAAGCTTTCTACCGATTCATCATTACTGCTGTCTCAATTTTACTAAATCGGTAAGCTTCTTTTCATGGATTCCAAAGAAAGAAATACTTATGAAATTGTTTTTCTAGATCAGCCCAAGTAATAATAGAATTTGGTGGTAATGAAATGAACCATGTAAATGCCGATCCGCACAAAGATGATGAAAATAATCGAACTCTTAATTCATCTCTCGCTAGTCAGCCTCTCACATTGAATAATGAAGCGATTGACGTGTTCCATTGTTGATGTATCATCTTGCCCAGAGAATTTAGTGAAATCTGGTACCTTGTACCGATTTGGGAGATGAATTAAATCATATGCAGGAGGGTATGGAGTCCGATAAGAATAAGTATTGACCTTGGGCTTTATCCCAAACTGATCCTTCATAATTTCTGCTATCTTATCGGCCCAAAAAGCATCAGCCTCCTGCTGATGAACTGGCTGAATTTCTACAGGAGGTACTCGCGATATCCTTCCACATATCTTTGTGGCCCACGATCTCCAGCAATCGGCATATTTGCCGTTACTTGTGGTCCATTAACCTACTGGAAAGGATTCATCGGCTGAGCTACCGATGCTTGATTCTGGAAACCAGCTTGCATATGACCTTGTTGAATCCCTGCAACCTGCTGATTTTGCTGAACTGTATGTTGAATAGGTAACTGTCCTGACCAACCATTATTGGAACTCATCGGTACAAAACTTACCGATGGCTGGTAATTTGTCGACATTGTTGGATAATTATAACCAGCTTGAGGCATGAACTCAACCCCAGCTTTGACTCATAGCGGGGCTTTTCAACGATCGGCGAAGTAAGCTTGCCGATGGACTTGAATTGGGTGTTTGAACCAAAGGCATCCGAAACCTCCTCGGAGTTGGTTGCACAAGAGTTGCTTTGTGGCATATTGAGGTATTTTGAGCCATCGGCCAAAACAAATTGATGGTATAGGAGCTTTTCCTACCGCATCAAACACTTGAGGTAACCCAGATTGAAAGCAGATGACTCGAGGCATACCATATCCCCACCAATTAGCGGGGAATCGCTATTCTCGAGACACAGGGCCCGACATAGCCGATGCCGATAGATCTGTATTAAGCTGAACTCGTCCTCCGGTAGTACCGGATCTGATCGTATCGGTGTAGATTGAATATTAGGCAAGCTCGCCGACATCGAGGAGAAGTAACTTCGCACCCACAACGGCCGAGGGAGCCGATGGAGTATTGACAGATGCCGCTCGTTGGTGATAGGCGGACCTAATGTAATGCGGTGACGCTTGTCCTTCTTTGAGAGTTCGAACCACGAAAGATTATGAACAGTGATTGACAAAGACATTGGAATGATTAATCAAAGCATGATTTATCAGAGAATTAACCATCTCTTGAAGTTTACCAGATTGGAGTCAAAGGTAACTCCGCCGAGGCAACGACAAATCTTGCTTCTAGATGACTTGCCCACTCTTGCTCAAAGCTAAACGATCTTAGATAAAGTCATGCCTATATTCTTCTATAGCCTTTTCCATAGCCCCGCCTCTGCTTCTTCCTTAAGATCTTCTTCGATACCGCGATAATGTTCCCTAAATCGATCTCGGGATTGATCATATTGATCGGATTGATGTGTCCCACCGGCGCGTGCTAAAAGATGTGTTGATGCAAAAGTGAATCAAAAAACACAAAGGCTAATACCCGAATCGATATCCAAAGCGTGCAATCGATTTGACCTATTAATCGACAAGGATGAAGATACGAGCACTTTGGTCCCGACAACAACGATACGCCCGGAAGTCACGGCCAAGAGGTACTCACGCTGAACTCGAGAATCGCCAAGGTTGCACTAAAACGATGCAACTCAATCAATCAATGAGAACTCGTAAAAAGGAAAAATATGCAAATTGACGAAGTCGCTTGAAAAGTAAGTAGATGCAAATAGGAGTAAAATTGGTTTTTGATATTGATCTTTTTTATTACATTGCCCTCAATCTATATTTATACCCTGATCTAAAGAGACAAAACCAAATACGACTAGGACACCAAGTCCATATCTAAGGAAACACGTGACTCTTACATGAATCATACTCTAACAAATATAGAAAAGGAAATCAACTCCTATCTATTTCCCCCGTCTACCTCACATTACGATGGAATTCTCACCGACCTCCTTTCCATCGGCATACTTCCTCTGTTTCATCGGTAGTAGTTTTCAAGTCTTCCTTCATCGGCATCGACACTAATATCTCCAACCTTATCGGCAACACCCGAGTCTAAATCAACCTTTCCATCGATCACCACCATTCATCGGCAACCATCTTTACAAGCTGATTTTCACGGCTGTCAGCGTATACAGTAACTCTCCTCCTGCCGATTAGCCCACTCTGATCATTTTGACACGTGCAAAAAACGGTGTCAACACTACCCCATACACCCACAACCAGTTCATTCCAAGAATAGCATCAATGCCTTGCCCAGGCATTACCATGAACTATAGGCGGTAAGTGTGGGTGGCTAATACCAAACTTACTGTATCTGTGCGGGTATTGATGAACAATTGCGAACCCACCGTACGAATCTTATAGGCATAAGGTATAGCCATAACTAAGTGGTAAGTTGTGCCGCTCTACAAACCCCATGCTCATAAAGGAATGTGGTGCACCAGAATCAAACAACACATAAGCTGGATGGGAGTCGATGGTAAATATACCAGCCATCACCGGCTCCTGCTGCAAAATCTACTCAACATCTGTGAAATGCACCTGACCGGATCTGCTGGGCACTTTTTTCTTGATTATGGTCCTCTTGACAAGCCTAGAGTTCGTTGACGGTTGAGCTGACTGAGCTGGCTGGTTCTGGGGACAAGCTCGGGCATAGTGGCCATCTTTGCCGCACTTGAAGCAAGCACCTGGCTTATTCCCAAACCTCTGACGAGGTGGGACCTGCACCTACTGCAGGGGTGCACGGTACTATGTGGAGGAAGTTTGGGAAGTTTGCTAGGGCTGCCGAAACGAAGGCCCGCCTGATGACTGATAGGGCCCCCGTCGGACAACATGTATCTTCTGAGTGTGAGGGTGGCTAGAAGACCCCATAGCCACCCGCTTCCTCTTCCACTCAACCTGGGACTCCCACTGAAAACCCTCCATGGCAATGGCGGCGTTCATCAGCGCCTCGAAGGTCTGATAGTTCGCCGTGTACAACTTCTCCTAAAGGATGGGAGAGAGACCGTGAAAGAAGTGGTCCTTCTTCTTATCGTCAGTGTCCACATGAATGCCAACATACTAGGCCAAGTGATTGAACATATTCACATAGTCCATCACTGTCATGCTCCCCTGGCGTAGCTCTAGGAACTCAGTCACCTTCCGGTTGATGACACCAGCAGGGATAAAGAACTCTCGGAATGCGGTGGTCAACTCCTGCCAGGTTGCTGGATGATTAGGCTACTCCATGGCATGGAAGGTGTCCCACCATGCGCTTGCGGACCCCAGAAGCTGCTGCGCTGCAAAGCGCACCTTCTGCTCGTCGACCACGTCGAGCAGTAGAAACTTCGCCTAGAATGCAAAGCCAGTGCTCCGCATCTAGGGGCTCATTAGATGGGGTGAAGGTGGGTGGGTGAGTCTTGAGGAAGTCCCGGTAAGAGGACAGTCCCTCAGGATGGCGGGCACCACCCCCGTTCCCACCGTTTCCCCCATGGCCTCCGCGGGCGAGGCCCGCGACAACTTGTGCCATTATGTCCATGGCACGAGCTGACTCTCGGTGAGCAGCCAACAACTCTGCTATCATCTCAGCATGGGTCATCGGAGGCGGCGATGGCGGAGGAGGAGCCAGAAGTGGAGCCCCATGGCTCTCCCCGTTGGGCTCATGGGCCCGGCCACTCTCGCCGTGGCCCTCGCCAAGACCGTGAGCCGCCCCGCACTGGTGCTCCTATGTCCAGACCTTAGATTCATCTATAAGAGATATGGACCATCCATTGAACACCCTCCCTATCAGAATCAAGGGATTAGAGAAATGACAGCACATTTATTAAAGCATTTCGTTAGTTAGTCCTATCAATTTACTAATTCAATTATACGTGAAGGCGGATTTCAGTTGAAGTAAGATGCTATTATCATGATGCATGCTTCGGCCTATGCGCTCACTCAAGCCGAATATAGCGGAGTTCGTTAAATTTCCGGCACATCGCACACTCACTTCCCGTATACTAAGTTCTTTCTTACGCAACGTAAGTCGGTGTACCTGCAGAAAATTGATTAGATAAAACCAGTGCCGCTATCCTAGATAGACCATATTGCTAGGGCTTATACTTATTTACCTAATATAATCGTATCCTACTTTTCACAAAACTTTTGTTGGTCAAATTTTCAAGTTTTGAAAAAGGGTGATGAACTCGTAACCATTATTGGCTATGGTACCAACTGTGGCAAAACCGCCCAAAATAGCACGCTTACGGAGATGCTTGTCTTCCACCAGACACTAAGCACCCCGAAAGCAAGCTACAGCAGACGGTATTCGTTGGGCACACCCCAAGGAAGAACCCAAAGATCCACATTTTTCCCAAGGATCCAATAATGAGAATGAGTTACAATACTTGTCCGTTTCATACATCAGAGTTTCTTAAAAGTATCTTATTACAACACCAAATGTCAAAGTGTGGAATGATAAACAGTGGAATTTAAAATAAACATCTAGCAATAAGAACGAGGACCCGTCTGAGCCTACCAAAAGAATCCTCCACACAAGGGTACTTCTCATGCATCACCAGCAACAGGGGTAAATAAACCCTGAGTACACAATGTACTCGCAAGACTTATCTAACTAGTGGAAATAATTTCCCGACTCCAAGGAATGTGATAAGTTTTATGGTTTGCTGGTTTCTTTTAGCAGAAAGCAATACTAAAAGTGAGTCCTTATTTATGTTATTATTATCAGCCGTAATTATCTATCCAGTCTATATAAGCACATGTTCTACTTTCAAGCAACAGTTGAGCAATCAGTTTCATTTCTTCTCCTTTCAACTTTCAGTTCTTACTACGGTGCTAAACACGAGACAAGCCGTATCATATCGCCCCGCGATTTGCGAATCAATGTGCCCAGCTGGGTGCCTCGAAAACACACGCCCCGCTTGTACCCCAGGCACAAACAGGACTAACCCATTGCCCTCCTGTCCTAGGTGTCCAGGTCCCCGTCCAAACTTGGACTCCAAGCCCCCACTCCTGAGTCCCGGACTCAATGCGGTGCAAGGACCTCCACCATCCCGCCTCTCATCAGTCGGTCCAAAAAGAGCCGGATCCACGACAAGAGAGCAACAAGTCTTCCCTACGCCCATACCCAAGTATGTGCTCGGGACAATAAATCTGTGACTTGCCCATGATGCCTTATGCAACGACCGGTCCTTAATCGACTCAGACAGGGAAAAAGTGTAACCAAGGTATGCCCTGTTGGCTGCAGGACACAACCCTTTACACCCACCAATATCCAAACCATATCTCTGCCCGTTCACCATTTACCTTTACCATTTTATCATGAGTGATCATGTTTATCACCTACTTGTGAGTAACGGCAGGTTACTCACGCTACCGATTTCCTGAGCATAGCAGCTACTCGATCTATACTAGTAGGACTCATAGGTAGATATATTTATGCATGTAGTTTTCATAAAATGCCTGTAACGTAAATGCACATCATAGATATATATTCAGTGATCATTTAAAATAGGGGTTATGCACCGGGGCTTACCTTGGACAGGCGACGGGTCAGTAATGTCAGCACCAACAAGCTCCGGGGCTCCCTCCTGCACGAGGATCTCCTCCTCGTACTCCTCGATCACCTTGTCGTACTCCGGTTCGTCGACGGGCACGAACTCAACCAACTCATGACCTACATGCATGATATGATGATGCAATACTTAGTAATATAGCAACAGCAGCTCTTAAAACAAAAATACATCTGTCTAACTACTAAGCTAATGGCACCGACTATGATACTAAGCTATCTCTTGTTACCGACAACAAGTTTGAAGTATGACATTCATTATTATTATAGCAACTACAGGTATTCTTACTCCTAATGCTGATTTACGCTATATATGATAAAGCAAGGATAATGGCTACTTTATTTATCATCTTACTTTAGGGCTACAAAATTTACAGCAAGTACATAATAATCTAGTGAGCCTACTGTAAAATTTTCATAGCCATATCTCTCATCAATCTACCACAAAAATTCCTACAATTATTAATCTACATAATACTAAGCTCTCTAATTTGGATCTATGAGCCCATTACCATCACAGCTAACTGTTAACTAACTATACTAACAGATAGATGGCATTTTTGTGAACCTATCAAACTTGGTTTCATTATTTTTGGACATCTATAAGATTGACTATAATTTATCAAAGTTCAGCTAGAAACTATATTGAATAAACATTTACAATCTACTGGAAATTGGAAAACGCAATTCACAGCGCGGCCCAACCCGCACGCGGCTTGGCCCAGCAAGGCAAGGGCGTGGACGCGGCTGGCCCAGGCGGAAGCGCAGGCCGCGGGCGCGAGCTGGCCCAGGCGGAAGCCCAGGCCGTGGGCGTATTTCTAATGTATTCATGGATTTATTTTTCTACAAGAAAATGGCCCTATAACATGTGTGATGCAAGGATGACGCAGAGATGACGTCAACAAGCTAAGAGCAACAGTACGCACCGCCGGCTGCTCTGCTTGCTCTGCTCGCCTGCTCGAGTGAGGTTCCGGTTCACGCCGGCCGCCGAGAGGACGTCTCCGGCGATCTGCAGCACCGTCAGCGGAGCCACTGCACGATCGAGGAAAATGAGTCAAGGAGAGGCAACCGCCGTGCCCGATTGAAACAAACGAGCAAGGAGCAGCGCCCCGGCCGAGAACTCTGTCTCGCTAGCCATGGCAGCCCGCCGAGGAGAAATTCTCCCCATTACCTCACCGTAGGAAGTAAACCCATCAAGATGACTCCAATAGGAAGCTAACCACTCTAGCTATTTAGGCGCACGGTGAATTGGAAAGGGATGGACTGCACCTCGGCCAATTTGGTGAGCGATGGTGTTCGGCTAAATGGATTCGATGGCGGGGAAAACTCCAACTGAGGCCGCCAACAGCGTATGACTGCAACAGTAGCGGGCTTAGCATGACGCAGGACATAATCGCGACCCTCAGACGTGCGCACGAGTTCGGCATTCCGGCGCGCGACCGAAGCTCTACGACACGGTGACTGTGAAATAGGGAAGTTAGGCTCGACGCTGAGCATGGCAGTGGACACCGTCGTGAAGGCGCAGTGAGGCAGTCATCCCACGCACGTGCAACTGCGCTGCGTCAACGGGAGCAGTGAAGGTTGTGCAGGCGGTGCGCGTGAGCGCTTGGGAGAGTGGCGATATTGGTTCGGACGAGCCGAACACGCAAGGCGGCGGCAGTGACGCAGACGGATGTGACGAAGGAGGCAGCATCCAGGTCCGATGGACCCCAGTGCGCGCATGTGTGCACGTGAGTCGAAAGCCCGGTGCGCAACAGCGGAGCGGACCGAGCGGCAGTAATGGCCGGACGGCCAACGAGCGCAGTGGTGGAGCACGGAGCCAAACAAAGCAGGGGCCAGTCAAGCTACAAGCGTACAACTTTGAGAGTATTAGCTTACATCTAGCATAACCGACTGATGTAGGCTTAGACGTTTTACAGTGGATGCATGTTAACTTTCCTACTTCGGGTGTCAATCACAAGGTAGCCGATTCGAGTTGCAAAGGGGCGAGTGTGAATGAAGGGGGCCAAGGTCCCGCCCGCTTCCACCGCCTCCGCTAGTGAGCGAGCGGCGACGTCGGGTGGGTAGCGCGTCTGGACACGTGTGGCGTGCGCGAGCGCGTACCAAGGCGCAACAGTGGGGATGTGGCGGGCATGCAGGCAAAGACGCTACCGGCAAAGCAAACACGTGCGTGCCGAGCAGAGGTGGTGACCGCGCCCGGAGATGGACAATGTGCCGTGCACATTTTTTTAAGTGGCTCAAAAACTCGAACCCAATGCTCCAAACGTCAAACCAATTGTTTTATGCTCCATAGGGTATATAGGGCTATCAAACTAAGCTAAAACACCTTGCCATGACTTAACCCGATCCTCCTCTAAAAAATGTCCGAACTATGCCTCGTCGACACACCCTCCGACTTAAGAAACGACTAAGTCCTTCGTTCGGATTCGCGTCACTTTCGGTTTCCAAGCTGCCCACTAAGCTAGCTAGTGACTCTCTATCCCGACCGCGAGTAATTCCCCGTCTAAGCGATACAACGTGACCTACCATGTAACATTTGGTTCACGTTTCAAATAAACATTTCAATTTTCAAAAATTGATTTATACCCTAGATCACACACATTCACATACAAGTAAGATGCTCATGCAGTGTTTTAGTAAAAACAGTACAATGTAACACCGATGGTGTTACACGCGCGTCATGTACTCATGTTCAGAACGGCAGCAAACTACGAGCACTCGAGCAGGTCATTCTGCCGCATACTTTTTCATGTCTCTTGCGTCAAGTACATTATGATGGCCGCTCACGCTGACCGAGTCATGTGCCCTGTTTTCAACACTACTTCAGCAATACTTTTCAGCGAACAAACAATGTTTTTCTTTCACAACAAATCAACATAAGCTAAATTTCAGCGAAACGAACAAGGCCCATGTTCACGGTAACTTTCATCCAACTACTCCATGGCTTCTAGCTGAAGCATCTCATACCTGTAAAGCTATGGTGTGGCCTGTGGCCTGCAGATAATAGATGTCCACAGCAGCAATCGACACTGCTTCAGAGAAATTGCACTATAGCACTAGAAGAAAATTGTTGAGGAAAATAATAAAGAAAGTTTGGTGGTCATTTTTGCACCAAGTTGGTAATGGACAACGAGACAAGTGTGAAACATAAGACACGTATACAAAACTAGCAAGGTGGCCCGTGCAAATAGCACGACCCGCTAGTTTTTTTTCATATTTGAAAGTAATATTTTTAAATATAGTTTATTTCTTTGTCGATTGTATTAGTGATCTCTCTCTACACGCCCCATTGCATGGATACCATACATCTAATGTTGATATGTTACTTGTACTAATATCTTTAGCTTGTGTTTGGTTTGGAGACATGCTGGGATGAGATGGTTCCGCCCTTGTTTTGTAGGAGTAGATGGTCCTAGTTATTTGTGTTGTTAGAATACATAGTGGGATGATCCAATTTTTTATTTTGATTGAAGGATACATGGGATGGAATGGTTCCTTCTTTGTTTGTATGCAAGGAAAAGGAAGGTAGATAAGCCTGTCTCCCTTCTCCTCCTACGATGGTGAGCTAACCCCTTGAGCCTATCTCGCTAAGCTATACTTTGGTGAGCCTATTTTCTATCATTTTTCAAATTTCATTCCCCCCCCCCCCAATTGCCTATAGTGAGGTGGACCTCGTTAATAACGTGTGCAGCTAGCTTCTTCATTCTAACATTTGGACTTTCTTACTTGAAATATTTTTTATGAATAGTTTTGTTTCTTTGTTTGATTGTAATTGGTCATATTTCCCTGCGCCATTATTGCATCCATCGGCACAAACACCATATATCTATCGTCGATCAATTCCTTAGCTCAAAGTTGTTGTCACCTCTTATTTTTCCTCACTTCTATCTTTTGGCTATGATTTTTTTCTTTTTTGCAGATGCCAAACAAAAGGTAGCTTTAGGTTTTCTTTTGGTGAACTCCAATATTTTTCAATAAAACCATTTATCAAGTCTCCCATAAATTGTACAATTTTGTAGCCCTCTTATAAGTTTAAATTTTGGATCATCTTATACATTCTATTGCGGACTACTGGTCTTGTCAACGCACCAAAATTTTAGGATGGACCGTTTGATTTTTTCCTCATGAGATGGTAAAATTTTAGGATGTCTAAGTCATGATAACTTAGGGTAGGGTTAAATTCAGAGTTCGGTGCCATGATCATGGTGCTGAGGCTCAGCGCCGCAGACCATGACGCCAAGCCTCAGCGCCGTGAATCATGGCGCCGAGCTCTGGCCACGTCAGCGCCATGTCGCCAGCCACGCCAACCCTTATCTCCAACCTCGATGCTATGGCCTATGGCACCAAGGCGTGTTACCTCGGCGCCGTAGGCCGCGACGTCGAGCTCAGGGTCCAAAGACGGATTTACAACGTCCAGGAGTATAAATGTGAAAAGGTTAAATTGAAAAAAACGGTCTTACGATCATATTTTAGCAGCCAATTTTTTTTTAATAAAAGTTTGACTAAATTTATAGAAAATATTAGCAACATTGATCTCTAAGTATGTTTATTATAAAAATATATTCAGCAACAAATCTAATGCTACTTATTATATATCATAAATATTAATAATATTTTTTTATATATATTTGGTCAAAGTTGAAAACATTTTACTCTTTGATATGTGAAAATAATAATCTCCACGGGACGAAGGAAGTACATTTTGTGCTGTCCCTATTCATTTTCTACCGTGAAAGCATCCATTAAAACACTAGCATGACTTTTCCACCCTAAATAGTCGTATGATTATATTTGTTACTAGCTTTTTTTAGCGAAATATTGCCATCACTGTTTGGGCAAGCGGGTAGCAGAAACGCAGAATCGATGGCCCAGCAGGCCAGCACAACGTTAGCGTAACCGGCCCTAAAGCAACTTTTGATTCCCACTGAGCCCAGTACACGTCCCGCTTCCCGAACGCTCCAGTCCCTGTCACGATCCACCAAAAGCAACCACGCGTCGCGAATGCTGCACCCAAAAGGTCGTTCGTTCACGCACACCCACGCGGCCACGCACCGCACAACCGCGCTCCCCCACCCAAAAGGCAAACCAACCACCAGTCGTCCCACCACCCTCCGCCTCCGCTGCCGATTCGAAAGGCCCCCCCGTCCTGTCCCCTCGCAAAACCCTAGCTCCAGGCACCATGAAGGGCAAGGCCGACACCTCCAAGAAGGATGAGGGCAGGTAGGATCGATCTCCGCGCCTTGCGCTGGTCTTGTGGCGGAACGATGGTTCCTCTTTTCCTTGTGATGTCTGCATGGTGCTCTTGGTTAAGCTTTTGTGTGGTTGTTGCAGGCTCCGGGCTGGCGGTGGCGCCGGCAAGCGCAAGAAGGCCGCCGCGAGCGGCAAGCCCAAGCGCCCGCCCTCCGCCTTCTTCGTCTTCATGTGAGTTCTCGCTGCCTCGGCGAGTCATTTTACTCAGATCTCTAGATCTATTCTCTATTTTTTGTTAAGAGCTTGTGGATTCCCCCCATTATTGAGCGTGCTGTGGCGTTCGTTTGCTTTTCAGGTCTGAATTCAGGCAGGAGTACCAGGCGCAGCACCCTGGCAACAAGAGCGTTGCGGCCGTGAGTCACCTTGCACTCTGTTCTCCCTTTATTTTTTTTTCTGTGCGTTTGCAGATGTCTTATTTCTTCGTGTTGGTGGATCAGGTGAGCAAGGCAGCAGGAGAAAAGTGGCGTGCTATGTCAGAGCAAGTGAGTAGATCTCTCGAATACCCCAGATCGGCTTTGTGTTTTGAATTTAGATTTATATATCTATTATGCGTGTCCTTAATAGTTGGTTTTTAGCTCGACATGGGTGATTATGCACAATGTTGAGGTTTATTGGTTGGATAGGGCTAGTATTAACTCTCGAAACAAGAAAAGAGAACAGAGTAGAGGTCCAGTTATACCTGAAATGTTAAATGAATCGCCCATATTGAATTGTCAATGTAACGGTTACCATATCTCTCAAAGCACACATACTCTTTTTTTAGTGACTAATGTGTATGTTGTTCTGTAACAATCAATCATTAGGAGAAGCAGCCATATGTGGACCAAGCTGGGCAGAAGAAGCAGGACTATGAGAAGACTAAGGCGAACTTTGATAAGAAGGTAATCTTGGATCTGTGGTGCATGCTCAACTGTGAAGTCTTTTTTAGTTTGTTATGCCATAATTTGAGTATTCCATTTCCTTTAGGAGAGCACAAGCTCAAAGAAGGCTAAGACTGAGGATGAAGATGGCTCAAAGTCCGAGGTCGATGACGAGGATGACGAGGTACATAAAACTAATCTATTTTCTGGATAACGTGTTTTCATTGCCAATGATATTTGCCTATTTAGTTATGCTAACAAATAATTATTCTGTTTGATTTGCTCTCTGCAGGAAAACGATGACGATGAGTAAATACTGTCTCCGCGGACATGAGATAGCAAATCGAGTGTTAGGTCCCCAATTAGCTTACCGGTTTGCTATCTTTAATGTTAAGCTGTTTGGAACAGGTGTTCATTAAGGGGATCTGTTAGTTTCGTGAGGTTGTTAGTTTAGTGCATTAGCAAAGAAAAAGCCGAATGCTGCTAGCTGTTCTGTTGCTTTTCTTTTGCTAACCACTTGTGTCACAACTTTATGTACCTGTTTCATTGACTAATCTAGTGACTAGTCAGTTATTGGTTTAATGTTTGGTTTTGGTTCATTATATTTCTTTGTTGCATGCATTCTGTGCGCCCTACAGAAGTTGAGGTGATCTGTTCCGTATGAATGGTGAATAACTGCTTGTCTGCTTGTGGCTCGTTTCATTTCAGGGAGTTTGTTTGTGACTCGGTTAATTTGCATGACTTCGTTTGAGACTTGGTTAATTTATGTGTTTATGGGTCCAGTTAGCTTTTTGTATATATATGCATTATATGGATTTTGTTCATGTTTTCTGAGATAACCAAGTTCACTTATTTCGTTATAAACTGCTGGAAATTTGTTGCCGTTTTCTGAGATAATCAAATTCACTTGTATCTATAAGAGAATTCCTTATTTGACACCAGGCAAATGATCCGTTTCTTTCTTGGCACTCAAAAAATTTTCGTTTCCTATTTGACATCGAGTTCATCTTTCATTCCTTCTACGACATTTTGTTAGATTTTTCATCCGTGAACCGTTAACCGCCATGTGAAAAGACCATTTTGCCCCTATGGGCCCCACCACCCTTCTGCAGAGGAGCGGTGCATGGCAACTGTCGTACATATGTTTAGTGGAACAAATAAAATAGTATATACGCTGCACAGTCTCTGTACATACTTTTTGGAAGAGAGTATATATATATACTACTGATACATTTTTGAATGGGAGTGTATATATACATACTTTTTTTTGAGAAGAGTATATACGTACATACTTTTTGGATGGGAGTATATACATACTTTTTAGAAGGAAGTATATGTGTATATTATTTTCTCGTCATGAAAGGAGATATACATGTCTGTTACATAATGTAAAACCTTATAAGGAGCATGCGTACTAGTGGAAGTACCATCTATTCCGCAGTGGGCGGACATAAATTATTCTACACACACACGTTTATGCGTGAAGCGTATATGTTCAAATTCTAAGGATAGTATGATAATATACACATGTTTAACGGGAAGTATATGGCGACATACATGTTTAACAGGAGTATGACGACATACATCTTTACGGGAGTAGGTGTGCTTAACATAGACTGCAACAGCGATCTGGAACAAATGGCCGAGGGCGGGGCGGCCACACAGATCCAGCGCGGAAAGGGAGACGCGGCCGGCTGCTGGGAAAACGGAACCTGCAGCACGCACGGACGGAGGCAGGCAGCGTCGTCCCACGAGACCGCGACAGCACGCGTGAACGGAGGCGCAGGGGTCGGGCGATCAGTCGGGGTCGGAGTCCAAGGCGTCGTCGGAGAGGGAGTGGCCGCAGCCTGGAGTCGGTGTGCGGGGATGGGGAGCCGGACGCGGAGATGCTCCGCTGTAACTTGAGCTCGTCGCCTTCGTCGTGGGCGGCGGCAGCGTGAGCTCTGGCAACCCCGGCGGCGTGGTGCAGGGCTGGAGGCTCGCGAACCGCGCGAGCACGTCGGCGACGCACCGGAGCGCTCGGAAGTAGGTGGCGAACACGTCTGCGAGGTGCGCGCGGTCGTCAGCTGAGACGCGCAGCAGATCCCGGCGGTCCCAGCACAGCGCGGCCGCCGGCGACGGCCGAGGTAAACGGCGGCGCAAGGGGAACCTGCGAGGCGAAGCCTCCGCGACTTGAACTGGAAAATTTGGGATCTCTTTCGATGACGCGGACAGGAGGGGCCGAGGCAAAATCGTCTTTTCACATGGCAGTTAACGGTTCACGGATAAAAAATCTAATGGAGTGTCGAATAAGGAATGAAAGTTGAACTCTGTATCAAATAGGGAACAGAAATTTTCTGAGGGCCAAAATAGAAACAGGTCATTTATCTGGTGTCAGATAATCTATAGGCTACACTCGTTGCAACAGTTTAGTACGTATATTTGAGGCCCTGTTTGGTTTGAGCTGTATATGGGGGAAAAAAATTGTAAGTGCGAATCGTGAAAAGTGGAAAAATTAAATGTGAAATGTGTGAGTAGAGAAAAGCTGAAAATTTGTTTGGTTAAACAAGTATAAAATATACCTTTTATCTTTATCTCTCTTGAAACAACTATGTAAGAGCTTTTTATTCCATCAATTTCGAAAAGCAGAAAGCCAAAAGCCAAAAACAGGATCAACCCAGCTTTCAAAAATGAACTACGGAAAAGCAGCTGCTTCTGAAAAAGCACCCTCCAAAAATAACCCCTTTGGTTGAGCTTTTGGGGCCAAAAGCCCAACCAAACAGGGCCTGAGAACAGTTGGTTCTGCAGGGCCGGTTGCAGTTCACGCTTCACGATCGACATGCATCAACATTTAGTGAATGCAATTTAGTAGCTGTGAATTGATTTTTGTGATTTTGTCCACGGCTCCACGCTTTATGACAACCGAAAACTATTGATTAGTTGATAACAATCTGTAGACAGTTACGAGGGCTCGATAAAGTTCCAAATGCTGGTGAGGCAGGGAGCTAGCAACTAGGGAGCTGTTTGGTTGGTTGATTTTTTTGGTGTGATCCGATGCTACCGTTATCAGATTCCTTTACTTTTTGTTTGTTTCATTTCATGCACCATGCAAACGGATGCCAGGGGCCGAGCCTTCGGTGAGCCTTTTGCGCCCAATCGTTGGCGATAGCAATCGATTCCCTTCCCGTTGCCCCTCCGTAACGTAGCGGATCGTTCATTCGTTCTATCTTCTAAAGTACATGTCGCTGGTGGCAGGGATTGTTCTATCTTCTCAAATAAGCGCTCCATATTTCTGGACTAAAGTTCATAGCTACTAATGTGCATCTGGGCCCAATCGGCCTGGGATAGCATATCTAGAACTTGGCCCATCTCTACCTAATAAAATCTGAGCAAAAAACTCGCAATCTATTGGGCCACGTCGCTCACTATTGCTCTGTTCGCTTGGCTAATAAAACATGACTAAAAGTATTGTTGGCTGATTTGTTGTATGAAAAAATATTGTTCGTTAACTGAAAAAATACGGTTTATAAGCGAAGCGAACGTGACATATTTCTCCGTCGTCGATTCCTGTGCCATTGTTGATCAAACCGTTAATCCGGGCCGTCCAGCTCGCCCCACCTCGACCCTCCGCGAACCCTCCGCTCCTCCCACGCTCGCAACGCTGCGCTGGCTCGCACCGATTGGGCCATATCCCAAAATCCAGCCACAACGGCGCCACCATGTGCTTCGCCGCCGGTAGTTTCGGGCCTCCGGTGACCTCCGGGTCTTGGGCCTGGCCAGGCGCGTGCACAGACCCTGCACTGCCTTCTAGCACGAAAGTGCGCGCAACGTGCCGCACGGCGTCCGCCGAGATCTGGCCGATCGCGGCTGAGGTGCAACCGCCGCGTGCTGCGAGAAGATTTATTTTTTCTACCGTTCGTTTGGCCGTGGCTTGTCGTAAACGATCGTAAATTTCCAGTCGAAATAGTAATTTTCTCTCATACAAACCAGCCAGCAATACTTCTTCACGAACCAGCAACGAAACGAACCAGTCATCCGAACAGGCTGTAAGATAAACCATAGAAGGGGTACAATTATCAATGGACATGATGAAATTTATATATTCAGATGTAAATGTTTAAGTGGCCAGCCATTTTTTTTTAAAGACAGTGGCCAGCCAAATCTGAGTTTTACCATCTCTCTGTGCAACAAAGCTGTTCCGTGTATCTGAATGCACATGTGCTTCTGCAGCCCTGCTGATTGCTGCAGCCACACCACTCTGCAGCTACTGTAGAAGCACAGCCGATCACAGCTACGTAGTACTCTCTCAGTCCCACGCAACATGTGAATGTCGGTTTTCGAGGCCAGTTTAGCACAAACATGAAATTATGCTTTTGCCTCTCAGAACGATACCAACCACACAACAATAATAAAATATCTAGAGTATTCTGACGTGGTTTTTTTATTCGGTGGGACTCACTCAATAAAGATAACCATAACTTAAAATTACATGTTTTCTGAGATAAAATTTAAATGTTAAAATTACATGTTTTTTTATGGAGGGAGTACTCCCTTTACTCTCCCAGTGACCCCCAGTCCGGAGACCCCCAGTCTGGCGATCCCTTTCCATGGAGTTGAGCGGCGGCGAGGTCGCCGCCAAGCGCGCTTCCTCCGCCACCGCCGGGAGGACCGAATCAGCGCGCTCCCCGAAGAACTTCTGCTCACCATCCTCCTCTTCCTCAGGAATGCCGCAGACGCAGCTCGAACCAGTGTCCTCTCGCGGCGCTGGCGCACCGTGTGGACGCTCCTCCCGGATCTCCGCGTGCCCTTCTTCCCCGAGCCCCTCAGCTTCCGCCGCGCCCTCCGTGCGAGTCAACTGCGCCTCCGCCACCTCGATCTCGGCGGCGGAGGCGCCACACCCGAGTCCCTGGCGGTCTGGCTCCCTGATGCCGCGCGCCGCCTCTCCGGCACCCTGGTCTTTGTGAACCTCGCGGCGGAGACGGGGAGGAATGCCGTCGACGAGGTCGAGGAGGAAGAAAAAGACGCCCTTGAGCCCTTGAGGTGCCCTGCTTCGAGTAGGCTCACACGGTCAGCCTCGACCTAGGGTTTCTCCCCATCTCCATGTCATCCGGCGTGTTCAACCAGCTTGCCATCCTCATCCTGGAACGTGTCCGGTTCTGCAACCCATCCGAGCTCGGCGACGCCGTCTCCACGCCGCGCTGCCCCCCGCTTGCAGGTCCTCATGGTCAGGCACGCCAGTGGACTGCTCAGGCTCGCCATAAATTCCGAATCTCTCCTGCAACTGGAGCTCGTCGAGCTCGGTGCCCTGCGGGAGCTCGCCATAGAGGCGGCGGCGCTCAAGAAACTAGTTTTGAGCAGTTGCTTCAGCTACATGCCGCGTGTCCTGCCAGTTGCTACCATCTCAGCCCCTCGGCTTGTGATTCTCAAGTTGGGAGATGCGAATGTGCAACGCTATGTCCAGCTCGGTCGGATGCCACATCTCCAGTCCTTTGGGGACTTGTCATATTGTGTATATGGAGTCCAAGGACCAAATGGGGGCAGTGAACACAATACAGTTTGTTTGAAGCTCTTGCAGCCTATCAAGACCATCAAAACTCTTTCGCTGTCGCTGGCCTATTTTAGGGTGAGTTCACTGCTTCGTCTTTTTATTATTTGCCAAACACGCTGACATGCTAGTCTGTAGCTTTGACTTGTGATAGTTAGCCAAGCAAATATATATGTGAATTGGAGGTTTACGTCCATCCAAGTGTCATATGCGATAGATACGAAAAGCAAGAAGTGTCCTAGCTATGCTACCACACAATAAACATTTGGAGTTGGACATCATAATATTTGACTAGTCAATGACTAAAATTAACTGGCTGCAATGAAAGTACTCCAGGATTGTTTAGTTTGAAAATAAATGAAAGTACTTTAATTTGGGCATACTATATATGAAAAGTATAGATATAGATTCTCTCTAACATCAGAACAATTAATTGATCCAGTTCACTAAGACCTGCTTCATTTTGATTCTTTTGTCGAACACAATATATAGGGACATGTATAATATATTTGGCAATTGCCATGAAGAGTTCTCACCTGTTTTGCTTTGCTCAATTACCGACAAAATTGCTGAGCACACTCAATTATTACTCTTTTCCATCCTGCCCTGCCAACAATATATGAGATTCAAACTATTTTCTAGAGAACAAGAGAATCATTGCAAGTTTTTAAGCATCTTGTTATGAACAGGTTCTGTGTGAGAGGTAACTTGCCTTACAGAGTTGCAGTTCTACTGTTTACTTGGTGCTAACAACGATGACCATGTTTTTAGCCTATTTTGGCTTTTTTTCTAAAATGCATCCAAAAGTGAACCCTGATAAACAAAACCTATTTCTGGAGTTCACTTGTGAGCTCAGCGCTAATTAGTGTCATTGGCACTACGCGTAACAGCTCAGCTCTAACAACATTGGTACTGACCAAAGACCTCAGTCCTCAATACCAATCACTAGATATGGCACTGAGCTAAGACTCGTCCAATTTTTAGATCGTAATCTTAAATCATCCATGCCATTTATCGAAAAAAAATCATCCATGCCTTTGGCACTAAGACATTCACCCTAAGCATCCATTCAACCTGGTGCTAACGAGAGGGGTGAAAATAGAAATTGTTTCACAGATGGTTCATTTCTACTCTTTTTAGAAATATTTCCTAGCGCTAAGATGTTTTTGTCTCTTTGAAACAGTCTTATATGATCCATTTTTTATTGTCCTACAAACACACAGGATATAGGCAACTATCAATACGTGATGGAAGACATGAAAGTTCTCCCTGACCATGAAGTTTTGTACCTGAATGTACTTGCAAATCGACATTCCTTTGGGGCCAGCTCATTCCATGTTCTCAGGATGTGTGTTGGAATAAGAATGCTGGTGCTGACATTGTTAGATGATATCCACTCAGAGGTAAAGGTATCTTTTGTTTATATTGTACTCTCTCTACTTAAAAAAAAGGTAGTGTTCTGGACATGGATACAGCATCCATAACACAAAATTTGACCATTCATTTCATATAGAATATACGCTTGTAGCTAGCCTACTTAAATTATGGGTATTGTAAAAGCATTTTCGGAGACAAATCTAACATAGACAAATCTAAGATAGTAGTCAAACTTATGATTGGTTGACTGCACACTATAATAAGTAACTAGTTATTGGCCTGTGCATTGCTACGGGCCCCTAAAATTGAAACAAAATAATATAATTCAGAACTTCTGATAAATTGATTACTGTTGATACAATTTCATTCAGCAAAGAATGGGTAAAAAAAGACCCCAATAAGAGGTGTTTGTTATCCAACATGATATGCTTGATAACTCAAGTAACCAACGATTCTGCACGCTCCAAGCACATTCTTCTGATATCATATTTCATATTGACAAATTCGGAGGTAGTTCAGGTAGTTGACTTAAAATTGAATTTGTACGGGAACAAGTAAAAGCTACAGATCTCAATGCTGGTACCGGGACTATCTTATTCAAAAGTTCAATTGAGTACACTTCATAACCAAGCTATTTGTTGTAGTTCAAGTATTCATCTGTGAGGACAAATCTATAGATCAGGAATTAATACAGTATAAATCATACGTGCAATCTATTGAAGTATTACTATTTCAAAAATGAAAATACAGTACAGAAGTCTCACTTTGTCCTCTGTCCTCTTCAAGCATGCAAATGGACTGCTTTTTTTCTTTACAACCCTGCATACAGAATTCTAAGCTGATTGAACAACAAACTACTGAAATTTTGCAGTAATTTTTTTGGGGGTACTACTACCACTATTTCTGCGGACAATGTAGTGCTAGTTGATGAAAGCCAGACAGGAGGGAATCAGAAACTGGAGTTATGGCGGGAGACTTTGGAGTCCAAAGGTTTTAAACTCAGTAGAACTAAAACTGAGTATATGAGATGTGACTTTGGCACTACTACTCGGGAGGAGAAAGATATTAGTTTGGAAGGTCAAGTAGTGCCTAGGAATGATATCTTTCGATATTTAGGATCAATGCTACAGAGAGACGGGGATATTGATGAAGATGTTAGCCATAAAATCAAAGCAGGATGGATGAAGTGGCGGCAAGCATCTGGTGTCCTATGTAACAAAAGGGTACCACAGAAGCTAAAAGGCAAGTTTTATAGGACGACGATTAGACCTGCTATGTTGTATGGTGCAGAATGTTGGCATACGAAAAGACGACATGTTCAACAGATAAGTGTCGCGGAAATATGCATGTTGCGTTGGATTTGCGGACATACAAGAAGGGCTCGAGTTCGGAACGATGATATACGTGATAGATTAGGGGTAGCACCAATTGAAGAAAAGCTTGTCCAACACCGGTTGAGATGGTTTGGACATGTCCAACGGAGACCTCCAGAGGCAGCGGTGCGTAGTGGAATCCTAAGCCAGGATAGTAACGTGAAGAGAGGCAGAGGAAGACCGAAGTTGACTTGGGTAGAGACAATAAAAGGAGACTTGAAAGGATGGAATATACCCAAAGACTTAGTCTTAGATAGAAGTGCTTGGAAGACAGCTATTCATGTGCCTGAACCTTTGCTTCTGCTGGGTTTTAACTCTAGCCTATCTTAACTTATTTGTGACTTAAAGGCTTTGTTGATGTTGTTGTTGTTGTACTACCACTATTTCTGTTTACAAAAGGAGTCCATGGAACACTTAGCTGCTCTAGGCGCTGGTTTCATACTTGTTTGTTTCAAAGTGTAACCGTGGTAAATATATGGTATATGTATATCATTATCAAAGCACTTCTTTTCTAGTACCTGGGCTGGAAATATGTGTCTTTTTTTAGTTGGTCGGTCTGTTTGAAATATATGGCAGTGGACAGCAAGTTGATTGAGTTTTAGCAGGGCAGGCGTAATCATGATATCACAATAAAAGTTAGGGAAATGTAAGATTTTGGTATGTATTTTGTCAAAGCTTCCTCACTTTCATTTGATAACCTTGCACAGTTTTATTAAAAGACACTTCATTCCACCGATTTGATTTACCATTGATTTACCACAACGCCAATGTTTAGAAGTTGTCCGACTAATCGCGATTAATCATCCTGATTGGTCCCTGGAGGTTGACTAGGGAAACCGACGCGATTAGCTCGATTAGAAACCTAGTCGTCCGATTAATCATCGTTTAATCGTGATTAGTCGTCCGACTAGGAGGGGGACGACCTGCTTGGAGCTGTGTTTTTTGCGGGCCTGTTTAACTGGGCTTAGATTTGGGCATTGGGCTACCAAAACGCACAGGAGGCGCACTGGAATCCTTCCCCGCGCCGCCGCAATTTCTCCCGCTTGCGAGTCCTCGTTCCGCGCGCAATTCCTTTTCTCCCACAAGCAATTACTCCTCCGCGCGTCGTTCCTCATCTCCTGCCGATGCTGCCTCCGGCATCCCTCGCCGCCTTGGATTCGCAGCGCGCTCAGCATCTCCCAGCGCCGTGCACTCCACCCCTCTTCGTCATAAGCTCCTCCGATGGTGAGTGCCCTTTCCCTCCTCTATCTTCTTCCCTCTTACCCCATCCCTCGCTCTGCAGCTCCTTTGCTAGTCTGCTAGCTTGCTAGTTCGTCATCCTTGGATGTTGTACAGCTATTGAAATACATACTATAGGTATGTATAGGGTCGACCAGGCTCGACTAATCAGCCTGGTCGACGACTAATCGTGATTAATCGTCTGATTGGTCCCATGACGACTAGGTTTGACTAGACGACTTGTAAACATTGCACAACGCTATCATAATACTGCAGCTGCAGTCAAAAAAATTATAGGTGAATTTTTCCACAGATATTGATGTTTGATGACACATCTCTAAGATGTCTTGACGCAATGTTATCTGTTAAACATGATGCTAATATGTTGTGTCAGGCACAAACTCCATGCCCACAAGGTTGTGTTTGTGAGGAACAATCAAACTGGAAAATCGAGGAACTTTCGTTGATTAACCTTCAAGAAATAGAAATCCTAAAGTTGAGAGGATCTGAACATGAAGCTTCTTTTGTGAAGCGACTATTCAATTGGGCAACAGCACTGAACAAGATAACAGTATTTTTAGATTCATCAACCACTGAAAGGAAGGCCAAGGATCTGTTCCAGATGTTTGAAAGCCTATCTAGACCAGAGTATGCATGGAATTGTATCGTAACCATAAGAAGGTGTCATATGCACCCTGATATTATAGGGCATCGGGTGCATCAGTACCTTAAACTTCTGTTCCTGGAATATGAACCATGGAAGGAATATGCATCAAAGTATTCATGTATCAGCAGTTTTATAATTTCTTTTTTTTTGGTTCCTACTGCACTGGATGTGAACCTGAAAATGCTAGCAGATCTTTTTAAAATGCTGGATCCATTCGATCTAGTTTGAACATGAATGTTTTCTAAGGATAATGCCATCGAACTTCATTATGCAATGTTCATTTTAAGGATTACTCTAATATCATTTGCCACCTTGATGGCACCTTCACGTTGTGCCATTTTACAAGAACTCACTGGTTGTCAATATTCATCTCTCTTTTTTACGTTTTCTGACTGAGAAGTTGTATCACTGAGAGAGATAATATTTCATAGACATACGACAGGATATGATCAGTTGTAAAATTGAATTGTACTGTCAACACATTTGCAGGGGCGTCATGTGTGTACCTAGCCCTCACCAAAGCCTTGATGGTTCAAGTGCCAATGTGATTATGCTAGTTGGAATGTGAATCCTTCACTACAAAATTCACAGCTATTTGAATAAATTTCAAAATTAATGTTAGTTGAACCAGCCATACTCTCCAACTATGCTTCTGAAGCGATTTTTTTTTTCATTTTCTGTGAACACTTGACAACCAAAAACAACACTTTAACGCAAGAGGTGAATTTGGATTCTGTATTTAACTTTTTTACCTCAAACTGAATGATGAAGAAACCCAGTGAACCTTCATAGATTGTCCTGCATTTTGGATCAATAAATTGTGTAAGTGTTTTACGAAATTCTCAATTTCAAAATTATATATGAATATCTTTTTTTGAAATATATGTTACTCCGTGTTATCTTTCTTTCACACCACATAGAAAAGCTATATATTATCAGTGTTGATTGTGTTTCCAGGGGCCTTGCCTTGCAATCAATCTAGATTGTCTTCAACATAATTAATAATTTCTTTTCAATTTGGTGTTAACTGCATGTTTGAATAAGTACTGTATGTTTATATGTCTCCTGCCACGCCATATGAACTTGGAGACTGGAACCTGGGTTCACTGAAAAAGAAGTAAACTGGTTGGATCAGATGCAGAAACTCGAGTGGGGTTTAAGTGAATGTGTACTAGGGAATACATTAAGATATATCAGAAATTCAATTCGAAGAACTTTCTGCAGAAATACACTCTAACAATAAAAGTAAATATGTCTTTTTTTATTATTTTCTGTGACATAAGCTAGTTGCCTCTTTATTGTTGTAGTTAGGCACAACAAATACAACCCTGCTAAGAGAAGTAAATATGGTGATTTCTTTAGCAATAAACATTAATCAGCATGTATCCTCTATAGTTATTTTGTGAAACCATGAAGAGTGTCAATTTTTTATTTTCCTGTTTATGTGTGAAAGGATTGAAATGTCTCCTAGAGGGGGTGAATACGCGTTCCTAAAAAAATATACGTCCTGTTCGTTTGGGCTTGTTTGACTGATAAGCTGTGGCTGAAAGTACTGTTGGCTGGTTTGGTGTGAGAGAAAAATATTATTCGTTGGTGATAAGCCATGGCTTATAAGCCAAATACGATCAAGCGAATGTGCTGATAAAACTTGCCGCGGTTAACAGGATCAGAATTTTTGGCCAGCCTCAGAATTTCCGAACCTCTCACGGTCAGAAATTCTGGTCTAGGATCGGAAATTCTAGTATTAATGAAAAGTATTCTTAATAATATGCTACCAACAGCATGACTAATTAAAATGAAACCTTTATGCTACCAAGTCATGTACATTTCGGACCACAAACCAAAGATAACACGGAAAGGATCATATTGGACGATTAAAAGGGCGCATCTCTGGATGCTTCCTTTCTACTAGTGAGTTTTGATGACTATTAGTGCATTTTACTCTAATCAAAGTAATAGATTTCTTCATGATGCTTCTTCTCTACTAGTGTGTTTTGCTCTTTATCAAAGTAACATAATTCTTTTTTAACCCATACGGCGCATCTCTAGTATTGTTTATACTCCATCCGTCTACAAATACAAGGGGTTGAGGGATTCAAAATTTGTTGGATTCTGAGTATCTTTTTCTTGCATGTATAATTTCCTACCACTTAAAGCCTACTTTTAGCTCAAGGTGCCCTTCAATTCATACTCCTCTAATCTATTCTAAAAACACCAGTCCATTATATTTGTCCATGGAGGGTATTTTGTGCATCGAGGCTAGTAGGAGCGGGCAACGTTTCAAGTTTGTTCGTTCAAAACTTTGTCGAATGGATTTTATATGCTTATATAAGGTATGTTTAATGTTCAAACTGTTGTTATAGAAGACTAATAGAAATCATGGAGCATTTTAATTAAACTGCTTCCGTAGCATAGTGGTAGTGCGTTCGCTTCGTAAGCGAAAGGTCGCGAGTTCGATCCTCGCCGGGAGCTGAGCTCTATTATTATTATTTTTTTTTTTGCAAATTGCAACTCGCGATCCTCGCTGGGAGTTGAGTTTAATTTTTTTTAATCCTTTGCATGAACAACTCGCGAAACCCGCCGGGAGCTGATTTCAATTTTTGTTATTCTTTGCACGAAGTTGTCCCGCTATGGATCTACCCAAAACAAATATTACCTCATGGAAAAAATGCTGCTTTTGAGTTTTGAATGATAATTGATTTCCTTTTTACTAGAGTTATATGACATCCCTATGAAGATAATGTTGTGTTTGTCCGATTATTACTTTTTCTTTCTTTTTTTCTCATAAGATAATCTTTTTTTAGAGTCTCATAAGATACGCCCTGTTTGGCTAGCTGGAAAAACGGCTGATGCTGATGCTGATACTGATTTGCTGTGAGAGAAAAATACTGTTATTTCGCTGAAACGGTACGGCTGATAAGTTCAAGCGAAGAGGGCCATAATCTTACAATGACAACACCACGTCTTCTCTAATTCTCAACCCTGCACTCTCCAATAGACCTCGCCACAAAGTCTATGGATCAAGGACACAAGCACGAAAAAGATAGACGCATTGATTCCCGCATTGTTTTTAGTGTGAGATGTTCCTAGAGTTTAAGATAGACTCGAACTTTTATATGGATTGGGCCTCCATCTTGGCTTGGATGTCCACGCTTACCTTCTAAGGCGGTGGCCAGGGGGAGTACATCCTAAGGTGTCCTTGAGGCGTTCTCCACAAGATTAGGGTTGCTCTAACTTGGACCAAGATCCCAAGGGTGATTAACAACCCCAAGGCGACACCACAGCACTAGTCAGAAACATTAGCAAACATGTCATGACGATTTTGAGGACTTGACGACATGATATTGATTTGGGACTAGATCTACTTGAAAGCCATCAAGTACTCATATACCTCAATCACACTCTGGATGGAAGAGTTATGACTTTCACAATAGAGTAACATCAACCTGTAAGCAAACCAAAAGTTTCGATGGGGTTGCAATCCAAGATGGGTCTTACACATGGTGCATCCACATCTCATAAGTTGTAAAGGCCTCATAACATGTCTCTCCAAGATTTATAGCAACCTCAAATTCTTACATAAACATAAATGTATGGCCAACATTAGCAACACGATTTTAGTTATATTATTGCGCAAACATAGGAAGGGGTCAACTTATATTCAATAGTCGTATTGTTAGGTGTCATGTCCTTATTAGATGGCTAATCTTCTCAATTCTCACCTTTCGTTTATGTACAATGAGACACTAGCACAAACGTTTACGAGCTTAGCCGAATTTGCACCACTGGTTCTAGTCTAAACCAACGATGAAAATTACCACAAATGCTTTTTAACAAACCAACAGTGAAAATGGTGTTACAAAAATGTATTATACAGTAGTCTTTACTTGTCTTTTTTTGAAAGATCTCTTAATTACCTCCTAAGAGACAAAACACCCTCTTTGCTATACAAATTTGACTATAAAGGCTAAGCTTGGAGTAATTTAGTACAACAATGCACTTCTATATCCTTTATTTCAAGACATATCTTATAACTAATTATTTGCTATACAGATTTGACTATAAAGGCTAAGCTTCGAGTAATTTACTATAGTGATGCACTTCTATATCCTTTATTTCGAGAAATCTCTTATAACTAATTATAGGGGAGAAGGAATATGATACTTGATAAAGTTGCTCTTAGTGCCCCAGAATTATAGTGGTGGCAATGTCGGTCATAGAATCATAAAAACTCAAGCGCTTGTTTAGCTATACTTTAGTGTACTCTAATCCATATGTATTAGAGTAGATTAAAATAAATTTTGACTAGTTTTTTTATCCTAATAAATATGAATTGAATTAGATTTGGAATCATAAAAACTCGAGCGCTTGTTTAGCTATACTTTAGTGTAGAATAATCCATATGTATTAGAGTATATTAAAGTAAAATTTGACTAATTTTTTATCCTAATAAATATGAATTGTCGGGTTCATAAACTCGGGGTCCCCAATGGACCCGCTTCCTTGTAAAACTTGGCCCAACAGGCGGCGCAGCGACAGCACGTGCCTAGGCCGGCCCGGATACACAATGACAGGTCAAGACCACGATCCGGTCCCCCGACCGGCCAGGAGATTTGATCGGAGGTGCGACCGGAAGGCCTGGCCGTGGTGGGACCGTAGTCCGACTCCGACCCCCTTTCTCCGACCGAGAATACGGACCTCTGCTCGCTCCTCTTTCCCGACCGACACGGTCGGGGACGCCCGCCCGATATGGGCCCGGGGAGCAGGCGGAGCAGATAAGGTAAGGCGCTCAAGTCAACCGCAATACCGAGGACCGTACCCTACCATGCCCTGCGCACATGCAGGACGGTGCCATCGGGGCATGTCAGGCGAATACGAAAGAGCCTGCCAAACGCGTCAGAGCATAAACAATATTGTGGGCACCATCGTTTGGCATACCAGGCGAACATGGTAGGGCCTGCCAGATGCGTCTGAACATAAACAGTATTATGGGCGCTCGCCCTGAGCATTCGGTTAACCGAAACCAATTGGTTCGGTTCCTCGGTTCTTTATAAAATTCGGTTAGCATAAAATTGGAACCGATCGGTTAGCTAGGAAACTTGGAACCGAGGAAATTCGGTCTCGGTTAGTTCGGTTCGATTTCAGTTAGAATCGAACTAACCGAGCCATACATTACATCAGCGAAATAGAAGGGAAGAAAAGGGGGAAATGAAAAAAAAATGGCGGCAGTCGCCCCTTCGTCTAGATTCGGCCTCCCGAGTCCTTGCCGGTAGTAGAGGCAGAGGACTCCAGGCAGGCGCGATAGTGGAGGGCTTGCGCGCGTAGGGGGTGAGCGGTGGCAACTCGGTGCCTCGACCTTCAGTCCAGCCACAAGGGCCATGGCCCCACACGTTGGTCTCAAGGCAGCGAGCGGCAGCAGCTCTGCGCCTCGGCCTCTAGGCAGCGAGCGGCAGTGGCTCCATACCTGGGCCTCCATTACAGCGGGCATGCACCGGACTCAGCCTCGACCTCCAGAGCAGACACCGGTGATAGGGGAGGACCGGGGACAGGGGAGGCAACGGCGTGGGACTAGGGACAGGGAAAGGTCGGGTGGGCACTTGGGTGGTGGGGATGGGAACTGAGGGGCTGTGTTATATACCTAGGGTTGGAATTTGGGCCGGGCCTCTTTTGCTATTGGGCCAATATGTACAGATTTGGTCCTTTGGTTTTGTTAGGTTAACCGAGGTCTAGAACCGAATTACCCGACATTATTTTGGTTCTTGAGAACTGGGAACCTAACTAGGAACCAAAATTTTTGGTTTCGGTTAATTCAGTTCCGATTATTTTGGTTCTTGATTATTTTTGCCTAGTGTTAATGGGTGCCGATGGCCATCCCATGCCCGATGACGTGGGCAACAAATATAGGCAACACTCGTATGAACTCTCTCTTTCTCTCTGACTTGTAAGGTCGTCCTCTTCAACTATAAAAGGGGGGTGTGCTTTCTCCTACCAGGAGGACAGAAGCTTTGAACCCCCTAAAGACTTGAAGATTAGAGGACTCGAGGACAACAACACAATGGCTCTAGAGCTCGATAGCTACATAGTCTACACGCTCTCAACAGCTGATAAGCTTGGACATACAGAGCATACGCTCCGATACTTAGCGCACGTTTGAGTATCCGTCACTCTCTTCCACTCGGCTCAGAGTCCGACTGGGCCTCTAACACCCCCTTCTCATTCCTTATTTATTTGTAACCCCACAGCAAACTTTGAGCACCTGGGCTCAGGAATAAAGTCACCGACCAACCTCAACTGGACGTAGGGCCTGTTGCCTGAATCAGTATAAATCATGTGTCATTGAGTGCTAGGCCACATCCGATCACAACGCACGGCAAAACTACAAATATTTACTTATTGGCCATATTTTGCACCGACAGTTGGCACCGTCCGTGGGGAGGACGTTGTGCGTTCACGCTTTTGGTCATCAGATGGCCCACCTTTCCACCATCTTTGGCATGGCAGGCTCGAGCGATACGATTTCACTTGCTGGGATGTGAGCTCCTCCCGTCTTCATGCCACTCTAGACTTTCATCTTTGGGAGTCTAGACTTTGTCCCCAACCTGCTCGGCGTACTCCGCCTCTATGAGGAAGCACTTGTCCCAGTGCCCACTAGAGGAGGGGCACCCTCCACCGGCCCCAGGCCATTCGACGACCTCAACGTCGAGACACCCGCGCTTCGCCTTGAGCCCATGCTAGGCTCAAACCCCATGGTGAGTGATGCACATTTTATTCTTTACTCACTATTTAACACCTTCCGCCAACTCTCCAGAGGGACTTCGTTGTCCACACCGCGACCGCCATACGACCGGTTCTCCTACGGCTTCATGTCCCCCATGGATGCGTGCGCGCAGGGACTCCGAAGGATGCTGGCACCGCCCCCTCTCATGTCTGAGTTTGTGGGGATGGCAGGCTACGTTCCCGCCTCCTTCCACAACCTCATCAATGATGATGTCAAAAGCGATGGCTCTAGCATCGGCAATGTCATGGCACTTGGCCACTCTCTGTCTCAGGACTACGCTATGGTGAACGCCTAGGGACAGCCATCGGAGGTAGTGGAGTCTCTGTAGGCTCACACCCCTCTAGACCCCCATGCGCAGGCCCTGGCACGTGCACAGCAGCACGGCAAGGAGTTACACTAAGGTGGCAAAGCCAGCCACCGCCTGCGTCGGAGCGCCCTACGCATCACGTTGCGCCACATGCGCGTAACCCGGTGAGTGGCACTCGGGGTCATGCCCGTCAGGTCCAGCGTAACAATTGGACGGAGGGGACGACCCCCCTCAGTTTGCTCGGGCTGGCTAGAACATCGCTGCTGCAGCAATGCTTCTGTGCGGCCTCCCTGAGCCTGCCGACCCCAGGCCACCAGAACCTCCAGGCGCTGGTGGAGACCGCCGCCGCTCAGTAGGTGGATAGCTCCACGTCACAACACCAACTCGTGGCCACTTGCCCGACCGAGGGACTAGGGTCGCACCAGTCGAATTGCTCCATCCACTCACCACAGCAGTTTCCGGGCGTGGAGCAGGAAGCCGCGGCTGCACCACAGCCCGACCTAGCACCCGCTCCACACCGACCACATGTGCGCGAATGTCTTAGGCCGAACCATGATGCTCGTAGCGTCATCAACAATCGACGCCATGCCCAGCAAGATGGTAACACCCATCGAATGGCGCCGAGAGCAAGCGGTGCGGGCCCCGGCCTAACCATCAAGGAGTGTGAGGACACGTAGCCCAGGCATGGTGGCCCACCAAATGACTAGAGCCCCAGCCCGGATGGCCTAGGGCCATGGGCCTTTGGTCGTCGCATCCAGCAAGCGTCGTTCCCACAGCGCTTCTGACTGTCCACCAACATTGCCAGGTACATTAGGGAGATGAACCCCGGTATATGGCTCAAAGACTTCCAGCTTGCCTATCGAGCCAGAGGAGTGGATGATGACTATTTCATCATCCAGTACCTCCCTATCTGCGTGGGGGAGCATGTTCGAGCATGGCTTGAATTCCTTCCACCCGTCAGCATCCGTAACTGGACAGATCTCAAGAGGGTCTTTGTTGGAAATTTCCAGGGTACGTATGTCCGTCCTGAGAATTCCTAGGACCTCAAGAGCTGCCAGTAGGACCCCAACGAGTCCCTGTGGGATTACATCCGTAGGTTCTCAAAGTAGTACAACTCCCTTCCTGATGTCATCGATGCGGACGTCATCAACACGTTCCTCTCTAGGACAACCTATAAGTCCTTGATCCACAAGCTTGGTTGTGTGAAGCCCCATACCACCCACGACCTGCTCGACATCGCCATGAACCACGCCTCTGGTGAGGAGGTGGTCAGGGCGGTCTTCAGCGGCGGTCGAGACCGGGGCAACACCAAGGCAAGTGCCCCTCCACACAAAAGGGCAAGAAGAATAGGAAGGACTGGCGTCGACCGGCCAACCCAGCTTTGGTTGCTGTGGCCGATCGAGCGGGCAAGCAGCCCTAGCAGGGCCAGCCCGACCACTTTGACAAGCTCATGTAGAGTCAATGCACCAACCATGCCTATCTCGTCAAACATCTCTACAAGGACTATGAGCTCCTCAAGCGCTTCCTATGGCAAGCCGCCAAGCCAAAGGAATGGAAAAGCAAGGAGGAGGCGGTCAAGAAAGGAGGCGCGGTGGGCAAGGATGAAAATGGCTTCCCCAACCCCGAGGAATGCCTCATGATCTTTGGGGGATTCGACGCTATCCACTCCAAGCGCCAACACAAGGTACACTACAGAGAGGCATGTGCTGTCGAGTTGGCCATCCACTCTTTCCTTAGCTGGTCGGACTCCCCGATCACTTTTGATCAGAGAGACCATCCTTCCCACATCGCCTGACCAGATCAGTACCCGCTCATCGTCGACCCCATCATCCGCAAGAAGCGCCTCACCAAGGTGTTGTGGATGGAGGCAGCAGCCTCAACATTCTCTACGTGGACACCCTCGACACCATGTGCATCCCCCGGTCAGAGCTCCACCCAGTGAGCTCTCTCTTCCACAGCATGATTCTAGGGACGCAGGCATATCCACTCAGGTAGATCGACATACCTGTCAAGTTTGGTGACCGCGCCAACTTCGGCTCAGAGGTTCTAACCTTCGAGGCAGTAGACTTTCTAGGATCCTACCTCGCCATCTTGGGACGACCATGCTACGTCAAGTTCATGGTGATCCCCAACTACACCTACCTCAAGCTGAAGATGTCGTGGATGAACGGCGTCATCACCATAGGCAGCACCTTCTTGCACAGCTACACATGCGACCGCGACCATTACGAGCTCACCACTACCATCATCTACTCCACCGAGCTCTCGGAGCTCAAGAATTCAGCAATTCCAGCAGTCCTCGACTGCAACGGGCTGACCTCCTTGAGTGCCTTCCATCTGACTGAGGAAACCAAGGCGGTGGAGATCGACCCCACCAACCCGACCAAGATGGTTCGGGTCAGGACTAAGCTCTCGACCAAATAGGAAAGCGAGCTCATTGACTTCCTACACGTAAATCCTAATGTCTTCGCGTGGGAGCCTTCTGACATGTCGGGCATACCGAGGGAGGTCACTGAGCATGCACTATGCATCATTCTGGGCTCAAAGCCCACCAAGCAATGCCTATGTTGCTTTGACGATGAGAGGCATAGGGCCATAGGCAAGGAGATCGTCAAACTTCTAGCAGCCAGATTTATCAAAGAGGTATACCACTCCGACTGGCTAGCTAATCCTATTCTTGTGAAAAAGAAGAATGGGAAGTGGAGAATGTGTGTTGACTATACTGTCCTTAACAAGGCATGCCCAAAGGATCACTTCCCTTTACCACACATAGATCAGATAGTCGACTCCACCTCAGGGTGTGAAATCCTCTCCTTCCTAGATGCCTACTCAGGCTACCACCAGATCATGATGAAAGAGTCTGACCAGGTCGTGACTTCATTCATCACCCTATATGGTTCGTACTGTTATGTAACAATGCCTTTCGATCTGAAGAACGTTGGCGCCACCTATCAATGGTGTATGCAGCGATGCTTCGCCGATCAAATCTACCCACCCGACCAACCTGACCAGGTTGAGTGGCTAAAACCAACAATCACCGTCTATGTAGATGACATAGTGGTGAAAACGGCTCAAGCTAGTGACCTAATCGTAAACTTAGCCGCAACATTCACGAACCTCCGAAGATTCAACGTCAAGTTGAATCTCGAAAAATGTGTTTTGGGGTCCTAAAGGGGGAGCTGCTCGGAGACATCGTGTCCGAGCGCGGCATCAAAGCCAACCATGAAAAAATCACGGTCATCTCCAACATGGGCCCTATATGCAATGTCAAGGGCGTACAGAGGCTCACCGGCTATTTGGCCACACTAAGCCGGTTGATCTCCTGACTAGGCAAACGGGGGATGCCTCTCTACAAACTTCTCAAAAAGATAGATGCATTTGTCTAGACAAAGGAGGCACAACAGGCTTTGGAAAGCCTCAAAACATCACTGACGTTGGCCCCAATCCTTGTCTCTCCCAAACGGGGAGAATCCCTCCTCCTCTACATCATGGCAAGCAACCACGTTGTGAGCGCCGCCCTCATCGTCGAGAGGGAGGAGCCAAGACACCCCCTGATGGTCCAACGACCGATGTACTTCATCGGTGAGGTACTCACCGATGTCAAAATTCGCTACCCCCAAGTTCAGAATCTTATGCACGCCATGTTGATGGCGACCCAGAAGCTCCTGCACTACTTCACCGACAACGAGGTCATGGTCATCACCTCATACCCACTCGGGGAGGTCGTCCATAACCGTGAGGCCGTCGGCCAAATCTCCAAGTGGGCTCTTGAGCTCATGGGCCATGACATCAGGTACGTCCCTCGCATGGCTATTAAGTCTCAGGCTCTTGCTGACTTCATCGCCGAATGGATGGAAGTCCAGCTCCTGATCCCAAACTTCACCCACGAGTACTGGACGATATACATTGATGGGTCGGTCATGGTGCCCGGCTCAGGGGCTAGAGTGGTTCTGATCTCCCTAGATGGGAGCAGGCTCCGCTATGTGATCCATCTCCATTTTTCAGCCTCGAACAATGCCACGGAGTACGAGGCCCTCATCAACAGACTACGCATCGCTGTCAAGCTCGGCGCCATGTGGCTGTATGTCTGCGGTGACTTAGAGTTCGTTATTGACCAAGTCATAAAGGAGTCCTCCTACAAGAGCCCTCTCATGGCGGCATATTGCCAGGAGGTGAATAAGCTCGAGGATAAGTTCTGAGGGATCGAACTGCATAATGTCCCTCGAAAGGACAATGATGCCGCTGACTTTCTCGCAAAATTGGTGGCTAGACGGGAACTGCCCGCTGACGGGGTCTTTGTAAACGACCTCCATGAGCTATCTGCCCGCATCTGAGAGGATCCGACCCAGAAGCACTCCAACACCAATCTGGCACTCGAGGGCTCCGACCCCTGACATGCCCTGACCCTGACCAAGCGATCAGGGGTTCCGACCTTGGTGCCTCCATGGCAACATCGCCAGACAACATCGCCGTGATGGCTCCTGATCCAGCCGATTGGAGAGCACCACTACTCGCCTACCTCCTCGAGGAGGTTCTACCACCGAAAAGGACTGAAGCGTGATGAATCACTCGACATGTCAAGATGTTCGTCGCTATTAGTAATGAACTTTACATGGAAAGTCCATTGGGAGTGCTCATTAAGTGCATCCTGACCGACCGGGGGAAACAACTTCTCCTTGAAATCAATGCCGGAATCTATGGACATCACGTGGCCCCAAGGTCACTGGTCAAAAAAGCCTTTCGCCAAGGTTTTTACTCCACTACACTGTGAGATGCAGAGGAGGTGGTCCGCAGGTGTGAAGGATGCTAGTTCTAAGCTCGGCAAACTCACCTGCTGACGCAGGAGCTTTAGACCATCCCCATCACCTGGCCATTCACGGTCTGGGGCCCCAACGTGGTCGGACCCCTCAAAAAGTCCCTGGGTGGCTTCACTCACCTACTCGTGGTGGTGGACAAGTTCACCAAGTGGATAGAGGTGAAGCCCATCACCAATATCCGCTCAGAAGAGGCGGTCAAGTTCTTCCTCGACATCATCTATCGGTTTGGTGTTCCTAACTGTATCATCACCGACTATGAAACAAACTTCACCAGAAAGAAGTTCTTGGACTTTTGTGATGGATACGGCATCAGGACCGATTAGGCCTTGGTTGGACACCCACGTACTAACGGCCAGGTCGAGCGAGCCAATGGCATGGTCCTCCAAGGACTCAAGCCCCGCATCTTTGACCGACTCAAAAAGTATGTCGGGCATTGGGTTGTAGAGGTCCCTGCGACCCTCTGGAGCCTAAGAATGACCCAAACCGATCCACAGGATTCACCCCTTTCTTCCTAGCATACAGAGCCAAACCAGTGTTGCCATCCGACCTCAATCACGGTGCCCCAATAGTAAAGGCCTTTGACCGAGATCAAGCCGTGGAGGCTCAGTAGGACATGGTCGACCTGCTTAAGGAGGCTCGTGCGACGACTGTCATCCGCTCTGCTCGTTACAAGCAAACCCTCCGCAGGTACCATGAAAGAAAAATCAGGGGGAGGATCATCGAGGTTGGTGATCTCATACTCAGGAGGACCCAGTCAACCAAGAATAAACATAAGCTCTCTCCACCATGGGAAGGACCATACGCGGTGGCCGAGGTGATCCGATCGGGCGCCTAACAGCTGAAGGATGACAACGGCAACGTTCTCACCAACACATGGAACATTGAACAGTTACATCGTTTCTTTCCCTAAAACTCAGTCTTACCATTTGTTTCCATTCAATGCTTGCTCCTGCAGCGCCCTAGCCCAAGCACTCTCGGCCTAGGTCATTCGGACGCTCCACGGGGGTGTGATACCACCCTTCTTTTTTTACTATCATATAGTAAACACTTTTTGCCCAAACAAAAGGGCGTCGCTCAAATGAAAGGGCATTTCATTCCTTTGATTACCCTACGTAACTTGTGCTTTAACCTCCCGACCGATCACACCCCGCTATGACCTACGGTTATGAGCAGCTGAACCTCGCAAGCCATGCCCTGGTTCTTAAGGTTGCAGCCTATGGGTCAACGGGCAGGTGCGAAAAAGAAAGGACAAAAGACAAAATTATGCAAGGATAAAAACATGGGCGGACAGGACAAGCTTCCCCTCACAAGTGATTTCATCACAAAAATGAACTTAAAATATTCATAAAAGTAAAACTATTCCCACGGGGGCTCCCCCATGAATTCATCTTTTACATAAACTGACTATTTCTACTCTAAACTCTATTGTGCCCCCCGGCGGTGTTGGTTGATGGTGCGATTGGCGAGGACGAAGGTAGCTCGGTTGTGGTCAGGACGACAGCGCTCGGCTCAGCTACAATCGAGACGACGTTCGGCTCGATATGGGGCATGACGACACTCACCTCCGACCTATCCTCCGCTACCTCTGTAGGCTCGACGACGTCTTCTTGGCGCACATCTGCAGCCATGGTCGAATGATGAGCCTCCATCACCCACTGTGTGGTGACCTGCTCAGCGACCATCTGTGCATGCGGCACTAGACTTTCCTTTAGCGCATGGATCTCATCTGCGCTCCTCCCATCGGCATATCATCTACAGATGGCCACAAAGTCTAGATTAGGGTAGTGGGTCACCACCAAGGTCAGCACCCTCGATGTCCCGTAGAACATGCCATCAGAGATAAGCGCCTGAAGTTCATTCGGGACCTCCGCCAGCTGGACGGCGGGCGTACTGGTGCTCGGTCCTGACACGTACACCTCGGAGACCAACACCGGCGCAATGCTGCAAATTTGGTCGAGCTCTCCCTATAGAGCACGTCGCTCCTCATGGGACTAGGCTAGCGCCTGTGTGCCCTGACCGACTGTAGCTTTGACCATCTCCAGCTCTTGCTCTAGAGAGTCGATCTTTCCACCTAGTTCTGGAAACAGACGACAAATTCAGTATCAAGGAAAAGAAAAATTCAAGGCATCAACCGAACGCCGAATAGGTACGTACCAAGGCAGGTGCTTTTGATAATGGAGAGCCCTTCCTCTTGCTGGGTCCCCCTCTTGAGCAGCTGAGTGTTTGACTCCTCTGCCCTGAGCATCTGCCTCCGAAGCGCGATGACCTCTCGCTCGGCATCCGACCGGGCCTTCCGCTCCTCTTCTAGAGCCTCTAGGGACTTCCTGAGTGCCGCCTTGATCTCTGCCAAGTAGGCCTTCGCCACATTGAGTTTTTGCTCGGTAGCAGTTGCCCGCTCGATCGCATGCATCCCCGCCGCATGTGCTCCTGTCGCCTCGGCCACCCAGTCTTGGGCCTCATGGCGGGCGGACTCTAGCTAGTGCTTGAGCTCATCGACCTGCCATGATGGGCCACTTCTTGCTCCATCCTACCGTGCTCCTCTTAGAGAAACCAGGACTTGTGGATCGACATCATCTCTAGGTCCTGCGAGACAAGAAGCAGGCGTGCTGAGACAACCGTTTAAATGCTAAGGAATCAAAAACAACACCAGGAATGCACAAAACTTACCTCTATAACACGTGGCAGGTCCACAGTCATAGCTTGATGGATGAGCTCAACCCTCTCTAAGACCTCCTTAAGCCTCGCCTTGGTAAGGGCGAGATCGGACTCCATCGACACTCCTCTCTCCTCGAGCAGGTGCCAAAGCTTTACCTCCTCCTCGTCTTGAAGGATGAATTAGGCCTTTCTTGGCTCACCGGGCAAGGCCACACCAGCTCGCGGGTCGCCCCCGACCCACTAGAAGATCTAGCCACCATAGTACCAAGCGATGACCGGATCATCATCAACTCCCGGGACGGTGGGATGGCTGGCGGCTCCGCCCTAGTGTCTTCCTCACCATCGAAGGGGATGTCCACCGCTAGGACTCCATGGCTCACCAGCGGCTGCTCCACCTCCGGCCTAGCCACGGCTCCTCCGAACCCCTCCAACTTTGACTAGGCGGGAGAACTATGCGCTCCTCCACTGGGCAAGACAGGGAGCCTAGTTTCCCTCCTCTCCACCTCCACGACTGGCGAGGGTGGGACTACAAGAGTCACCTCTGACCCGGCCTCCGCCATCACCACAGGGATCACCACCATCATGGCCACCGCCTGTGCTCACCACCGGTCGGGAAGACGCAACCCCATTAAGGAAGGTCACGCCGCCACCAGCCTACTTCCCCCTTTGCTCATCACAACCCACCACAGGCTAGGTCTCCACTCTTCTCGCACGGGAGGTGGGGAGATCCCTAGTCCTGCCGGCTCCTAGCCACTACAAAAAAGGGGACAAGCACAGGTTAGTCACAATAAAAAACTCAACTATGAGGGTAAATGGAAGCAAGAATACATACCCAAACAAAAGCGGCAGAACCTTGAAACCCTGACTGGCTGACGATGACCTGACCAGACAAGGATCTCTCAGGGGGGCACAGTTCGTGGCCCCTCGGACTGACCGAGGGTAGGGACGACATGGTCGGTCCCCGTTCGGCTCATGAATGGTCAAGACCACCAGCTCACGGCGAGACCACTGGAGCAATCGGTGGGGCATCTGCCCATTGAGGGCCATGCATGCACGGCGACCCCAAGGGAATGGGTGGATGATTGCGCTCCCCCGACCGACCGGTGCATTCCGTCACACTTGGAGCAGGGGGCTGAGAACCGACGGCGCCTCCAAAGGGTGTGGCGATCGATCCTGCTTCACCTCTCATTCAAGGGCAATGTCTTCACTCGCGGTGCGCTTCCATGACTTAGGAATGTCGCCGCGTGTCTCCATACCACGCCCACCACCGACGTGCACGACCGTGGGCTCACGATGCTCCACCAAGGTCACGATAGCGCCCCTATCTCCCTCATCCTCCGAGGCACTCGCGTCGTCACCTATCTCCATGGGCTCCTCTAACTCGAGCTCCGCCTCCACGTCGCTCTAGCTCTCGCCACCCTGGACCCGCCAGTTGATCTTCTTCTCCTTATCGAACCTCCTCCGGACCTTCTTGGCTTTCTTCTTCTTCTTGGCAAGTGTGGCCTCCCTCTGGGTAGCTTACCAAACCATGCCTTTCTACCCTCTCGGAAGATGCGGCCGGGATTTATAGCCCGTGAGTCCCTTTGAAACGAGCAACTCGAAATCAATCAAAACATCAAAACAAGAAGGAAAAGGTCACGGAAAAAAGCATACAAAATTGGACAGCTTTATGGCATGATGGGGTCTGGGCGTCCCTTCGAGGGAGTCTTCATCCCTGAACTGTAGTGTCTGACCAAGGTAACCCTAGATTTCATGTAACACCTCTAGTGTTACGAGGTCGTTTAGCACCGAGATTTAGGCCTAAGAATTTTTTTTGAAACGGGTTTCTTGGATTTTTATTAAAAACATACTTGATGCGATAAGCGAATCCTGTGTGACTTAGTTTTGTGGACTCAAATAAACGCCCAAGTTAAATTACTCTGTGCGTAAAGATATTTAGAAATGTTGAACAACAATTCTAGCCAATAGATAGCGAACGGTTTATTCTATTAGATTAAGCATGAAAAGCAACTTTTAGAAATAAAAAAAATCATTAATAAATAGAACGATATATATATAGCTTTTGAATCTAATTTAAAATTAAAAACCCAACTTTTCGCGTCAACGGTAAAAATCAGAAATTATATTTTAAAGCGTTGTGGTGGCAATTTGTTTTGCGCAAAAATAATTACTTAACACCCTAATATTTTGTTCTATGGCTGGGTATGGAGTAGGAGCTGTCGCGTGAAATGTTTAGTGATGGAAGTCGATAGGATATAGATCTTTTGGAAGTGCCGACGATGTATCGTTGTTCGCATCCGCGCCGCACGTGCAGGCAGGCAGCCAGCAGAGCTATGCGACGCCCATGCGTTCAGCTGCCGTCCTTGCCTCACTGCCGTCCTAGCCGCTTGAATACGGTGGTGCCCCTGCTCTGAATCCATCAATCATCAGAGTTATTCGCGTCGCGCTGTGTTGTCCAGTCCCGTCGCCATGCCGCTGCTCCCTCTCCCTCACGTCCTTTCTCTAAGAGCATCTTAAAGAAAGTTGGCTAGGCTACTGCTGCCGTGTACTGCTCATCCTTGCCTCCGTCTGTTTCTCCTCTCTTTACCATGCACCACCGAGTAACCACTGCCTCCATTGTCCTGGGGAACTAAAGGCCTTGTCTCGCGCTGTTCCCTCTCCCTCTGCGTGCGCCGACGCGCCACTGCCAGACATGCTATGTTGTCCCGTCCTATCTCCCCCACTCGTCGTGCTTGAAATTGGGCGAGTTCGCACAAGTTTCCTCATTTTTCCTCTAGGGCCCGTTCGGGATGCCTCTGTTGCTCTGCTTCACTTTTCCCTCTACCAGACAAGCAGGCCGGTCACCTCCGATTTGTTGCTGCTGTACTGGACGTGCAGTAGGCCACGTGCGCTTGCTTCCTCGTTGGCCCTGCTCTCATCCTTCCGGCCATGGCCGCACTTGCTGCTGCCCTGCCCTCTGCCTTCTTGAGGCTCGCCAGCTCGCCCCGCCCTGCTCAGGGCCATTGAGTCATTTTTGTCATCGCCAGTCACCCACGGCCGCCGCACATGCTGCGGTACTCGGCTCTGCTCTGCTCACTGCCCATCACCTTCCATGAAGCTGAAGCCTCGGCCCGTCTCCCTCCTCCTTGTTCTGGAGTCATCCTGCCGAACAACCTGTGTGCTCATGCCCGTAGTCACCAACGCCCCCTCCTCTTCCTCCCTTGCGCTCAACGCCCTGGCGTCCACGCCTATATATATATATATATTTATCCTATGAGTCTTACTAGTATAACATGATCATGTATATTGCTATGCTACATGGCTCCGGTAGAAGTCGAGTGATTGCATATCACTCGCGAGATATATGAAATATATTACTGTATTATTATCACTTGGAAAATATAAATAGTGGAAAGAAAAAATGGTGACTGAGCAGAGATATGGTTTGGGTATTGGTGGGTGTAAGAGGTTGTGTCCTATGGTCATGGGGCATAGCTTGGTTACACTACTTTCCCTGTCTGTGTCGGTTAAGGACCGACCGTTGCATAAGACTATAGGCAAGTCATAGACTTATTATCCCGAGCACATACCTGGGTATGGGCACTTGGAAGACTTGTTGCTCTTTTGTTGTGGGATCCAGCTCTTTGCAGATCGACTGATTGGAGGTGGGGATGGTGGAGGCGGATGCTAGAGCTGACTCTTGTGTGTGGATTCCTTCTGGTGGGCTCAGCGAGGATTTCTTTACGCTGCGATCATAGTTTTTATTTATAACTCTCACTAAATGTTTTTATAAATAAAAGTTTTATAATCTGTTGTCGTAGTTTATATCTCAATGCTTTACCATGTCATGAATAGATATTTATTTCCGCTGTAATTCTGATCACATGTCTATATTTCACTGTTAAGTAAATTGTTCATAACTCTGATAACCTGATTATATTATGCTATTATAAACAATAAATATAATACTCTGATGTTGTATTAAAAGTGATGTAATAAATGTCCAAAATGTTGTAAGCTTTATTCTCTCATTTGCGATCCTGATGGAAAAATGTGGATTATCGGGTTCTCCCCTGGGATGTGCCCGACGGAACCGCGTAATTTGGTGTTCTACCCTGAGTGCTTAGTGTCTAATGGAAGACAAGCACTCCTAGGAAGCATTAGATTAGGCAGTTCTGCCACACTTCATCTTTCGACAACTCCTCCGGCGATGTGCGGTCAGGATTCGTCAGACCAGAGTATTCTCACATCGACCGCGTCCTTTTCCCCTAGCAGGGCAAACCGACGGTGGAAGAAGGTGTGGAAGACCCGCAACCCGTCGAGGCCATTCCGCACGAGCTTCTGAAGCTCTGGCGCGATGATCACTAGCTTTTTCTATTAATGGGAAGGACCCCACATCCAACTTTCCCTCTTCTCTAGCCTCCCTCCAGTAAACATCGACAATGGTGCCTCCACCGGGTTCCTGATATAGAACCACTCGCCATGCCACCCCAGGTTGGAGTCACTAAGGGAGTACATGGGGTTGGGGACCGATGGCTTCGGCCTCTTCTGTAGGGCAAACCCCTCAACTGGTGCGGTTCTAGGCGATTCCCCTCGGACAGGGCTCGCCTGATGAAGACTCATCGGAATAGATCCACATGTGGCTCCATCTCAAGAAAGGCCTCACAGATGGTGATGAAGCCAGCGATGTGCAGCACCATGGTTGGGTTGAGGTGCTGCAACCCCAGACCCCACTCGTTGAGGAGACCGCATAGAAACCAATGCGCGAGGTACCCGAGCCTGCGCTCATGGAAGACGAGGAAGGAGATGACCTTGTTGGCCCAAGGTCACGGAACAACCTCCCCCAGTGCGGGAGCCCTCTAGTGCGCCATCTGCTTCGATGGAAGCATCCCCTTCCCGGTGAAGTCGACATCAGGCCTCTAGTTCGACATCGCACCTCGGATTCACAAACGAAGCTGTGAGTTTTTCCTCTCCCTCACTCTGCTCTCCTCTCTCCTAGAAGAAAAGGCGGAAGAAAAAATGGCAGTGGTTGAAGAAGAAATAGGCTTGGTGAAAAGGAGGAAGAAGAAACGGTAGCGGTTGAAGAAAGGCGAAAGAACAGGAGGAAACCCCTCCCCCTTTCCCCTATTTAATGCGGAAAGGCGTGCGGCGGGACATGACCCTGGCTGACGAGACGTGACCTACCCGATAGAACGTCGCCTGGCTGACGGGACATGGCCTAGGTGGGGCCCACCACTACCACAACCTGAGCATGGAAAATGAGGTGAAACCACACACAAACGACCCTCCTCCTTCCCATGCAGGGTTTGGAGGGGCCCACCGACGGAATCTCCATCAAGGAGAGGCCAGCGGGTCACCCAGGTTGATCGGACAGCTCAGGCGGCTGCCAGGAGATAGGTAAGGAGCAGTGGGATGCCCCATGCAGGTTATGCTGACTCTGTCATGAACGATGGTCCCGGATTCCACTCGGACATATCCGATAGAAGCTCCCAAACCCGTCACTCCAGCCATCGAGGTAACTTTACCGACCGCCGTTTTACTTTTCTAGTGCATGAGCATACATTCATCCATTCTCATGGATGCATTCATACATTAAGTCATATATTCATCCAATACATCCAAACATTGCATATGCAATTGATGCATCACAACGCTTCGCGTCGCATCACGAAGCAGGAGTCATCTCATTCGATATGAGCGGCGACCGATAGGGGTTCATAGGCTGGCCCATGAAGGGCTCGAGGCTACCTCGCATCAAACGGAGCCAGGGGAGAAAATGCAGATGAGCCCCAGTAGCCCTCGCCTAACCCGCTCAAGAGCGGACAGGGTCATTTCAACATTCTCATTCGATCCTGACCTTAAGCCGTTCCTATAGAATCTCCATCGAGGGGAGGCCATCGGGCCACCTGAGTCGCTCTCCGGAATGACTTAGGCATCTACCGGGAGGCGGGTTAAGGAGAAGTGGAGTGCCACATGAGGGCTATGCCGACCCTATCATGAACGACAGATCCGGATTCCACTCGGACATACCCGTTAGCAAGCTCACCGAAGCTCGTCACTCGAGCCATCGAGGCAAGTAGTGTCAGCTCAACGCCTCTGGTTGTGAAAACTGCAGACAAGGTGACGCAGGAAATCATGCGACTGACCCCTAGTGGCTCAGAGGCTCAAGCCGCTAGGTCCCGACTCAGGAACCCGACTGACCGCATAGGTTGCGGTCGAAATAGACATGGGCGAACACCCTGATCGGAAGAGACACAAGAGTTTGCAGCCCCAAAAAAGAGTACCAAGATGCTCAGCCTCCGATCGACTCCCCAGTCACCCATAGGCTCGGGGGCTACACCCACCGGGTGCGCTCGCGCGCACCTAACGGAAAACAGATTACCAGCGAGTCTCTTTCTCAGGGGCTGGGTGCCAATATCCCTCCGGCGTGCCTCCACGGCCTTCGCCAGTCCTCCCCATGGAGGCTGGGCGCCCATATTCACTCAGCCCGCCTCCACGACGCAATGGGCATAGGAATTACAAAGCAAATACAAGCTTTCATTAAGCCAAAGACACGAGCCCCCGGCATTTACAATAACACGCAAAGCTTGTGTGAACAACCCTTGGACTGCTTCGCACCTTGGGGCATGAAGCGGAAGAAGGGAGCTGAGATCCTTATTCTCCCGCTACAATGGTCTCCTCCTTCTCTCCGTTCTCTGATCCAGAATCCAGGACATGGGCCCGTTTGAGACGTACAATGCTCTCTCCTTATGAGAGATCTTCTAGCATCGTACTCTCGTGCGGCCTCAAAAGCAACAACACAACAGCCACTTCACGGCTTCACAAAAGCCCTAAAGGGGTTTGGGGGCTCCTGTCGGGTTCATAAACCCGGGGTCCCCAATGGACCTGCTTCCTTACAAAACTCGGCCCAACAGGCGGCGCAGTGACAGCACGTGCCTAGGCCAGCCCAGATACACAATGATAGGTCAAGACCACGATCCGGTCCCCGACCGGCACCTCTGGCCAGGAGATCTGATCGGAGGTGCGACCGAAAGGCCTAGCCATGGTGGGACCGTAGTCCGACTCTGACCCCCTTTCTCCGACCGAGAATACTGCAGGACCTCTACTCTTTGCTCTTTCCCGACCGACACGATCGGAGACGACTAGGAGCGACCGACCGGGGACACCCGCTTGATATGGGCCTGAGGAGCAGGCGGAGCAGATAAGGTAAGGCGCTCAAGTCAACCGCAATACCGAAGACCGTACCTTGCCATGCCCTGCGCATATGCAGAACGGTGCCATCGGGGCATGTTAGGCGAACACAGTAGAGCCTGCCAGATGCGTCAGAGCATAAACAGTATTGTGGGTGTCGTCGTTTGCCGTACCAGGCGAACATGGTAGGGCCTGCCAGACGCGTCTGAAGGTAAACAGTATTATGGCGCGGACAGCCATCCCGTGCCCGATGACGTGGGCAACAAGACTAGACAGCACCCGTATGAACTCTCTCTTTTCTCTCTCACTTGTAAAGTCATCCTCTTCAACCATAAAAGGGATGCGCTTTCTCCTACCAGGAGGACAGAAGCTTTGAACCCCTTGAAGCCCCGAAGACTCAAAGACTCAAAGACTCGAGGACAACTACACAACGGCTCTATAGCTCGACAGCTACACAGTCTACACGCTCTCAACAGCTGATAAGCTCGGACATACAGAGCATACGCTCCGATACTTAGCGCACGTTTGAGTATCTGTCACTCTCTTTCACTCGGCTTAGAGTCCAACCGGGCCTCCAACACCCCCTTCTCATTCCTTACTCGTTTGTAAACTTCGAGCACCTGGGCTTAGAAATAAAGTCACCGACCGACCTCAACTGGACGTAGGGCCTGATGCCTGAATCAATATAAATCCTGTGTCATTGAGTGCTAGTCCATATCCGATCACAACGCACGATAAAACTATAAATATTTACTCGTTGGCCACATTTCGCACCGACATGAATTGAATTAGATTATACCCCCTCCGTCCCAAATTATAAGTCATTTTATTTTTTTGGAGAGAAATCGTGTCAAGTTTCACCAAATTTATATAATAAAATAATAATATTTATGATAAAAAATATGTATTCTTCATTGATTATATTTTATATTATACATAATTGATGTCATATAAATCTTTATAATTCTCTCTATAACTTGATCAAACTTAAAATATTTTGATTTTTTTAAAAATTTAGAATGACTTATAATTTAGAACAAAGAGAGTAGAACGAAACTCTCATGTTTACGAGACTTGCTCAGCTCGTCGCCTCATAAGACGGCAAAAACCTGGCACATGGTCAAAGCATATCACTCTCACCTCTACAGTAATGGTAAATGATAATCACACTCCAAAGTCAATAAGGCGAACTTGGCTACTGCTACCGTGTCAGTTGTCTTGATATGCCATATCTTATGCGGATAACTACGGGCGAACCACCACAAGCACGTTGGGAGTGCTTTGTTGCATCAACGTTGCTCTCAGAGGCGTCACTGTCATGCCCGTGCTGACAAACTTTTCCCGTGTCCAACTTGAGATTAGATAACCAGCCACAGCTAGCTAGCACCAGTCAGCAAGCGTAGCGCCGTAGCGTAGAGGAAGAGAGAGCCGACATGCATGCATGGGAGATGGGACTCGCCTGAAACTTGAAACTGTCGCCTGTGCACTGCTTGTGGAGTGAGGGGATCCAGTCCATATGAGGCAACCGGACAGGCGGACACACCACCGGCTGATAAGGTAGGTACCGTTGGCTGATTTTTTAAATTTGAAAATATTTTTTATTTCTTAAAAAATATAACTTATAGATCTTGATGAGGACAAAACTTTTCAATTTGAGACAATCTAGGGTTCCGAAACAGCCTGTTTAAAAATCACAAATTTAAACCGTCCAAACTATCTCAAATGGAAAGTTGATCGTATGATTGTAGATCTTGATCATAGACAAACTTTGTATTCAAAACTTTTCAATTTGAAGTCATTTAGATTTAATGTGAAAAAACCAAATTTGACTTGGTCATTCTAACACTAAATCCTCAGATCAGACCGAGGGGTAGTAGCTCGGCGGAACGGTGCATTAACCGAACGAGATGATAATTTGCGAGTCGCGACAATCAGGACGAGCGTAAAGATTAGCCCCCCTTTGGACTCGGAGGGTGGAGTGGGGGACTGGAATGCTTGCTGTTGCCTTGATGTGTTTAAAAAAGGGCAAGCAACGGCCCAGTGCCATGGGCGTGAAATATCAGTCGTACACGTATGTTTCTTTGATTGCCTCTCATCTTATAGCATCTATTCATATACACGTATATCCACTCAACATACGTACACTATTTACATTATCTATGTACAAATAAATTTATAACTATACTTAGATTGCTCAAATGAGACACTAAATGACCTCAGATGAAAAAACTCTTGTTTGATCATCTCAGCAAGATCCATTGATTTTATAGATGACAAACACTAGTCACGATTCTGTTTCCAAAACTATTTCACCACGCGTGAGAGACATGCTGCACAGCAGACACCCAGATACGACACCAGCGTTGCGATCGCCGAGGATCTGGCGGGCAGACTCGCCACTGCAAGTACGAGGTGTTTGGGTTTTTAATCGCTTTTAAAATTCGTGTCACATCAAATATTTAGATATTAATAAGAAATAATTAGCAAATGTTTATTGTAGCACTACAATATTAAATCATGGACTAATTAGGCTTAAAGGATTCGTCTCGTAAATTAATCATAAGTTGTATAATTAGTTTTATAATTAATCTATATTTAATATTCTATTTATATGTTAAATATTCGATGTGACAAAAATTTTAAAAGACGCAGTAGCAGCCCAACAGGGCCGTACCACTGAGGCACCGGCTCGTTCGCAGTCGTACACGTATGTTGTGGTTGTGGAAATATGATTTCTCTGTTCTCTCTCTAGGCGGAAGGCGCGAGATATTTTCCCTACTCCCTAGCGATGTACTAGCGCTAGCAGTAAGCCAGTAAAACTCAACAGTTCAGCATTTCTAATATCACTGCAAATGGTTCTCAAAAAAGGGGAAAAAAACTAGCAGCAATGTTAGAATGATCACTGAAGAGTTCCTATACCATGACAGTTGACAGGAATTCACAGCTAGCACAGTACTGTTCACTTTGTTAAAAAGACCCAACTGAAAAGTATTTTTTGCTTGCTGACGTAAGAAAAAAATACTGTTCGCTGGGCTGATAACACAGACCAACGGGGCTAGTCGAACATTTCCAAACCTGTTCGTCGAAGTCGTGCAAACCAATGCAATTTGTCCGGCTCTGTCCTTTGAGTATCGTATTCATATGGCTTGATCCACAGGTGGAGACGCGAGCTGATTATAGTGATTACAAAAACACAACGCTTTCACCTGTGTGGACCTAAACGAGCCGATTAAAAAGGGCAAGGCGGCCCAGTGCCATGGGCGTGAAATTTCGTTGTTTTTTGATTGCCTCTCATCTTATAAGTTGTCTTCCACTCAACACACGTTTCTATTTTACGCTATCTGAAATAAAATTTTTATACTTAGATTGATTTCACTGACGGGCACGTTTAATTCTGTTTAGCATGACGCGTTAGAGACATCTGCACAGCAGACACTCTAACACGACACCAGCGTTGCATATGAGGATCTGACGGGCAAACTCGCCACTGCAAGTACATTGTTTAGGTTTTTAATCGTTTTTAAAATTCGGTCACATCAGCGTTTAGATATAATACCATAATTTTGAGCATTTTAAATCCAATTTTCATAACATAAAAATTTGTGTTATGAAAATTAGATTCAAAATACTCAAATTTATATTGTTATGATAGAATTTTAGAGATGCAGTAGTTTCTTAAACAGGGCTGTACCACTGAGGCACCTTGGCTCGTTCGCATCGTACCATTTATGTTGTGGTTGTGGAAATATGATTTCTCTGTTCTCTCTCTAGGCGGAAGGCGCGAGATATTTTCCTACTCCCTAGCGATGTACTAGCGCTAAAAGTGTAAACTCAACAGTTCAGCATTTCAAATAGTTAAGAAATTTTATTTCAGGACCAAGAAAGAAAGACAACTTTAAACCAGGACCAAATAAGAAATTTTGTCATTAAACAACTACGCATTCGCACCTGTTGCACGCAACGAACGATGCGCGTAGTGAAAAATGGCATGGATTTGGATATGAAACGGTGATTTGAGTTACTACACCAGCATTCTGGTTTCGGTGTGTTTAGGGAACTAACTAATTTTAGCGAAAAAAAGATCTAAACAAGGTAAGAAAAGTGCATGCGCAGTGTGAGTGTGACTACTCACTTTTGCTCGTTGGTGAGGAAACTGGTTGAATTACTTGCCACAAAAAACTTGAGAAATGAGAGAAAAAGAAACACAGCCCGTGTTTAGTTCAAAAAAAAGTTTTCAAAAAGTGATATCCATCCCATCGAATCATACGATACTTGCAAGAGCATTAAATGTAGACAAAAAAACTAATTGCACAGTTTAATTGGGAATCGCGATGCGAACATTTTGAGCCTAGTTAATTCATAATTAAACACTAATTACTAAATAAAAACCAAAAAAATAATCATTAAACAACTAAATTCCCAACTTTTGTCATTAAACAACTACGCATTCGCACCTGTTGCACGCAACGAACGATGCTTGAATTTGGCATGGATTTGGATATGAAACGGTGATTTGAGTTACTACACCAGCATTACTGGTTTCGGTGTGTTTAGGAACTAACTAAATGTTATGGAAAAAAGATCAAAAACTAAAGAAAAGTTGCGCAGTGTGAGTGTGACTACTCACTTTTGCTCGTTGGTGAGGAAACGGTTGAATTACTTGCCAAAAAACTTGAGAAATGAACACATTGTTTAGTTAAAAAAAGTTTTCATTATCCATCACAAAATCAAAATATGCCATCTTTAGAAAGCGTTAAATGTAGACAAAAAAAACTAATTGCACATTTTTACGGAAATCACGATACGACCGCTTTTAAGCTAGCCGAATCCATAATTAAACCGAATCCTAAATCCAACGAAAATAAACGTGGCCCAACTAAACACGGACACAGTGAAAAAACCAAAAGAAAACGCCAGCCCTGCCCCCTGGGCAGCCTGTAAGGTTTCACGCGATGACACGTTGCAGTCCGGCCCGTAGAAAACGCTGCGGCAGCAGAGCCATGCTTGCTGCGCACCAGCTATATACACCGTGACACGTCTCCATGTGGACCCGATTCACGCAGAAAGTCCAGCACGCCTATGGACCAGGTCCATGATATTTCCCCTCGGAATGGCAGCCACACGCGCTCTACAAAATAATAGGCCGGCCACGCGTGCCATGCGATGTTCCCCAGACGCAGCAGCACGGCAGTCCTCGGTTTCCTTTCCTCGTCGGCCGTCGCACCGGTTCTCTCCTCCTCTATTTCCCCCGTCGCGAGATCTCCTGATCTCTCTAGCGCACGGCGGCCGCAGAAGAGGAGGAGGGGCACGATCTCATTCATCGGATCGGCGTGCCTGTGTTGTCTGTTGTTTTGATTTTTTTTTTTACTCTTTTTGTTTGGGGGCGGCGGTTCGCCATGGGATTCGGAATGGGGGATAACGGGGCGAGCTCCTCGTCGTCGCGGCTGGACCCCGCGCCGCTGCTGCCGCGCCACGGCAGCGGGAGCCGCGAGGCTGGCCTGTCGTCGCAGCCCAAGACGTTCGCCAACGTCTTCATCGCGGTGGTGGGCGCCGGCGTGCTGGGGCTGCCGTACACCTTCTCGCACACCGGGTGGGCTGCGGGGACGCTGCTGCTCTTCTCCGTCGCCGCGCTCACCTTCTACTGCATGATGCTGCTCGTCGCGTGCCGCCGCCGCCTCGCCGACGAGCACCCTAAGATCGCCTCGTTCGGGGACCTCGGGGACGCCGTGTTCGGCGCGCACGGCCGGTTCGCCGTGGACGTCATGCTGGTGCTCAGCCAAGTCAGCTTCTGCGTCGGGTACCTTATCTTTATCTCCAACACCATGGCGCACCTCTACCCGATCACCGCGCCGTCCTCCTCCGCCCTGCTCTCCCCCAAGGCTCTCGTCATCTGGGCTATGCTGCCGTTCCAGCTCGGGCTCAATTCCATCAAGACGCTCACGCTGCTCGCGCCGCTCAGCATCTTCGCCGACGTCGTCGACCTCGGCGCCATGGGCGTGGTCATTGGCCAGGACGTCGCCGCCTGGCTCGCCAAGCCCGTGCCCGTGGTCGCATTCGGCGGGCCTGCCGCGCTTCTCTACGGGCTTGGCGTCTCCGTGTACGCGTTCGAGGGCGTCGGCATGGTGCTGCCGCTGGAGGCGGAGGCGGCGAACAAGAGGAAGTTCGGCGTCACGCTCGGGCTGTCCATGGCGTTCATCGCCGTCATGTACGGGCTGTTCGGCGTGATGGGGTACGTCGCATTCGGCGACGCCACGCGCGACATCATCACCACCAACCTCGGGGCCGGGTGGCTGTCGGCCGCCGTGCAGCTGGGGCTCTGCATCAACCTGTTCTTCACCATGCCGGTGATGATGAACCCCGTGTACGAGGTCACCGAGCGCCTGCTCCACGGCAAGCGCTACTGCTGGTGGCTCAGGTGGCTGCTCGTCGTCGTCGTCGGACTCGCCGCCATGTACGTGCCCAACTTCACGGACTTCCTGGCGCTCGTCGGGAGCAGCGTCTGCGTCCTCCTCGGGTTCGTGCTGCCGGCCTCGTTCCACCTCAAGGTGTTCGGCGCCGAGATGGAATGGCCCGGAGTGGTATCCGATGTCCTGCTGGTCGTGATCGGCCTCTCGCTCGCCGTGTTCGGAACGTACACGTCGCTGCTGCACATCTTCCACTCGTCAAGCGCTTGATCGCCGCACCTTCTGCTACACACGGAGGATCAATTTCCTTCCTCCGCGCATTAGTTTCAGGTACCTTGGTCGCGCTCCTGTGTTCAGAGAAGTGGATTAGAGGATTTGGAGGAACGAACGCCCGCCCCATCTTTCAGCTGTTCGTCCATTTGGGTCCGCATTTTCCGTCGATCCTCGTTCTTCCAGGGCAGATTACTATGCAGGTGTTGCTCGTGAGTGGCTTGTACCGGATGGGGAAGGGAAAATCTGTACACTTTTGTTACGACAGATTTCAGTTACTCCCTGTACGAGTGTATGCGTCCTAGATGTTCCTTCTGCTGTGCAGGATTTGATTCGATGAAAGGACAAAATTTTCACTTCGTGAGTGGCCACATGTTTGCTTCCGGTGCTAATTTCACTTGTGAATTGGTCCTTTGTCCATCTGAGGCAGGCCTAGCAGCTAGGACAGACGGACGAGTTCGAGTTTGTATCACGATTCATGTACACTCTTAAATTTCGGTCTCCCTTTCATTTAGAAAGCTAATAAGCTATTCTGGACAAGCAATTGGGACGAGTTGTATCGCCACTTGTCAAGGTATACTCAGTTCAGTCCTCTTATTAAGAACACACAATGGTAGTTTGAGACATGTTCAGAGTTGCAAATGCGTACATCAAGTAAATGCACGTGCGGTTATGCGTTCCTTTTCTATGTTTTTTTTTTTGAAATTCCTTTTCTCAGTTGACAAGCGACCATAGAGAAACGTCGCTGACAGAAGAAAAAGTAATGGAAACTTCTCGGGCCCTTCTGCTGCTCTGCCGACTGGAAGATCTGGCTTATCATCCTTGGATGTTGTCCATCAGTCTGCTTATCGTCAACCTGTTCGTTTGGCTGTGACTTGTCGTAAACGATCATAAATTTTCAGCCAGAACAATATTTTTCTCTCACACAAACAAACCAACAGTACTTCTTCACGAATCAGCAACGATACGAACCAGCCCGAACATAAGGGCGCTGGTGTCACCAGATAAGGGCGATGGCCATTCAGCCAGCTGAACGCCTTTTCGCCTTTTGTGGTGTCGAAGCGCCGCTTTCCTCAACTGACTTGCGTTTGCTCGACAGGTCGGAGAAAATAACTTTATTTTTCTTTTGGATGGGTCTCACCTCACTTTTTACACAAGGTTTTTAACGTTTCGCACAACTTTTATAACAAGCTGTTTTTATTTGATAGCCGTTTGCTAATAGGAAGTCGGGGCTAGAGTTATGTCAAACGTGATCTAAATAGGGGATGCAAGCTGCAAGATGGGTTGGGTTATCTACAAACATGTATATAGGCTTAGTTTTTATTGGTTTTGCGGCAACCCACAAAAATTATGCCTATTTAATGGTTCACGGACAGCCCAATCCACCTTGCATCTCTAAGGTTAAGTCCCAATAGACTATGACTGATGATTAATTGAGGGGCAAGAGCATGTAAGCAGAATGATGATATGGCATTGGAACTAAGAAGAAGAGAAGAAAATAGTCTCTTTTAGGCTGTGTTTAGTTCGCGAAATTTGGGAATTTGACTACTGTACCACTTTCGTTTTTATTTGGTAATTATTGTTCAATCATGAACTAATTAGGCTCAAAACGTTCGTCTCGTGATTTCCAACCAAACTATGCAATTAGTTTTTTTTTTCGTCTATATTTAATGCTCCATGCACGTATCGCAAGATTCGATGTGATGGCTACAGTAACACTTTTTGGGAAAGTTTTTGGGAACTAAACACAGCCTTGAAAAAAATCATGTCTACACAGGAGTTAAGATAAGATTGTCATAGCTGGATGATAGAAGAGAGAAGACAGTGAATTGACCATTTTTTTTTGTAGAAATCATTTAGGCTTGTTTGAATATAATCATGGGATTGAGATCAAATTAAACTAATTTCCACTCCAATTTATTTCAACATATGAAAAGGGCGAAGCCTAAGGTCTCAAGAATTTTTTAGGCAGCGACCAGCGGAAAGAAAGGGTTGGTGAGAGGCCAAAAAATAAAATTCGATTTGGTTTTCTATTTGGAATGGGTTGGAAGGACTAAAAGGTAGAAATATGCTTAGAATCTAACGACAGAGGAGGAGCACTTTGGTCCGAGAAATGTAAATGTTGGCACCATAAATAGTGTTACCAAGGAATAAAATCGAGCAAAGTAATCCCACTTACCGAGAATTATTTACTCCTTTTCCTACTGTTGAAGACTTCAGTCGAGAATAGCACAGAGTAAATAGATGCTATTGTGTTAAGAAATGAATATAGAGAGGGTAAATATAATCAGATAATATTTAGTTCTATATAATAGATTTATTTGCGAAACTTGTACATAATATTTTAGACCTTACTAAATTAGATTAGATTAGATTATGGAGACGGCTAGTAGATTTTTAATAAGCACGGACATGTACATTTGCATTTCAGGAAACCCTATTTGCCCATTAAAGTACTACTATAAGAGAAAGTTAGTTTTTAGGCCCTAAAAAAGTTGTGCTTAGTTCTTGGCCTTTTTCTTTTGAACTTGCCCATTTGGCCCAAAACAAATTTCGTTTAGTTTTTTTTGGCACTTCCGTTAGTTTGATGGAAAAGGAGTAAACCCTGGAAACTAATTTTGTCAAGTACTGTACTAATCACGTGCATGCCAATTTCGTGGTCACCATACTTTTCTTTTTCTTTTTGTTTTCTTCCTTTCTTAGTCTCTGTTGGATGGGCCTTCCCTGCTGAAAGTGTTGGATGGGCCTTCGCTGCTGAAAGTTTGTTAGCCTGTTGGGTTCTGCACCGTTCTGCACTTCTACTGCGGGGCATGTGGGAAAAAGTATGCATTACCTCCCTCAATTTTCACGAAAGTCCATTTTTCTTCCCTGAACTTCAAAATCGGACAAAACACCTCCATCAACTTTTAAAACCATTCATCTTACCTCCCTGAGCCCGGTTATAAGCTGTTTTGAAGGCAATTTTGTCTTTTTCCTTTTTATTTATTTTGGCTAAATCTTTGAAAAATCATAGTAAATCACAGAAAAATCATAAAATAGAAAATCCAATTTTTTAGACTCCACGTGAGTAGATCTACACAGTGAACATATAATATGGTATGTTTCGGTACAAAGTTTTTGTTATAGCTTTAGATATATGCTTTTATATAATTAAATAGAATAATTCATAGCTGCAGTTTCGATGGTCCAATTGTGGTGAAATTTTCATGGTGGGCTAATTATTGTATGCTTAAATTGTAGTAAAAATTCACACTCATTAGATCATGTATAACTTAGTTATAGATTTTATTTAGGTTTATGCTTGTTAAATATAAATAAATTTATAACTAAGCTATACATGATCTAATGAGTATAAAATTTTTACTACAGTTCAATCATATAATAATTAGTCCACCATAAAAATTTCATCACAATTAGACTATAAAAACTGCAGCTATGAATTATTCCAATTAATTATATAAAAGCATATATCTAAAGCTACAGCAAAAACTTTGTACTGAAGCATACCATATTATATCTTCACTGTGTAGATCTACTCGTGTGGAGTCCAACAAAATTAAATTTTCTATTTTATGATTTTTCTGTGATTTACTATGATTTTTCAAAGATTCAGTCAAAATAAATAAAAAGCAAAAGAAACCGCCTTCAAAACTGCTTATAACAGGGCAGGGGGTTAAGATGAGCAGTTTTAAAAGTTGAGAAAGGTGTTTTACCCGGTTTTGATGTTCTAGGGGAAAAACTGACTTTAGCGAAAATCGAAGGAGGTAGTGTGGACTTTTTCTGGGCACCCGCGACTCGAAGCCATTTGGTGCCCTATTTGCGTGGCAAGCGTAGATGCTTCACTAAAGATGGCAATGGATTTGTACCCGATGGGTATTACCCAGCCACACCCGTGCACATTAGGATAAATCGTACCCATTAAGAAACACATGCCCATGCATGGGTACAACTCTGTGCCCATACCCATGCCCATGCAGGTATCGGGTACCCATGGGTTGCCCATACCCGAGAAAACATATGTAAGATTGCATGGTATTATCAATTTCTAGTCACTTCATGAAAATGAGCATATCACAAATTTGTAGGTGTATAAGAGATGTAATCATATGCAAAACATACGCACATGGGTTTGCAGAACATATACAAACTTGTAGAGATGTAAACATATGCATATCACAAATTTAGGGATACATATGCCTGAATCTCAGATACAAACCGGCTATATATATGTCCATGAGTTTGTGGGTTCGGGTGATATAATACCACGCCCATACCCACACGCTCGATGGACATGGCTTTTTGCCCATTAGTATGCCCATGAGTACAGATTTTAATCCATACACATGTCTTAATAGGGTAAAAATATATCGGGTTTCGGGTCAGGTACCCATTGCCAGCCTGTTCGGCTGGGACTGAAACGATCGTATACGATCGTGGATTATTACTGCTGTCTGGTTTGGTGTGAGAAGGAAATACTATTTTAGCTGAAAATTTACGATTATTTACGATCGAGCGAACAGGTCGTTTACGCTTCAACGCGAGTCACGAAGCCACGGGCCTGCAGGCACCCAATCAGGCGTAGCCAGCCCACACTCAGCCGAGTCAAAAAAAACCTCTGCTCTGGTCGGATGGCGCGCCCACGTATGCCCGGGATGAGTCCTAGCCTCCTAGGTGCCCGCACGGCCACACGGGCACGACGCGTGCCGCGTGCGACAAGGAAAGGAACGGGGCTCTGAACCAAAAAGCGCACCGCGCACGGCACCGCTCTCTAGTCTCCACAGCCACGAGAGACCTGTAACAGAACCGACCAATTATACGAAATTAAGTAAGAAAATCATCCGCTAGAGCAGACGATTTAGCAAACTTAAGTCTGTATAACCCGGTAGTCCGTGAAATCACGAAGGATTTCAAACCAACTTCCATTCCAGCCAAGATCGTAATAAGTTTAGCGGTCACCATCACATATTACATAAAAGTTTGCATCTCAGATACATCAGAGTTTAAACATAGTTATTACAAAATGAGTTCAAATAAAAGTAGCGGAAGCCATTTGTTCAAACCATACACGCTCACACGGAGTTCAAATACAGTGCCAGCTAATGATCATATCCAACAAAAACATCAGGCGAGACGTAAGGAATGACCATGCCCATGGTCCTAAGCATCACCCATCGCAGGATAAAGACAATTGATACAGTAGCCGTAATACATCTGCCCATCTGCAACAAGTGGGAATAAAACCCTGAGTACGAGAAGGTACTCAGCTAGACTTACCCGACATAACCAAAAATAAATGACACCAAGGATTATGAAGGGCATTATAGTAGGGTAGCTGACTCATTTACAAAGAAAGCATTTTTAGCATTTCAAAAACCTTTCTAAAGACATTATTGCCAAGTTAATTAATTATAACCTGTCGACTAGATTTGCACCTATACTAGAGCAAACATGTGATTAAGCCAATAATGATAACCAATGATCATTAACCACTTCCATATTGTCATATGCATTATAACTGTCCAAGTGTTCCATTAACATTACTACGATGAAGTAACTCAAGTCAAGTGGTCACTATCCAGGAGCGATGGCGATTCGAATCGATTTCTAACCAGCTGGTGATTTATTCCTTACACAAACCTCACTCACCCGCTAAAGTAAGATATTGATCACCGAGTCAACTATTCAGGAATCTCGAGTTTGCTAGGAACCATTTGTACCCGGGGGCCGACCGACTGCACTTTGGTCTTATTATCTCGCCCCCGTGTCCTACCACACCTGCTCCGGTACAGTGCGTTGCGGGCAATCTACTCGGCCCGAATAATCTCCCAGCTTCGCGGTCGAAAGGTACTTTATCCGGCCAGCTAAATATAAGGCATGCATTCAACATGACTTAAGGCCCAACAACGGTCGGTCTTTAATCGACACAGACGGAAAGCACTACAGTCCAAAACTCTATAAGTCTCCGTCTGGTCTCAACTTCATTTAACACTTAGTTATACCATGACTTCATAGTCATCCAAGTAGATCCAGGTAACCACCTATAGCTCGCAGGTGACAGGAAATCCCCCGACTTCTACCGGTCTAAGCCAGCTAAGCATTGACTCGACTGCGGATATCAGGGTAACAAGGATATAGTATAACAAAGGTAGACAAGGTATAATGCAGCAACGGTTGCAAACAACTCCTGAACGTAATGCATCAATTAAAGTAAAACATTTAATTAATAATTGCAAACTGGGAGAAAATGCTCCGGGGCTTGCCTCTCTCGAAGGAGCTCGGGCGGTGATCGGGGCACTCCGGAATTTCCTCAACGTCCTCCTTGTCGGCTTCGGGCACTTCCTGCGGCTGCCGGGTATGACGACTGGGTTCTCGGTTTGCGATCCTGTATGATGCAATGTGCGTAAGTGCTTATGCCATCGATGCATCGGATGAGATGAATACAATGGGTATGCTTGAATGCAAGGTAGTCAACATCATCCAAGAACATATATTACAAGCACATGTCATCTACTACATTCTCTTCTACTATTAATATGCTAAATCAACACATCTTATTAAATGCTTCAAAGATACACCAAAGATTTACTAATTTCTTAATCACACATAAAGCAACACTTGATTAAACCCTAATTAATAATAGGTTTGAATAGTAACATCTATTTTTATTGCTTAGAAAAATCTTAGACAATTACTATAGCACAGTACTACCCTAGGTAGTCTACCATCAGATTTTCATGGTATTGGAATGAGTGGATTAGCCTACACAAAAATAACAAGCTATGGCATGATTATGAACATGAAAATACTTTGTACTGTGAAAAGTGTCAAACAACAGAGTTAGTATTTTTTCTATGATCTTCATAGCATACAATCCCTGTACAAAAATTATCACATGCATGTTTTATACAATCTTTGCTCTCTAGCAAAAATAACAAACATCAGCCATTAAAGGCACTTGAACTACACCTCATAATTTTTCTACAGCACATGCATGACACATATTTTTTCTAAGAAGTACATTACATAAGAAGATTAACAAACTTGGAATCATATTTTTCTGAAGCCTATAGGTTTTTCTACATATTTTTCAAGTTATCAGCAATATCAAGGATTAAATAAAGCTCTACAGAAAAGTATTTTAAAAATGACATGCAATATTTTTCTCATGTAGATCTGGTGACACGGAACCTAGCAAAATTTGTCTCAACAAATTTGAAGCCAAAATGAGTACACAAACATTTTCCAAAGCCTTTAAGTAGAAATCTGAAAAATCATTTTTGAAATCCTTTTTAAACTTCAGCCGACACAATCGCTGGGTGCACCCGATGCTGTACACCCAGAGAGGCTGCCACGCGGGACCCAGCGGATCAACCGGCCCCACTGGCCAGTCACCCGGAGGCAGGGGACGGCTTTGACCGGCCAGATCTCACCAGTGGCGTGGTCGGCACTGTTGGACTCCACCACAGCGATGCACACCCGTTGGTACAACTTGCAAGGCCAGAGGACCACCGGAGCAAGGTGGCCGGTGGCCATGGCGCGCGGTGGCGCTGCAGAGCGGCGGCACGGGCTCGTTCCGACGCAAGGGTGGCCGGAGCGGCGTCGTTGACTCGCAACCGAGCTCCGCCATTGCGCGAGGCGCCACGGTCTTGTGAAAAAGAGAGAGAGAGGAGGCGGAGCGGGGCTAGCCACGCGGCGTCAGGCGCCTGCGGCCGAGCTCTCGACAACGACAGCAATGGAGGAAAAAACTCGCGATTGGGCCTCACCTCCGGTCCGAATCACGTGGCGAAGCTGGTCGGCGGCGTGGTGCGCGAGGTGGCGATCTTGCGGGTGAGGTGGAGGGTTCAACGGCGAGCCGTGGTGGCCGGGCGAAATGGTCGGCAAGGCGCGCGCGCGATGGCGGCGATCGCAGTACGCTGTATTCTTTGCCGCACTCTTGAGTGAGTGAGTGAGTGAGGAGTGGAGCGCAGCCTTGTTGCCGCTTTGAGTGTAAGTGCGTGCGGCGCGTCGAGTCCGTTTACCGCGACACAGCGGGGTCGCTGTCGTCGTCGTGGTATGGCCACCTGTGCGGGCGTGCTCTCCGCCATGAACGGGCGAAGTGAACAGACGCGACTTCAGTATTGGCAGCCAGACCTTGGCACAATCAATGGGCCGAGGCGAGGTGGGTCGGCTGGCGGGCGGTTTGGCTGGGCGGCCTGACCAGTGGGCGAGAAACGAGGCGGCGACCGTGTGAAAGGAGAAAAGCCTTTTTCAAATTATATTTTTAAGAAATTTTCAAATACTAGCTTTAAAATATCATTTTGAGCAAGAAAATGACATCTTTTGAAAATGTACCAAAAATGAAAGTTGTTTAGAATTTAATCATCTACATCTTTTCTTTTATGACTAAAGTCCAATTCTATCTAGATTTTGAATTATAAAATTAAAGTCAATTTTAACTCAAAACCTTAATTTTGGAGAATTATTTTTAAAACAGAATTTGGCAATAATTGCAATACAAACTTTGCTCCAAAAATTGCGCTAAATAATTCTAGATGATTTACAATCATAACCAAACAAGTTTTACTAACCTAGCAAGCATGATTAGGGCAAAAACAACACTAAACAAGTGTATGTAACATTTACGTTTCACAAGCATGTTTCGTATGTTTCGAAACAGGGTTTCAATTATTATTTACATGATTAGGTATGTATGATTAGGATGCTTGATGATGTATGATTAGGATGCTTGATGATGCATAATATGCATGATTTACAGTGTCTAAATGCTGGCATAACACTAGGGTGTTACAAGACCTCTCCCTCGCCGACGGCGCAGCGCGCGCCACTTCTCCCATTGGAAATTCCCAAATCACCCATAAGGCTATATCTCCAACAACGACGTCCAAAATATAAGACTCATTCATTTTTTTGGCAGCGCTACAGTTAAAAGATTCAATACTTATTCGACATCTTCTCCAATAACAAAACCCAAAAGAAGATTATTTCTATAAATAAATTTCTAAAAATAAAGATACTCATATTTAAATCGTGGATCTTAGAAACTAAAATAGATCTTCCTTATAGCAACCCCGTTCGCTACCCATTCTTGGTTTTGGTGTCCTCGTCGGAGACAGTCTAAAAAAATGGGGGAAACGAATGGGTCCTTCCGTCGCACAAACGCCGCAGCCTAGAAAAACGCCTCGTTTTCAGATTGCGATCGCCGATCGTTCCGCGGATTGCGATCACCATGGCCGTCATGGGCTGGTCCGACCTCCCCTCCGAGCTCCTCACCGACATCGCCGGTGGGATCACCGAGCTCGCCGATATCGCTCGGTTCCGCTCCGTCTGCTCCTCCTGGCGATCGGCGGCGCGGGCCGCCGCGGCCGCCCCGCCGCCGCAGCCGCCGTGGCTTCTCCTCCCGTCGTCCCCGTCCCGGCTCTTCTTCTGCCCCCGAGAGGACCGAATCTACCCGAACCTCCGCCTGCCCCGTCCCGCCGCGGAGATGCACCACCGCCGCCGCCGCCTCTACACGTCCCCGCATGGGTGGACCCTCGCCTATGACCCGACAGATCTGGCTGCTTCCCTCGTCCACCCCTTCACCGGCGCTACCCGCCCGCTCCCGCCGCTCCCGGCCTTCTTCAAGGAGACCGACGACCTGGCCTGGGACTGGTCTCTGCACGGCGTCATGGCGTCCTGCGGCGAGGGCCTCCTCTTCTGCGCCGCCGATCCGACGACAGCCGCCTCCTGGGCCCCGATCCCCGCCCTGGCCGATTGCAACGCCAGCAGCATCAACTACGCCGGCGGTCAGTTCTTCGTCTTCGAGGAGGACGTCTGCCGCACCACCATCGTCGACGCGGCCACCCTTGCCGTCGCCGCCGTGATCCCGGCCCCCGCCGTCGAGCTCCCCACCGAGGCGCGCGTCGCGGTCGCCGGCGACGAGCTCTTCCTCCTCGTCAAGTCCAAGTGGATGTACCTCTTCGGCGCCGACGTCGACTTCTCGAAGGCCTTCCACGTCAACCACCGCGGCGTCAATCCGGCCTGGCAGGAGCTCACAGGCATCGGCGACCGTGCGCTGTTCGTCGATTCCCTCCACGGGTTCGCAGTGCCGACGGCGGGGTTTGGCAATCTTGAGAGCAACACCATCTATTCAGTGAGCAGCAACAACAGGCGTCCCACCACGGTGAACTACAGCGTGTCGGCATTTAGCCTGGAGACCCGCATCTCCAAGAAACTTGTGTGCATGCTCAACGGCCGGGAGATGGCGAAGCGTGGCGAGAAGCCATCGTGGATCGTACCGAGCTTGGATGAGGTCTGAGTCTGCAGAGCTTGGAGATCATTATTATTGTGCAATCAGTGTTGATATATGGCTCTAGGTAATTTATTCGGTATCCTTGCAGTTGCTATAGTTATTTGAAGTTCGAACCAGCAATAATCCCCTTCAATATATAAGTTAACTCCTGTAAATTCTTAATTCTGTCGATTATATAGATTGATTAAAGTTCTCTTGATCAATCACGCAGTCCCAATATATGTGAGTCATATTTGTTGGAAAATTTCCATCAAATTCATTATCCTCTGTTAATGTTCAAGTTTAATAAATGATTGCATGTTCTGTTCATTTCAAGCTTAATAAAGGTTTGTTATATCAGCGTTGAGCGTGTTGCTTGAGTTCCATATTTAAGTTGTGAAATTTGATTGTTTCCAGTATTGTGTGAATTGGATGTCTTTCTTTTTGTCTATTATACAACATTGTGATAATTGAAACCCGAAAAGCAATTTAGGCATAGCATGATTAACTTAACTCAGTAGCGATGGTGCCTATTTGGATGTTTGGGTAATCGTGTTTGGTTACATGTGTGGTCTGAAAGGATGAATGGATGGGGTAAAGTATGTCCAACAATGACAGGGCACCCTGGGGAGGAAAATGCTCTGAAAGGGATATGCCAGTACTCCGGGGTTAGGTGATGGACATGGATGGGGTAAAGTAAAGGATGAATGGATGATAGGGAGATGATGCATGGGCGGCAGGGAATAGAATGATACTGGTTGGCTGGTTGCTTGTGTGCGACCAATTATCCAATTATTTTCATCATTTCCTCGAGAAACTGAAGATAAGCATGACAGGTTATACAATTGAGAGTCTGACTCAACGATGATACCAACAGCTGGAGACGAGTTATCGAGGTGTGTTGTATAAAATGAGGATGATTTTACTTTGATTTTGCAGATGTCTTAAGCAAAGCGTTTTGTGTTTTTTTCTTTTTAATTAAAGAAGAAAATCAATCAGGTAGTAGTAGTAACAAGGAAGGCGATGGCTACACTTTGGAGTTACCAGAGAATCCTAATTGAGGAGTGTCGTTTGGAGTATCCAATAGCAGCGCGAAAATGGCAATTAAAAGCACCAGGTGCCATCATTGCGGCCCTGCGGATTGTAGAATTTGGGGCAACGGATGTGGAGTTTGGGAGGAGAGAGAGACGTGTTAAATGCAACACAGACTACGAGAGTGATTAATATGGATCGGTGGACCGTTCATCTCTAGAAATTGATTCTTTTGGAGACAAATTTTTAGGCTAGAAATTGATTCTTCCATGACACATGACAGAGGGAGTAAATCATACGTGTGTTCTATGGTGGGGACGAAGGGGACTGGGGAGTCCAATATAATTGCACCTTTCACCACTGCTGCTGAAGTATCTTTCAGACGCAGATTCAGTAACTTTGGTCCCGGATAATCTGCAACTTTGCTCTTGGAATTCACAGATTCAGTAACTTTGCTTTTGGAAAATTTGCAACTTTGCTCTTGGAAGTCACGACGCTGCAACTTTGCTCTTGATACAAAACAGTAGGATCGTTTTATTCTTTTATATATATATATCAAGATGTTGTTTGCCTGTTTTGTCAAAACAGTTTAAGCTTAGAGCTGTTCGTGAAGCTGAAGAAAAAAGAACTGTTCGATGGATATGTGCTTAATGGGCCTACATTCATTCTATCTCAGCTGTTGTACTTTAATTTAGTGGCTAATATAGTGACCTAGCTAGCATAGCTATTAAAACTGTTCCTTACTAATCCATGCCTCATGCCATCATCCAAAATAAGATGACAAATAACCCAAAATCTACATATTTCAGATGTGGCTATTGGTATTTCTTCATATTAAATAATCTTAAGTTGTACTCAAATGCTATGAATATATGAATGATGCTTAATTATATATTGTATAATTACAACTATGTGGTATTATACATGTCAAATATTAGGTTTTATGCTACCACAAAATGTTTTTTTAACACCCATTCACATTTTGAATACCTAGGCTCAAAATCCAGAGGCCCGCCACTTTCTATAACGACTCAAGTTTGTTTGTGCTACAACCGGCATGCTCGCTGGTTGGTATCTGGGCTTGATTTGGGCTGGCTGGTGCTGGTTTTTTTTTGAGAAAAAACACTGTTGACTGGTTGAATAAGCCTGGCTGAAACTTAGAGCATGCTTATCTACAGCTAGCTCTGTTTTGTTCCAAGGGCTATGTTTTTTAAGAGTTTTAGGGCAGCGGCTCGGTTTAAACTGTTACAGCAAGGCAAGGACGGATCAGCTTTAGTCTATATAGGCCTAGGCCTACCCTATATTTTGGCCGAAATTGTTAGTGCTACTCAGATTTAAAAGACAACTAAAAAGTTCAATATCGTTAAGTACTCCCGTCTTGAGACCATCTCTCCAATTGGCTGATACTCCTTTGCACTTGGACTCCGCTGGGTTTGGATTATATCGTTTTGAATGTGGAATATTAATTTTTGCTAGACACCTCGGGTTTAAATCCTGGGTCCGTCGATGAGCAAGTGAGCATTGAGGATGGCATACCATCCAAAGGCCATGTTTAGTTTCTCTATTTTGTAAAAATAATTTTGGATTTTGGGTCATCTTTTTGCAAAATGTAACTAAACATGGGTGTGAAAAGTGCAAAAAGTTTCCCTCCAAAAAATTTCACATTTTGGACTCCATACTCCCGAATCCGAAATTTTTCGCCTCGGTCCGCGGCCTGGACGCGCCTGTACCCCTCGCCCGCTCCCTCCCTACCCTATCCATTCGCTCGGCCGCCACTCTCCTTCTTCCTTTCCCCATCTCCATCTCCGCCACTCTCCTCCACCGCCGCCGCGCTGATCTCCCTCGCAGCCGCTCCTCTCAGTCTCTCCCCCACCTCCTCCATCGCCAGCCTTCACCTTCTTCCCCACACTTCCTTCACCGCGGCCGGCCGTGCCCTCTCCGCGCGTAGATCGGGCTTTCAAGCCGCGTCCGAGCGCTCATGGACGGATTCGAAGGCAACGGCGGCGGGTACGGAAACGACGATGGCACCCGCGATTTCTTCTCCCAACCAGAGCACTCGTCGGCTTTCAACCTCTACTCCAACCCGCCGGCGCAGTTCCCTAGCTCAAGCTCCATCATCGCTCAACGGGCCGGCCTCTCCTCCCTCGATCTCAACTCCAACGGCGAGGCTTGGCCCGGAATGGGGAGGTACGAGAACCTCCTACGCTACGGCCAGGACGAAGCAGATGGCGAGGGCGGCTTCTCCCCCTCTCCCGTGCGCGTCCGTGCCTCCGGGCGTACCCTTGGCGTTCGGACAGCTCGATCCGGCGGCGGAGGAGGCGGCATGGCCGGCCGTGCGGGCCTCAACTCCGGCGCTCCGCGTGCCCCACGGCCGCCTCCACTCTCCGGCAGCGGCACGCGTGGATCTTCGTCCACCGCACCTTCTGGACCTCTTTTTGTGCATGGCTGGTATTAATGGTCCAAAAACATCATTTATTATGGGCAAATCTGTCATCTTTTGCTACAGCTCAAAAGTTTTCAGGTACATCTAAACAGGGTCTGAAATTTTTTTGCAGAATTGAGTTTTCACCTTGAAAACATTTCGCAGAAAGTTTTCAACCCATTTCACATCTAAACACCACCAAAGTTCATTAGCGTAGGTAACACTCAAAACCTCGCCGATAAAAGAAAGACTACAGCGCAAAGAAGCAGAGCCAAATTAAAAGCTCTCCTCCAGAAGCTAACTAACGATCACCACCAGTATCTACCTTCAGGCCTAGGCTGTTCAGGCTGCACAATACATGGAACAGTGTTCTGTAGCCCAGGAGCTGAGGCACAGAACCTGTTGGGCTAGTTCTGTAGCCACATAACAGTGCCCGCAGGCTGCTGGCTGCGTCGTTCCTACCCTCCTGCTTTCTCGCGTTGCCATCGCCAATTCGCCATAGACATGAATGCGCCCATGTATGATGTCCTTTTGGTGCACGTAAACTCTGTGCACTGCATGTACGAGGCACTGATTCATGCACAACGTAGCTCGTAGCATCAGGTAAGTTCTGTAATAATCACTGGTAGTTCGTTAAACAGGCAAACAAATTTGGGACTAATTCTTGTGCTGTGGTGCAGCATCTCGTTACAAAGATGAGAGGCTAAGGTGGGATTTGTTCAGATAATTCCTTCAGTACTCATTAGTAGTACAAATCAACAAACACGACACTGCAAATTAAACCAGACAAACCAGTACTACAAACTACTAGCTAGGAACCACAAGCAACATAATTAAGCAGAGCCACTGATCACACTGACAGTAAGGAACATTTCAGCAACTACTAGTCAGACGAGAGTTCTCATCGGTACAGGCAGCCCTTGTACGCCGGCGTCCAGTAGTCCATGGCAGTCCCGTCCCGGTAGACTTCAGGGGTCCACGAGACAGGGACCAAGCAGAGCCCTCTGTCCCTCAGGTCGTGCTCTGCCTCATCTCCGCCCTTGCTCGTCTCTGCAGCAGCATGATCTCCCCATGGAAGCTGGTTACCCTGAAACAAGCGGCAACAGCAGCTGGTGTGAGTGAGAATGATTCTGCAATCCTCTCGGATAACGACGGAGGCATCTGGAACCTCGATCTGTACCTTGCTCCTGCTCGAATTCGTGTACGGCTCGCTGAGTAACTGCACGGAGAAAGAAAAAGCAGGAGGCCGTCAGCTGCATGCGTGCGTTAGCCCCAACTGAATGAGAAAGAAAGAAAAGCAGGAAGTCGGCCGTCTTGCGATTGCGACAGGCAACTATGCAAGCAGGCGCTGTCCTTTTCTCATGTCTTGGTGGTGTGTGTGTGGTGTGGGACACGACGGGATGAGAACATTCTTTATGTTCTTCTGGGCCATGACTAGGAAGTCCACCGATGAAAAGGGGGTCCAACTAGGTCAATATCATATGTGGAACCAGCTATACATCGGTCGCTGAAAGCCTGAAACGATTCATTGTATCTCTGAAGATGCGTGGCTCTGTGTGAGTGTACGTACATTGCCTAACTGTAGTACACTCTCTTTTTACTACTAATGCCAGGGTGAGCATAGGGATATTTTACTTTTCTGTGGAAGCTTTTATAGTTAGGTCAAAATGAGCAGAGCAAGCAATGCAGGGGATTTGGGGGAATGGACTTATTTACCTGTACTTGTTCATGCAGAAACTTGATGTACTTGATCGTTTCAAACAGCACTGATGCTGTATCAGTCTGAAAACACGGTGCGATTCATAAGAAAACAGTCTGAAAAGCCAATTTTGAAACAAATTATAAACCATATGCTAGTACCTTCCCAAATGGTGAAACGATCTGTTGCAATGCTGTGATCTTCTCTCCTATCTTCACTTTAGGCACTTGTTGCTGCATTTTTTTTTTCAAATCATCATTTCGTTGACATGCGAAGTGGAAATGATCTACCAGACTACCAATTTCACGGATAACTTTAGTATCTCATTTTTCATCTTCGTTGTTACCTTGGGAGGAGATGGTTTAGAGCCCTCTTGCTTAGACTTCTTCACGGTGCTCGCCCTTTCTTCTGACGCCCGCTTCTTTCGATCACTCGCCGCTCCACTGCCACTGCTGCTGCCCCTTTCCTGCAAGCAACACATCCAAATACATTTCACATGTTTATTTATTAAACACACATGGTTGACGAACAACTGCCATATGCATCAACAGATTCATTGCTCACTGGCATGAATATAATGGCATGCATGTTCATATCTTACCGACACAATATCCGGCTCTTGTTTACTGCTTTCAGCGAGATTGCTGGATCTCAGGTATAGTTGCGCTGACGATGTCGATTCCGCGGCTGATCTGCTGTAGCCACCGAAAGAACTGAGATCCGGCAAGCTCCTCATGCCAAAAGGGCTAGTTTCCAATGCTCGACTCCCCTGGCAAATCTTGTCGAGTCCTCCTGTGCCTGAATAGTCCAAGCTAGCATGCATGCCAACGCTAGCATTTGAACTCAGTTGCTGAAGAAAGGAAGCCATGGCCGGGGCTGCATCAAGTTCTTGCTGCTGGCTGCCGCCTTCCTTCATCTGATGGTGGTTGGCGGCGGCGTAGGAGTACCGCGGCGTGCAACCCACCATGTCCATCCCCTGCTGGTGCATACCAGTAGCACTCCCGAAGAACAGCGGCGAGCCGGCGGTGACCTCGTACTTGATCGGTGCAACATCAGAGCCTGCCCCGAATCTTGCTGACAGCGCCTGCGCGGCGTAGTGACCGGCGGGGACGTCCTCGAACATCTCCTGCGTCACGTTCTTCGACGCGAGCAGATCGAGGAAGTTCTCCTTGTAGCATGTGATGTTGCTTCTGAAAGCATAAACCGTCGTGTGTTATGTTAACCTACATGATTTTCACAGCAAAGAAACATGCGATAGCTAGATCGTCGCTGCTATAAGGCCATGCATGCGTATGTACTCACTGTTCGCCGTGCTGGCTCCATGCATGGCCTTGGACGGCGTGCTCCCCCGCTGCCGGAAGGCGCATGCCGGGCGACGATGAGCCGGCGTCGGTGGCGAAGGCCGAGCTGGCGCCGAGGAGCGCCGCCGTAGTCCCGTCGTAGGGGCTCCAGGAAGGGAAAGGAGATGCCGGCGACGAGGTCGTCTGCAAGGCCGCCGCATGTGCCGCCTGGTGATACTCCCACATGGTGTTAGCCGCCGGCGGCGAAGTGGACAAGCTGCGGCGCCTGCACACGGACACGGCCGACGACTCCTGCGCCTCTAGGTCGGTGGCTGATTCCTGCGGTTGGAGCTGGGGCATGAAATACTGGAGGCGGTGGAGGTGCACGGCGCCGCCTGCCTGCAGGTGCATCGCATGTGTCTACGGGCCGAAGGGTGGTGCATGCGATGGGGCCGTGGACCAAAGCTGATTCGTGTGGGGGCCTATTTTGTAGGGCGTCCTTGGAATATTTTCCGGTGGGTTTTTTTAGGATGATATGCTGCCGTCACCGTGATGCGAGCATGCGGCAAGACATCATTCAGAATTTTGGGGTCCCTTTTCAGTTTTCAAATATATAACATGATGAAAGGTGCAATATATAGTACAATGTTTTTTACCAAGAGGGTAGTATATATAGTGATCTGATGCTTCTGTGGCTTCTAACCAAGATTTTCTTGTGAAATCTCGACCCATTACTATTAAGTAGAGGTGAGGCCAGGTCGCCAATGCCTACTTTGAAGCGGCACGCAGAACACATGTCATCGAAGCTTATAGTTGCATTTCACTGGCTCGGAGTGGGTTATTCGCCCCGAATAGTTCTGACGTTAGTCTCATCAATCACAAGTATTTCTTCATTCTTAGATGTAGTCTTTTTTTTCCTTGATTTTTTAGATAAAGCATATAAGAATCTGGACTCTATATCCAAATAGGTTATATATATAGCAAAAAAATTACACGAGCTCTTAGGCTCAAAGCCTCACAGCTAAGAAACATAAAACAGAGCTAAAAAATGCTAGTGCTAGAAAGACTAAGCTTCAGAACTTTTTCTCCATCCTTGCTTTCAACATGTTTTGTCCTTGTATATCGCACGTCTTAAACAAAGGAACGAAACTAAAGTCCCTATCCTAATCCGACTTCACTATCCAAACTTGATGCAAAATTATAACATCATGGCCTCCAGCGAATCTTTTTTTCTTGATACGTCACGAGAAGGTTATAAGGTTTTGCTGCAGCAGTGGAAGAATACATCTACTTCAATTCATGAAGATCCCAGCACGGTCGCAAATGGCCAGCGTTGGGCAGAACAGAATAAAGGCAAGTCTGAATTCTTCAGTGAGATGGCAGTCATAACAAGCATCTTTCTCTCTTGTATATTAGATGATGGACGACTGAAACCGATGGTCTACGGAAGGTACTTGCAATAGCTCACATGAAGTAACTATATAGGGGGTTTCAGGCGAAACTGACACCCAAATTTTGTCTAGGATCCAACATCCAAGTCAGTTCGGTCACCATTAGGATCCCAGACAGTTCGGTCACCACAAATGCACGAACTTTGTTCTCTAACGAAAAGCATCCTCTGATACTCTCCACCCTGCCAACTGCATCCTCCTCCGAAAACGTCATTATTGTCCTGCACCGAATGATTCCAGCAACGGCAAGGTAGATGCTGCTAGTGCACGAGTACCAGTAGTGTTTGGATATGTCTCCGAGGGTAGTATAGCATCTACGCCATTCATGCCGAGTAGAAGGAGCCACTCACCACTGAAGCGTCCAATCACGTCACCACATAATTCGATCATACCAATCCCAGCTGACTTTTTCCCTCGGCTTTCACTATAACCATGGCCGGTGTTTATCATTGCTAAATGAAGCAACAGACATCATAACTCAGCTTGAACCGTTAGAGAGCGAGGGAATATTCCTAGACAACAGTAATCAGTGCCACTACGCTTTATAGTCTTGCTGCTACTTGAGTGGGTCAGCATTCAAGCTTGAAAATCTTCGATCATTGACCCCCCAGAAAACAAAACCTCTGTCGTTTACGCATAGTTCCCTACGCTGTCACTGCACTGCGTGCGCCACCTTGCCCTGCTCCTTTTACTCGGCAAGCAGCACTGGAGCAGAGTTTGCAGTGCAGCGGAAAGGGCTCCCTCGCCTGTAGCTGTAGGGTTGGTGAGCGACGGTGGTGGCACTGGCAGTGGACGATCGAGGGCAGGGTTTCACGGCTGCAATCACTTGATCTCTGACTCCTTTGCGTCACATAAGGCGTGTCAATGCCAGGAAAGCATGGAGCTGCAATCTGAACACAGATGAAAATCAACAGCGGGTCAGCTGCGGAAAGGGGAACAGGCAAACAGCATAATATTTTGTTGCTTTTACATAATTGAGGACACCCCATCTCTTGTGAAGCAAGTGGTTTGGTCCTAAATACATGATCAATTGAGTATACTGTATATATTATGACCGCACATAACACTCAATAACAGAGCATGTGCTAACAGTAAGGGATCAGTTTTTTTTTAAAGCAGGAACGTAGGAACATTCGATCAGATGCGAAAATTGATTAGCAAGCAGATGGTGTGGTGCCTAAGTCTATCATTGAGTAATATATGGGCAACGTAAAAATGAAACATGTGACCTTATTACTAAAGTAGCACTCTGCATATTTCCACTGAAAAGAAACTGCAGAGCTTTCTTCTACAGCAAGGGAGGCCTGCTAATGTAGTGATGTCATATTCAGGTTTCAAATAAAACTGTTACTTGACACCTTTTTTTTGGACGCGCAGGACTGTTACTTGAGACTGAAATCTGATAACAGAATGCTGAGGCTGTACATACTTTTTCATCTAAGACTGAGCAGTCGGCTAGTGCGACTATTACCGAATAATGATACTCAAATTGAAACACAAACTGACCACTGGTATATTTCACAACCGATTGGACTCTGGCACGTGGCCACGTAAAAGGGAATATAGTGGACTACAAGCTCAAAACGTGTCCCATCGAAAGCAGCATGCTTTAGATAGCCTTTCTTCAAATCAATGATATCCTGGACCCCCACTAGATTCTCGAAAAAAAACAATTGAGGACAGGCCAGGAATTTATTTATTTAGCAAAGGAACTTCAGTGGGAACCAGAATTGCTCATGACACTTGTCAGTATCAGAACATTTGGTCCGTGCTCAAATGGCAGAATGACCACTTTCATATGTTAAAATGCAGAAACGATACAGTACTTTATTTCAAGAATTTTAGACTTGCAAGAGTGGTGTCTTCCCACCAAAATTAAGGCAACATCCACTTTGGGTATAAAATCCTTACAAAACTCATCACTGATCACCTCCCTGATCTAACCCATATATATTGGCACTTTTAACAATTGAAACAGAGGACGGGGAGGCGTGCACCAATAATACTCAATAACTACCTGTATTTGGCTTTCTCCTCCACCTAAAGGAATGTTGTGAGAGGGACAGTAGCAAAACTTTTCAACCTGCTCGTTTAGCAGGGGATAAACATAGGACCACATTGTGTTTGCAATACCTCTAAGGTGTCTCCATTCATGGTGCAGGGGACCCATTCCGCACTCTGGGTAGTTTTCTGAGAAAAGCATGGCCATGAGAATTTTCCTTCCAAGGCTCAAAGTTAACAGCGTCAAATGGTGATTGGGGGTGAGATGTCAACCTAAGTGGGGCGGAAAAGTTTTCAACTTGAATTTTGACAAGAGGCAGGAAGAATCACCCTCCCTACTCTATCCACATTTACAATATGGTTAAGACCATTAACAACTACTTCAGGTCCATCACGCCTGCTAATAAAGCTTCTCAAGTGGTAATATTATATGCGCATGAATGACTACATGAGGACCCAACCTTTAGGAAAGTTAGAGAGACAAAACAGGGATAGGCAGCATTAATCACGCGCATCATATATTCTAAATAGAAGAGGGAAAGCGCATTAGGAGTATGCTCTGTGTACGGTGGTCTGGATGGCAGGCGGGTAAAGGAGTTCCTTTGTTTACTCCAAGTTGACTCTCACTGAAATGTGTCAACCACTAGAATAATATAAGAACAGAAGCTCGAAGGGGAAGGACAGACAGCTTGCTCACGCTCAATTTGAAACAGAGGACGGGGAGGCGTGCGCCAATAATACTCAGTAATCTAATTGTCCTCTGGGGTCAGCTACCTGTATTTGGCTTTCTCCTCCACCTAAAGGAATGTTGTGAGAGGGACAGTAGCAAAACTTTTCAACCTGCTCGTTTAGCAGGGGATAAACATAGGACCACATTGTGTTTGCAATACCTCTAAGGTGTCTCCATTCATGGTGCAGGGGACCCATTCCGCACTCTGGGTAGTTTTCTGAGAAAAGCATGGCCATGAGAATTTTCCTTCCAAGGCTCAAAGTTAATAGCGTCAAATGGTGATTGGGGGTGAGATGTCAACCTAAGTGGGGCGGAAAAGTTTTCAACTTGAATTTTGACAAGAGGCAGGAAGAATCACCCTCCCTACTCTATCCACATTTACAATATGGTTAAGACCATTAACAACTACTTCAGGTCCATCACGCTTGCTAATAAAGCTTCTCAAGTGGTAATATTATATGCGCATGAATGACTACATGAGGACCCAACCTTTAGGAAAGTTAGAGAGACAAAACAGGGATAGGCAGCATTAAGCACGCGCATCATATATTCTAAATAGAAGAGGGAAAGCGCATTAGGAGTATGCTCTGTGTACGGTGGTCTGGATGGCAGGCGGGTAAAGGAGTTCCTTTGTTTACTCCAAGTTGACTCTCACTTAAATGTGTCAACCACTAGAATAATATAAGAATAGAAGCTCGAAGGGGAAGGACAGACAGCTTGCTCACGCTCAACTTGAAAGATGTCATGCGTGAAGGTTGCCCACTAGTGACCCAAACAGGTTGGTGGACGGTGACAATGATAGGTGAAAATAACATTGCACCAATGAGAATTGCTGGTCTGTGTTCATTATGGTTGTAGTTGTAGATTAGTCTTGGACTCTTCTTGAGCCTTTTCTGTCGTGATATGGGGTAACTAAGTCAAAGGCATCGATAACTCTGCATGGGAAGATGATAGTCAAAATGCCAGTCCTGTCTCTTGAAATGTCATAGGGTGGATCTTGCCTTGGTCAGAATATAAATCAAACAGAAGATAGTGGCTTCAGCTTCATCACCAATTATCCCTTGAAGGTGAAATTGTACTATAGGACAAAATAGCAATTCATAATACAATGGAATTGCCAACTCAATTTTGTGAACACAATCTAGCTATGCTCCTATAATGCTTTATAAGGATCAATCCCATTGGCAGGGCCGTGCCGGCAAAAGTTTAGGCCCTGTTCTAAACTCTAAAATACGCCCTAATGGTCTAAAAAATAAAACGTGACTCGAGATTCTCTAGCTACCTAGCGGAGACGTGACTCAGTGAGTTGGATCGGATTGGAGTAACCAGACGGATGAACAAATAGTATAGATGAAACTAAATAGTGCCAAATAAAAAGAAATGTAGCAATTTCTAGAGTTGACATAGGCACTGATCATGAACTCCGCACAGAAAAGTTAACACAAAATATTGATTACTGATTAGTGATTACTGATCACTGATCAGCTGTGGATAAAAACAATTACTGATTAGCTATAATTTTGAGGACCAAGACACCAGATTGTCACCAAGAAAGACAGTATCCAGACGTAGACCGCCGAGAATCAGGACAGCCAGCCCAATCAGCATCCGAGTATGCGGTGAGAGTGTCAAGAGACCGCATACCGAGGTGAAGACCTGTAGAACAAGTTATAAAACCTTGACGTCGCAAAAATTAACTTAAGCTTGAGCAGCGAGATGAGCTCACGCGGAGCATGCATAAAGAGACAAACCTGCTGAACTGCATAGGCAATGTCGGGACGAGTCAATGTGAGATACTGTAAAGCGCCGGCGAGACTACGGTATTGTGTTGGATCGGCAACTGGTGAGCCATCGTGGTAAACGGTTTAAGCTGCATCGACGGGGTGGTACTGAGTGACACTCAATCATACCAGCCACTGGAGAAGATCAACTTATCTGCCGCTATGATGACAAAAAAAGGCCGTCATTTTATTCAGCTGATGTAAATCCCGAGGAAGTGATGAAGGTCCCCGAGATCGACTATGGCGAACTCGAAGTTAAGGCGCCAGATAATATATGAAGAAGAGCAGAGCAAGGATGCTTTGTGAGGACAATGTCGCCGACGTAAAGCAAGCAAGCAAGCAAACACCGTGCCCTCCTTGAACACAAAGAGAAGTATCGACATCGCTTCAGTCAAGGTCCGCGAATGAAGGTAGCGAATCGCAAAAGCCATGCCCGAGGTGCTGCTTGAGCCCATACAAAGACTTCGTAACAAGCGGACATGGTCGGTGCGGTAAGGTCGACGAATCCGGTGGTGTTGGCGAAATACCTCATTCATTCGGATGACCATGAAGAAAGGCGTTCTTGACATCCAACCGATGAATTGGCCAGCACGAGACGCATTAAATCTTTGAGAACAACCTGAATCGTTGCTGGCTTAACAACTGGACTGAAAGTCTCCTCGTAGTCGATGCCATGCTGCTGAGAATATCCTCGAACAACCCACCGAGCTTTGTGACGAGCAAGAGAGCCATCAGAGTGATACTTATGCTTGAAAATCCACTTGCCGGAGACAACGTTGGCACGAGGAGGTCGTGGTACGAGTTGCCAAGTGCCATTGTCAACAAGTGCCTTGTATTCGTCCACCATTGCGGCACGCCAATTTGGATCAGCAAGGGCGCTGCGATAATTGGCAGGAAGCGGCGAGGCATGCGTGGCGGAGTAAGTCAGGCGGTCCGGCGGAGGCGGGAGTGTTCCAGTCTGTTGCCGTGTCACACGGCGCGATGGAGCAGCAACGACCGGCTCAGGTGCATGAGCCAGCTGAGGCGCCGGTGGAGGAGGCGCGACTTGTGCCTGGGGCACAGATGACGGTCGAGGACGTCGGCTATACTGGAAGAACACCGGCGGGCGTGATGCAGCAAGGGCCGACAGACGTGCTACTCCCTGAGCAGTAGGCAGGACGTCAGCAGTAGAGGACGCGCCAGGAGGAGCCGGTGTAGGGGCAGCAGGACCCTGAAGGACCGGACCGTGCTAGAGGATGGCCGGGTCCAGTTCCAGGGTGTCGTCGTCGTCGAAGGTCGGCCGAGTAGAGAGCCGGCCCGGAGCGCCAGCAGGAGGAGCTGGCATAGGTGCAGGAAGACGATCCTGTAATAAAAAATCAAGTGACTCATAGGTGGTTTGGCAACCACAAACGGAAAGTGAGTCTCATCAAAAATCACGTGACGGGAGACGATCACTTTGCGAGTGGAGAGATCGAGACAACGATAACCCTTTTGTGAAGAGGGATACCCGATGAACACGCAAGCTGATGAGCGAGGAGCCAATTTATGAGGTGTCGTGGCACTAAGATTTGGGTAGCATAAGCAACCAAAGACTCGAAGCAAGGAGTAGTCAGGCATCTTGTGATAGAGGAGGTGATAGGGAATACCATTATTGATGGAGGAAGACGGTCGCCGATTGAGTAGAAGAACGGCGGTGGCTAAGGCTTCAGCCCAGTAAGCTGAAGGCATGGCGGCATGAATCAAGAGGGTGCGAACGATATTGTTTAGCGTGCGCAACATCCGCTCAGCTTTCCCATTTTGAGCAGACGTGTAAAGGCAAGAGGTGTGAAGAAGAATGCCGCGGCTAGCAAGGAAGGTAGACGTGGCATTGTTGATGAACTCAGTGCCGTTATCCGCCTGAAAACACTGGACAGGCAGGCTGAATTGGTGTAAGCATAATTAGCAAAATCAACAATATGTGCATGAACCTCTGATTTATGCCGAAAAGGAAACGTCCAGCAATAATGACTATAATCATCAACAAGCACAAGATAATATTTAAATCCAGACACGCTAAGAACTGGAGACGTCCAGACATCACAATGAACAAGTTGAAAAGGTGCTAAGCAGCGAGACGATGAACTAGTAAAAGGCAGCCGTGTGTGTTTGCCATGTTGACAGGCGTGATAAATACCACGGGCTGCATTATTACAAGAGATAGCTGAAAGTTTATTAAGGGTAGCTATGGCTGCAAGTGCAGGATGACCAAGACGTGAATGCCACAATGAGGAGGAGATGGCGGCGACATGACAGGCTGCAACAGGCTGACTGGAATGTGGAAGGGTGTAGAGCTCCCCGCCACTATTGCAACGCAGAATCTCGGTCTTGGTCTGCAGATCCTTAACAGAGAAGCCAAAAGCATCAAACTCAATGGAGCAGTTATTGTCGCGAGTAAACTGACGAAAAGATAACAAATTGCGAACAAGATGTGGAGCGACAAGAACATTATTGAGTTGAAAAATATGATCAGCTATAGGAATAATGGAAGTGCCACGACTAGAAATAGGAATGGAGGCCCCATTGCCGACTGTGATGAAGGACGGCGAATGAGGTAGACGGGAAAGAAGTATACCGTCGTGGGGGGACATATGAGATGTAGCTCTTGTGTCGAGGACCCATGGGCTGGCGCCTCCCTGCAGTGCCATCTGGTTGAGGGAGGCGATGAGAGCGCCCTGATCCCAGCCACCGGGACGTAGAAGGCGGTGCGAAGGACGTGTGGGCCTACGGCAGGGGCGCCATTGGGGGACGCCACTGCGGCTGAGGAGCCCACGGAGAAGGACCAGCCCACGGGTTCATGCAGACCAAGACCCGGTCGGCCGGATGGACGCCGGGCGGGACGCCGCCTCGCCAGAGGCCCGGGGCCGCCATGGGTGGTCTGGGTGGTGGCGGCCGCCATCACCGTTGTTGCCTCCATGCCCACCATAGCCGCCCTTGCCCTTGCCGCCCCCCCACCACCCACTGCGGTTGGGGTTGGTGCCGGAGGACGAGGAGCGGCAGGAAGGGAAGGTGCAGGCTGTGGTCGCTGAAGTCGTGGATGGGGCGACAGCAGTAAGGGCGGTGTCGGAGGAGACCTTGGCGTCGTTGGCGAGGCGGATCTCCTTGAGCCGAAGGGTGTTGTGTGCGGAGATGAACGATGGAAGGACCGCCGCATTGGCGATGATGTCCGCCGTGTTGGCGAAGCGCGGATTGAGACCGCGAAGAAGGTTGAGGACCAGCTGGGGCTCGGAGACGGTGTGGCCAACGTCGCGGAGAGCGTCGGCCGTGTGCTTCATGCGCTGGGTGTAGGCGGCGATGGACAGATCACCCTAGGTCATAGAGTGGAACTCTTGACCTAGGACGACGGCGCGTGTCTCCTGGTTTGCCTGAAACAGATTAGTAATGGCAACAAAGAGATCACGGGCAGTCTGCTGAGGTTCCATGGCGAGGTCGAGGACGATGTCGTCGATGCAGCCATACATCCAACTCCGGACGCAAGCGTCTGGCTGCGACCAGGTGCGATCAGTAGGACGTGCCGGGATGGAGCCGTCGATGTGGCCAAGTAGACCGAACTTGCCGCACATAGCGGTGAAGAAGGCAGACCACTTGGTGTAGTTCGGCAGCTTGAGATCAAGGGTGATCGGCACGTGCTGGCGCACGTTGATGGTCGCGTAGGAGATCACAGGAGCAGGGGCGTCTGTCAGGGCCAGCATGGATGGGGATCCAGATATCCCGGAGGTCGCGGTCGAGGGGGATCCATCGGTGGCCATAACAGCGAGAGGGCGGCGCGCCGGGCTAGGGCGGCGGCGCCGGGAGAGGTAGGGTAGCGGAAGAGAGGAACCCTAATCGGCCCGGTCTATGATACCATGTAGAGAGACAATGCACCGCACACCCAATAAGGGGGGGTGGCCTTTCATATATATAGCCGAGAAGGCTTGGAGTACAAGTATATGAAATACAATACAAGTCAGGCTATACATATCTATTTATATCTCTAATAATTTTAATCTGATTAGACATCCTGAGAACAGGAACAAGTCAGGAGGAGATCTTGGGGAAATGAACATGTTTAATCAACTCATCACAGACCTTGATCTCATTGAAATACCATTCAGTGGTAGAAATTACTCCTGGAGTAATATGCAGTCTGATCCTCTCCTCATTAAGCTTGACTGGGTTTTTACTTCCTCTAGCTGGGCCTTGTCCTTCCCTGCTACTTATGTCCAACCCCTGTCCAAACCAGTATCTGATCATATACCTTACACAGTCATTATTGGAAGTCATATACCCAAATCAAATATGTTTAGATTTGAAAATTACTGGGTTGATCATCCTGGGTTCTTGGATACTGTTAAGCTTCATTGGAACAGCTCACCTTTTTTTGCCAATGCAGCCAGGAACCTGTCAACAAAACTGAAACAGGTGAGAGCTGGACTTAGAAGCTGGAGCAAAACTCTGTCCAAAGTAAGTAAATTGATCTACAATTGTAACTGGGTTCTTTTACTGCTGGATGGCTTAGAAGATCAAAGACCCCTGTCAGATTTGGAAATTTCTTTCAGAAGACTTGTCAAGTCACACCTTGCTAATCTCTTGGAGTCCAAAAGAACTTACTGGAAGCAGAGAAGCACGATAAGATGGATCAACTTAGGAGATGAAAACACTCATTTTTTCCACACAATGGCTACTATATCACACAAGAGAAACTTCATTGTCAGCCTTACTAATTCAGATGGTACACCTGTCATAGATCATGAACAGAAAGCAAATCTGATTTGGGCAGCCTTCAAGCAAAGGCTTGGAATCAGTGAATTCCATAACATGGCATATGATCTGAACTCTCTATTGAACCAGCATGATCTGGAGCACTTGAATGGAAATTTTACACAGGATGAAATTGATCTGGTGGTCAAAAACCTACCCAACAGCCATGCTCCTGGACCTGATGGATTCAATGGCCTCTTCATCAAAAAATGTTGGCATATCATAAAGGAGGACTTCACAAGATTGCTAAAAGACTTTTGCTCTGACAACATTGATCTGAAGAGTATTAACTCCTCTGTCATTGCACTCATCCCCAAGAAAGACAACCCTGAGAGCATTGATGACTATAGACCAATTTCTTTGCTGAACTATTCATTAAAATGCATCACAAAGATCCTGTCAGACAGACTCCAATCAGTTATCCTTGATCTGGTCCATCCAAACCAATATGGATTTATAAAGGGCAGAACCATACAAGACTGCTTGGCCTGGACATTTCAGTTCTTACACATCTGTCATCAGTCAAAAAAGGAAATTGTCATCCTGAAATTGGATTTTGAAAAGGCCTTTGACAAGCTTGAACATCCTGTTATTTTGGAGGTGCTTAAGCCAAGCCCAGTAAGCAATCACTTTTAAATTCTTGGAGAGAGAGCTTCATTGTATAGGCTCAGTTCTTTTCTTTTTGGGCTTGTAAGCCTTGTAAATCTTCTGTAAATACCATTCTTTCATTTAATAGAAAAGCAAAAAAATATAGGTAGGGGATTCCCCTGCTGATTCGGTCAAAAAACAAATACAAATATCAGTTGAGCAGGCCAACTTAAAAATAAAGGCTTCCCTGATAGGCCGGTTCAATGGATACACAACATCCTGAGTTCAGGTACCTCCTCAGTTATACTCAATGGCATACCTGGGAAACCATTTGAATGCAAAAGGGGGGTAAGGCAAGGGGCCCTTTATCCCCCCTCCTCTTTGTTCTAGCAGCTGACATCCTTCAGTCTACTGTTAACAAGGCCTGGCACAATGGGGTTCTGAAACATCCACTCTGTGACAACTTTGGAGATTACTATCCTATTGTCCAATATGCAGATGACACCATCATGATTCTACCTGGTGATGCAAGAATCCTTTTCAATCTAAAATGTCTGCTGAGATCTTTCTCAGACTCTACTGGGTTACATGTGAATTTCAGTAAGTCCTTTTTGGTTCCTATCAACATCAGTGAGTCAAGAACTCATCACTTGGCTAACACATTTGGGTGCAAAGTAGGTGGCATGCCATTTACCTATCTTGGTCTTCCTCTTGGAACCACCAAACCTACTATACAAGAATTCTCCCCTTTGCTTACAAGAATAGAAAGAAGGATGAATGGTATCAGCAAATTCTTATCCTACAATGGTAGACTGATTATGGTCAACTCTGTTCTATCTGCTCTGCCTACCTTCTACATGTGCAGCTTGAAAATTCCTCCTCAAGTCATCAAACAAATTGATCTATACAGGAAACACTGTCTATGGAGCAAAGGAGATATAAGCAGAAAAGGCACATGCTTAGTTGCATGGATGACAGCCTGCAAACCTAAGAACCAAGGAGGTCTAGGTATCATTGACATAGAAAGTCAAAATAATGCCCTTCTGATGAAACATTTGGACAAGTTTTACAAAAAGGCTAATTTGCCTTGGGTAACCCTAACTTAGGACAAGTTTTATTCCAATACCCAGACACCACCACATCTCAGAAGCCCAGTAGGCTCTTTCTGGTGGAAAGATATCTTCAAGCTTTTTGACAGCTACAAAGGCTTTTCGATTTGTTATCCTAACAGAGGAAACACTATTGCTTTCTGGGGAGACAACTGGGCAGGATACAGTCTAAAAGAGAATTACCCACAGCTTTTTTCTTTCACTCGAAAACCAAAATGCTCTATAAGTTTTTTTCTTGAACAAGAAGTTGACAGGATCTTCAGTTTGCCCTTTCTCAACAAGCTGCTGGACAACTTGAAGAAATTGAAACTATGCTAGGTGATAGAGACTGGGATGAAAACACACAGGATGCTTGGTCTTATTCTTGGGGTAACTCAAAATACAGTAGCAAGAAAGTTTACAATCTGTTAATGGGCAGCTCTGAAGTCTCTCCTCTCTTCTCTTGGCTTTGGGCCTCCTGCACTTTGGGTAAGCACAAATTCTTCTTTTGGCTGTTGATCAGGGATAGATTAAATACAAGAAATCTCTTGAGAAGGAAAAACATGGACATTGATGACTACAGCTGTGTTTTGTGTAATGGGGGACATGAGGAGACAAGCTTCCACCTCTTCTTTGAATGCAGTTTCAGTCAGAGCTGCTGGAGCTCCATTCCCATCACCTGGAACCTGAACCTGCCTTCACTGGGCATGGTCATCGATGCCAGGTCCAGCTTTGGCAATGTGATCTTCAGAGAAATATTTATAACAGCCTGCTGGGTAATTTGGACCTCCAGAAATGCAGTAATCTTTGACAATGCTCAAGCTGATATCAACCAGTGGAAAAGGAAGTTTAGAGATGAACTTGGCCAAGTGTGTACTAAAGCCAAGCCCAGTAAGCAATCACTTTTAAATTCTTGGAGAGATAGCTTCATTGTATAGGCTCAGTTCTTTTCTTTTTGGGCTTGTAAGCCTTGTAAATCTTCTGTAAATACCATTCTTTCATTTAATAGAAAAGCAAAAAAATATAGGTAGGGGATTCTCCTGCTGATTCGGTCAAAAAACAAATACAAATATCACATGAAGAAGACAATGAGGGTATAAATCACAAACTGGAACACCACTTATATGCCACGACATGAATCACATTGTCACTGTAAATCCGATTCATATTTAAGAATAAGAATTAATCTGATGTCTCAGTTGATCCACATCTGCCAGTTACAGACAAGTAAAAAAATTTATCATGCTAATTTCTACGAGCAAAGTTAGCTTAAAAAATAAATTATACTGTACGAGCAAAGGAGGAACAGAAATACAGATTAGCAGGAGCAGTGGGAAATCTGGGCCGGACATTTGGAATTGCAAAGTAGGAGCCACGCGGTCAAGTTGATCTCACTGCTAGATTTTACTTATACAATGGTGCTGGTAGATCAGTGTAGGGGAGGAATGGGTGCTGCTCTAAATATCGCTTGCCAAATCAAATCTGCTCAAACTAGAAACCGAGCAATTTGGTCAGACAACCAAAAGAGCCATTACAGAGATTGCCTTACCAGTTACCACCACTCGGGGCAGCAGCCGAGCCGCGGCCTCCCTCGCAGCGCACGACGCACGCGGGTCGTCGGGCGTCGCCCCCTCGTGTAGCCGTCGCAGCCGACGGGCCGACCGGCGGAGCCCGTTTGAAGCGGGACATCTAATTATTTGTCACTCTTACGGAGGTCGACTCTCTAATTGCCAATTTTGTGGCGGCAATTACAAAAATATTCTAGAAAATAGTAACTCGCCTAATATTTTGCCATTTTTACTGACGTGGCATGCCAGATCAGCCAACCAGCTTGGAAACGGGCCGTTGACGCTCGAAGACCGAAGCCAAAAGACCATTCTGCCCCCGCCGTGTATTGCTTAAGGGACCATTGCTTAACCAGTGCCGTCTCTCCCCCTCCCATCTGTTCAGTCCACTCGCTTCTCTCCGGGATTCTCTCCCGTCCCTCCCCTTTCATTCCCCGTGGCGGCGCTTGCTCGAGGCGGGCAGGCGGGAGCTCGACGGCGGCGCCAAGTCGCGTCCCCCAAGTCGCAGGACGGCACGACGCCTGCAAGGTTAGATCTACTTCCTTCTTCTACCTACGCGTGGCATCTGTGAATGGGGGGATTCCTGATGCTAGGGTTTCCTAATTTTCGTGTGTTGATGTAGGATTCGGATGTAGAGCAAACCATTAGCCACGATGGTGTTGTCTCCGTGCCCCCCGTGGTATGTTTCATTGTTATGGCATGTATGTGAGGGGATCCCGTATGTGAGGGATGTCCTAACTCCCGATTTGTTTGTTTTGCTTGTCACTGTCAGGATTGATCCTGACAATGCTTTTAGAATCCATGTTAGCGTTGATAAATACACTTTGGCTAACGACTATGGAGTGGTTGACCTAGATGCTCAAGAACATGACCTGTGGTTTGACAGTAGCAATGTGTACACACTGAATGACTTTGTAGATGATATGGCCAGCAAGATCATTTGGGGTCGCAGTCAGCAACTGCTTATTTGGGGTGTTGACATTGACAGTGGAACAGAGTGGAAGGTTACTAGCAGTGATCAGTTTGAGGAGATGATAATGTCTAGGATGGATGAGAAGGTAATGCATGTTAGTTGTGATGTTGTTGAGAAAGATGCGGTTAGTTCCGAATGATGTTGTTAGCAGAGCAAACAAAGGTGGGTCTTCTACTCAGCTTTACCCCATTCGGTGTGACAAAAATGCAGGGACATGCAGAGAGAATGCAAAGGCTTAGGTGACACTTGTAGTACTCAAGAAGGTAGAGCTTTGAAGAAAATGTGGTTGATTGGAACACATTGACTATATTGGTGATGAGAACTGTGATGGTGAAGCTAATCTTTGTGGTAGATGAGGATCAAATCTATGAGGCTTTTGGATTCAAGGCGTGAGATGAGGCTACTGCAGATGAAGTTCCTATTCCTAACATACCTGCCGATGTGGAGGATGAAATGAATGAGGCACAATCCCTCATTAATGATGACCTAGGAGATGAGCCAATGTTTGGTTGGGATAGAGACAACCACGACATGAGTGTTGGGACACTTTGTATCCTTGCATGGATGATTTTAGGATGGCGGTTAGGCAACATGCTATTGTGAATGAGTTTCAATTGGGGGATGAGAAGTCCGAAAGGAGAGGTTTAGGGCTACTGCAGTTCAAGGGCTGCCCATGGAAAATTAGAGCTAGGACATCACAAAGGATGGCGTGTCAGACAGACCAATACTAACACTTTTTTGTCCTTTTGGTGTAACCTTATTTCTGATATTTGCATGTTGTATATGAATTTATCTTAACTATTTCCTGACATTTCTTCATGTATGTGCAGATCCAAATCAATAAGGGTACCCACAAGTGTCCTTCAAAGAGTAGAGTTCTTGGGAGGATGGCATCCCGAAATGGATTGCTTGAGAGGGCTATACCACTATTGAAGGATAATCCTGAGATGGGCCCCAAAGTCTAAAAGGAAGAGTTAGAGAAGAAGTACAACATAAAGATTCCATATCGAATCTTTTATTTTATGGGAGACAGAGAAGCAGATAAATTATTTGGTAAGTGGGATGATTGTTTTGATTATTTGTTTAGATTCAAGGCTAAGATTGAGCTTAGGTCTCCTGGTAGTGTAGTTGAGATAGATCTACATTCTTCAGTGGAAGGCAAGGTTCACTTGATGAGATTTTTTGTGCCTTCAAAGCAAGTATAGATGGATTTAGAGATGGCTGAGACCCTATATTAGTGTAGATTCAATGCTCTCAATGGTGAGTGGAATGGCCACATGCAAGTAGCCAATGCAATAGATGGCCACAATTGGTTGTACCCAATTGCTTTTGGCTTCTTTGATTCGAGAGACCAAGGATAATCTGGACTTGGTTCATGGAATGCCTAGGGAAAGCAATAGGGCCAATGAACCACTTGGCTATATGCACAATGCATGCAAAGGGCTAGAAGCAAATTGTGAAAAAGGTTTTCCTGGAGCAGCGAAAGCATGAGAGTGTTTGGGCATCTCATGGAAAATATGAAGAAAAGGTTTACAGAAATGCCTATGCCAAGTACATGTGGCCAAGAATCTAAGGGCATGCACAGAGAAAGTTCAATAAATTGATGGACAAAGTTATTGAAGCCTATCCAGGAGTTGTTCCATGGTTGAAGGAACATCACAGACATCAGGGTCGAGGAGTGGATTCAAGGAAGAGATCAAGTGTGACTTCATAAATAACAATTTGGTTGAATCTTGGAATGCATGGATCCAAGCACACAAAGATCTACCATTAGACATTCTAGCCGATGCTATCGGGCATAAGACAATGGTACTTTTTGAGAAGAGAAGGAAGATATCCAAGGCCCTAAAAGGATTCATACTACCAGCAATAATTCATCATTAAATGCACCTCAAAGGGACCGAACTATCTCAAGGCAACTAAGGGTGGACCCAACCAAGCAGAGGTGATAGTCATGTACAATGATGAAGTTGTCAAGAGGCATGTTGTCTACCGGACCAACATGAGTGTACATGCAGAGAGTGGCAAGTGAGTGGCAAGCCTCATCCCCATGCACAGGCAAATATAACAACCTGAAAAGCAGCCAAATATGGAGCAATATGTGGATGTGGCCTACTCGATTGACAAGTTCCAAGCAACATATGCAGGGAATGATTCTGTCATCACTGATAAGAGCCAAGTGGCAGTGTAGTTGAGAAGGATTCAAGCTTCTTCCACCAATTGGGAAGAAAAGAGGACTTGGGAGGCAAAGGAAGAAGAGGGTTAAGGGATGCACGGAGAGAAGTGGCAAAGCCACAAGGCAAAGTTACTTGCAAGGGCTGTGGTGAATTAGGCCATAGAAGGACCAGTTGGAGGTGCCCACTAAGTGGCACCAAAAAAGGTAACTTACTAACCTACCTTTGCTGAAATCCTTTCACCATTGTTAACTAACTTAATGAAATTGTAGGAAGAGGACAAGAAAGACAAAGACCAAAAAGGGGCCAAAGAAGGGTGCTGACAAGGAGTATGAACCTGCTCCAGCTAGTGAAACTACCAAACACCACTCTAGAGCCTTCACTCTTCCACCCGTGAAGTTGACTGAGCCTTCACCAGCTCCACCAGTGAAGCGTCTCACCAAGGACTCCAAGAACAAGGGCAGCAGTAGCAAGGGAAAGAGAGGCGGAGGAAGCAGCAGCAGCAGCAAGGTAAAATCTGAACCTAAATTGTGACTCAGGAACTTGCCATCTCGACAACAGCTCACTAAACCACTTTCAAATGCAGGAGGTTGAACTTGGAAGCTCCACAACCACTTGAAATGATCATTCCAGAGGCTGAATCTCTGCCAAACCCTGCACCAGCCAAGAAGATGACCCCTAGGAGGAAGCAGCTAGCCACAAAGGTGAAGAGTTCTTCTGCCAAGGGAAACTGATGAAGCAATGAATCCTTGTGATCCATATTTTGGGAACTCTGTTATGTCATTGAAAGGTGCATGAACAACTTGTTATGGTATTGTAAGTTGAATGAACAACTTGTAATGTATTGCCTTATAGGCCTGAACAACTTGTGATGACTTTGCTAGGGTTGTGTCATGTATGCGGACCCAACTTGCTATGTTTGTGTCATGTATGCGACTGAACTTGCTATGGTTGTCAAGAGCATATCGAGGTCTTGCAGTGATGATTTTTGATATCATGTACAAGTGAAATAACCAGTAAACAATATTCCATTAACCATTCAACATTTTCACACATATATGCCCACCCCATTGGTCAACTCATACTAAAACATAGAGCTCATTACTCAACTGAGATACAACTTGAAATAGTTCAACGGGATCCCTAGTTCAACTAACAGACAAGGGAACTAACAACTAGTCAAACTAACAGAGGGATCCCACTAACAGAGAACACATACATAGCTCCAACCACTACACCAGCACCCATGACCAAGCTCAAAGCCTTCACTGCACCAACCAAAGCATCCAGCTTCACCTCCATTGAGTTCTTATACACGCACAAACCCTTGAATCACACTTCTTCCTCTCTCTGCACCATGTTGTTCTAAATTCATCACAATCTTCCCCGGTCCACCAAAATGGCTAGTACTCTCATTCGCCACTCAAAAACCTACAAGATCCTGGAACCTAATCACATGGAAACATATTTGATGTGACAATCGATTCAAAACCCTAACAAATCGGAACCCAAAGAATGTGGCTTACCCCTGCATGTTCCTGGGACATTTGAAGAAGACACGACCCTTGTTGCATTTCTCATCTGTCTGGGCCACGAGCTCGAGCACCCTCTGCAGCCCACACTCCTCGCACATGATGAGGGGGGAGCCCCGCCCTCCCGAGTGGGTACTCCCCTATCCTATCCGGCAACATGGAACCTATTACGTGTTGATGAGCTCGCTCGACGGGACATGGCGGCTAGGGTTGGGGAGGGCAATGGAGGGCGCAAGCGACCAAGGACGGGAGACGAGGATCCCGGAGCCAAGGAAGAAGAAGAAGTGCGGAGAGAAGCGAACGGATGGGAGGAGGCGTCGCTTGGTTAAGCAATACACAAACTAGAAGCCGAATGGTCTTTTGGCTTAGGTCTTGAAAGCCAACGGCCCGTTCCCAAGCCGGTGGCTGATCTGTTGCCACGTCGTCACTCAATGGCAAAATATTAGGCGAGTTACTATTTTCTAGGACATTTTTGTAGTTGCCACCACAAAGTTGGCAATCAGAGAGTCGGCCTCCGTAAGAGTGGCAAATAATTAGATGTCCCGTTTGAAGCAGGGTGGCATACTGGCATGCGGAATCCGTGGGTTTCGCGGAATGAAGCTCCCCTTCTATAGGCGGCGGACGCGGTGGTCGGTCTTCGCGGGCGCGGGGCGTGGTGGTGCGCTGCTTGGGAGTTTGGAGTTGGACTTGGGAAGTTGGGACTCTCGGGTGGGCAAACCGCTGCTGTCACGCCGTTGCCGGTTGCTCCGTCGCCCAGTCGGGATGCGCCGTTGCCAAGCTCGCGCTGGCTGCATTGCAGCCTCGCTTGCCGGGCGCCACCGGTCGCTCCTGCTGGCTAGAGCGCCGCGCCGAGGCCGGGACAGAGCGAGGTGCTCTATTGGTGGCTGAAACAGTCTGTTCGGCTGAACTACTTTCAGCTTTTTGTTTTGGCTAACACTATTAAATCATTCAAAATTAGTCGAAATCATCCGATCAGCCGAAATCATCCAAAAGATTTTCAGCCTGTTCGGCTGTACTACGTAGTTTTGTTATCTCGGACTCAATAAGCGCGTCTCACTTAATTTAACACTCGATTAGCTTGCTTTTCAGAAATTATCAATACCCAACGTGCAAATTATTTTGGTTCAGGTGTTTTTCTCTCTCTTTTTTTATATATATCTTTCCTTCCCCTTTGATTTTCAGCTGACGAGAAATTCCAAATCTGTCCATACCTAATGCTCGCGATGTTCGTTCTTTCGTTCCCGCTCCTCTAAGCTATCGCAGCAGCCTACAACCTGCAGCCTTCTACTCCCTCCATTCCTAATTACTGTATAAGACAATTTGGTTTTCTGGATATATTGTTTTTATGCACTTAGACATAATATATATCTAAGTACATAGAAAAAAACCCTACATATTTAGAAAAGTCAAAACACCTTATAATTCAGAATAGAGGGGGAATTGACTCCTTTTGTGACCGGCTGTCGTTGCCTAGGCTCGTACACTGCTAGCTCCACACAACACGCGCTTGTAGAATAAGTGGGTGGAGAATTGGATGCTAAATTTAGTGAGACGTGAAGATTAAGTTCCAAATAACGAAGATCTCCGAGGACCGAAAGAAAGTGATACCTCGATTCTTCTGTCAATTTCTTGGGTAATGTCCAGCGGAGGAGGCGTCTTGTGTCTTGAAGTCGTGCCTTGTGAAGGCGCCGATGCTAAGATTCTGTGATGGGTGTGGTTACACAAAAGGCTGTTGTGCCATGCCACACCTGAAAATCTTAGGAAAAGCGAAAACTGGTCTCCCTCAATCAAAAAATCATTTATTTTTCTCCTCTATCTATCTTTTAAAACCTTCGGTCGACAATTTTGACAACGGTTTAGCTAACGTGACGCACACCGGTCTGGAAGATCAAATGGACTTTATAAAAAATATAAAAACATTTTTTTTCAAAAAATTATCTAAATATTTTCCTTGAGAGTTATGTAATTAAAAACCCCAAACTTGATTTATCTTAAAAAATTCATACACATTTTATTTTTGGTTGATATAAAATTAGGATTTATCTTATAGTGTCTAGCTTGGAATTGTTTTGAATTGTATAAAGTATCTTTTTGTGTTTATTTGCTAGTATATGCTCTTATTATCTGATATCATTAATTTCAAATGATTTCGAAGACAACACATATGTCATGTGGCCACATCATACTTAATCCTATTTAGTACGAACACACGTGACAACTTGGCACCAAAAGATAGATGTGGTTGCAGCCATTTCTTGTTTGGACAGGAAATGAACTCAAGCTACCCAGTTGACGTTGGCACAAACATGACCTACTAGCTAGATACCACCATATCACAAAAAGAAACATCCTTTGCCGCTTAGGATGCCTGCGACTGTCTCGCTCCCGCCGCTCTTCGACGACAAACCCAGAAACCAATCCACAGATCAATGCAAACCAATCTTTGAAACCCGAAACCTATATGCTACCAATCCTCATGCCGATAGACTCTCCAACAACCAACAAAAATCCCAGAATCAGGTTGATATCCAAACAAGAACTAGCGTAGCTACAGTAATCTCGAAGAACTTAGAAGCCTGTCTGCATATCCAAAGGTTACGGCTGGGTGTTCTGAAGATCAAAGTAGCCAAAATCCTTGATGATGTCTTCAAGATTCCACCAGATCCGGGGCCTGCGGTTTCAGCATCAACTCACCCCATTATTGATCTTGAAGGTCATGAAGACAGGAAACACCCCCCCCACCTCCCACATTGCCGAAGAAAAGGGAATTACAGATTCTTCCAAAAAGTTTTCTTCAAGTCCAAAACCAGCCCACTCTGCCCTCAAGGTGTTCGCTGATTTGCTTAATGGCGGAACACCCTGAACAGTTCATGGCGCTTGAAGGTGATGGGATGGGTGGTGCTCACCCTGTCCCAATAGACTCGACAAAGGAGGTGGGGGAGAACAGCAAGGCAGAGGGAAAGCGTGTCCTGGTCATTGACATGACCGGGGCACGCAAGCCCTCGCGGCGCTTCTTGGCGGTCGGCTTCTTCCTCTCTATTCTGCTAGTGAACTCAAGATAGCTAATCGATCACATGAAGGTATGGAAGATCCGTGGGGAGATGGACGACAGTCCACAGGAGGCGGAGACGGGCAGGAAGTTCGTCTTGGAGTTCTCGTAGGAAGGTGATTGGAGGCATGCCATCCTGGGCGGACCTTGGCAGTACAAAGGCGATGTTGGGTAAGAAATTACTCAAGCATCAAAGTTTGAACACAAGTCAAAGTTGTATTCATTTTATGATCGTACTGTACATGTCAGAGGGGGTATTTATAGGGCTCCTAGCCTTCGTAATTTACATAAAATGACTATTTTACCTTCAACTCAAATAGTTACAACCCTTTCCAACTACAAGGGCAAAGTAGTCTTTTTCTCTTTTGAGTCTTTGTTCTTCAACTTTTGCACATCAACTTTATTGATGTCTTCGTCTTCTAGACTTAGTCGATTTCTGTTTTGATTTTTTTTCTCCTAGAATGTTAGGCGAAGCCAAACTCTTGTCTTCGCCTAATCTTGCTTTCTTCTTTTCTCCAGCGAAGACGAGATCTCTTCAGCGAAGACGAAATCTTTGTGACGAAGTCAAATTTCCGCTTTCGCTTTTCTTCTTTTTCATACAAGTAAACTTTTGTTATAGAAATCACAATTTTAACTCCAAAGTTTCAGGGGCTTATTTTTCGTGGTGAAGTTAAATCCCCAACAGCAGCCCCTCGCGGGCGAAGGCCTACTCCAAAGGTCTGAATCCCGCGAAGTTTGGATTTAAAACGAAGACAAAAAAAGTCATCCCTGAACTTTGGAGTTGGCCGTTTCTAGCCATTAGACTATGAATAGTTGTTTGTATTTGAATTGCAACGGTCGTATTTGACCGTTGGAAGCTGAACCGTCAGGTTTGACCCAAAGCTGCCTATATATACTTTGGCCCCTCCCCCTATTTTTGCTACTTTATCGAAGACAGGGAGATGCTGCTGAATTTTTTTTGAAGCGAAGTCAAAAAAATTTGCGGAGCCAAACTTTTTTTCGAAGACTTTCTTTCTAGGGCTGAAAGTTTTGTTGACTAAAGGCTAGTTTTAAATTTGTTTGTTTATGTTTTCTTTCTTTCTTTTGTTGTTGTTATTATTATTTATCTTGATGAAGAGTTTCTTATTTTCTATATGTCTGATCAAGAGAAGAATGCTTCTGCAAAACTCTTCATTTGGATCTAATTAGTCTGACTTGGGTGAAGATTTATCAGATATTTTTGCGTCTGAGTCCAAGTTGGTTGGTGATGACACGAAATCTTTAAAGTTTGGCCAAACTTTAATGGATGACAAAGAGTTAGATGAGATGGTGACTAATCAGATGGTGGAGAGGGCATCTGTTTGTTTGCATGGAAATGAAGTAGTCCCTGATCCAAAACCTTATGAATGTGTGGTTTTTCGGGATCAATTTGTAGCTAGACTTCGTATGCCATGTCAAGATTTTCTTGAAGAACTTTTGAAGGCATATAAAATAGAAATGCACCATCTGACTCCTAATAGAGTAGCGAAGATTGCTCTTTTTATTTAGGCAGTAAAGTCTCAGAATGTAAACTTGGATATCAGGGCTTTTTGTGCTCTTCATAAGATGCATACTTAGTTTAGGAGTAAGAATGTGGATGGAAAGACTATTGTCAAGTACTTTGGTTGTTGCAGTTTTAAACCTGCTCGAGCAACTAAGCAAATTTCTCCATTTTCCAAAAATAAATGGGTTGAAAATTAGTATCGGTACTGGTTTTACCATACGGTTCCAATGATTGAAGAAAGGGATGAGTCAATGAAGATTGTGAAGTGCTATCCATTGGCTACAAAGTTGGGGAAGAATGTTTTTTATTGCAAGCCTGAATTTCCCAGTACAAAGAATTCAAAGATTTGCGAAAAGGCTTACAAGTTAACTGCTAATCTGCAAAGTGCTCGTGATCTTTGCGAAGAATATATTACAGCTTGAGTTTGGCCTCTCAAGAAGGGTTGGAGTTTTATTCGTTTTCATAAGAAAGTTGTGAGGGGGAAAGATTATATTTATTCTGACAAAAAAGCTTTTCGCCTGAAGAAGTATACAAGAGATGAAGATTTTGTTTCTACTGTTGAAATTAAGGCACTTGAAATTCTAGGTAAATTTTTGAAGAAAGAAAAAGATTTGATGGACAAAATTCTTGGAAAAGATTACAAACGTTGGAATAGAACATTTGAAATTGCCCAAATAAAGTATGATAAAAGACCTCCACCAGCGTATACTCGTGCAGCGAAGCCGAGTATAGAAAATGTTACAGAGAAGAAAAGAGCTGGTGGACAACTTGCTAAGAAGATTAGCAAGAAAAAGAAGGTTTCAGCTTCTTTTGATTCAGAAAAGATTACAGAAGATGAATTTGATTTGGGTCTTGATGTTAATAGTTAAGAGGTTCTTAGTCAGCATGCTCGTGATGATGAGGTGAGAATGATTAGTTTAGTTTTTAATTCTAGTGGTTTGACTCCACCAATATTGACTCTGCTTGGTGACTATTTCTAGAATTTGGGGGCCACTTTGCATTCTGGTGAAGATGTTGGTGAGGCTAGTTTGTCTTCGCCTCCGAAAAATATTGGCGAAGAAGCTTTGCCTTCTTCCCTAGCTGTTCCGGCTTCTTCTCCTGTTCTTGATACTGGCGGTGCTGCTGACGCAACAGCTACTGCTGATGAGCAAATGGAAGAAGGTGAGATTGAAACTTTGGCTTCGCAGGAGACTGCTGGGCCATCTTCTCAAAGATTTGTTGCTGAAACTCCTCGAGGAACTATAGGAGATTTTGGTTCTACTCTCCATGTTGCCTCTCCTCCACAAGTTGTGATGCAAGATACTAATTTGGGTGGTGCTCCTATGGAGAATGATGCCCCAAAAGTTAAGGCTCATAAGGGTAAGAGTACTACTACTGTTACCCTTGATTTTGATGATTCTGATGATGATATATTTGACGAAGAGGCTAAGCATGCCCGGGCTTCTCGTCTTACTGAGTCTACTATTGATGTGAACACTGGTGAGAAAGTTGCATGTCAACTTGAAAAGGGGGTTTCCACCAGTAAGTTTGTTTGTTATTTTGTGTTGTTCGATTTGAATTTTATATTTCTCTTCTTATTTTAGACTTCGTTTGTTTTTGTAGAGGAATTTTTTCCTGCTCTTCCATCTCAGAAGGAGACAACTGTTGATATTGGGAAGATAAAGGATGTGGCTCAAGAGTCTAGTACTCCTGCTGAAGCCTTAGAAACGATTCCTGGTGGAGTTGACCCTGAGGCATACAAGAGGTGCATGGAGTACTGCCAAGCTCAAGGTGTGAATTTAGATACTTTTAAATTTGTTGGGATTGACCTGGACAGACTTCGCATTATGCCAAAGAAGTCAGAGTTAAAGCTGTCAAATTATATTGATGATGCCTTCGCAGTTCCTGACGCTGAAGCTCAACTTGCTGGGAAATCTTCCCTTGAGTTGGCAGATGCGAGTGTTACCATGATTTACAAGGTATGTATATTTTTGTATGGCTTCGTATGTAAATTTGGTTTAACTTCTTATGTTGATTTACAAGTGCTACTTTTTGTGTTTTTTACTTCGTATATACATATGAATGTTTTGATGTTATATTTTGTAGAACGCTCTTTTGAAAGGAGTTTGTGTAAATCTCTTGAAGAAGATGCGAAGAATGCGGCACTTCGTGAAAAAAGTTTGCTTGAAGAGATTAAATCTTTGAAGTCTCAACTTGCTGCTAAAGAGAAAGAGAATAGAGACAGTTGAAGCTCTACATGACATTGAGTCAAAATGTATCTCTGTTGGAGCCAAGCGTGAGGCAAAGACTGAAGATTTTGATAATTTTAAAAAAAGATCTTGATAAGATTGTGAAGGAGAAAAATTATCTTGAGAAGAAGTCTGCTGAGCAAGATCAAAATTTTCATGACAAATGTAATCGTCTATGGGAGCTTTGCAGGAATTGCTATGACAAGTTTGGTGCAAAGCCAGAAGATCATTGCTGGGAGCTTGGTGAATTTGATCCATTCTTTGCTTGGTTGTGCCGCCAATATGATGATTTGCCAATTGTTATTCAGACTAGTGCTGATTTGAGTTGTGTGTACGCAACTCGCGCACTTTTTCATTTGATGAAAGAGGCAAAAGATCCCTTGTACGAGCAAATGTTGGATAAGGATTATAAGTTTCCTTTTGTGGAATCGTTGGGTCAAGTTTCTTCTCGGACTCAAATGCTTTGCAAGAAATACTTTAATCAATATTGGAATTTGGGTGGCAGAGGGAATGCTTTTATGAAAGCGAAGAAGAAGATGAAAAGGTTAAATTGAAGTTTCTTTTTTTTGTGTGTTTGCTTCTCTTGCTCTTTTTATTTTATATTCTAACATTTGGTTTCCTTTTTACAGCAGCTTGTGAAGGAAATTGCTGCTGATGAAAAGGAGCAGAGGGAATAGGACAAGCGTGAGGAACAAAGTGCTAGGGATGATGATGGTGGTGACCATCCATTTTAGTTGTCTTCGTAGTTTGTTTTTTTAGATTTTTAGTTGAGGGGTGAGGTTTAAAAACTTTTGACATTTATAAATATTGAACTAGACGGGATGAAGTTGGTGTTATGCCGTTGTTAATGTGTAAGGACAACTTTGTCATTGAACCTTCGATGTGGTTGGAGTATGCAACCATTGAGGCGAACCCTACATTTGATACATTTGTTGAACGTTAGCTGACGTAAGCGTTTAGTTATGATGTGTTTTGTTTTTTGATGTTGTGGTTATTTTGCTGATGATGTATGCTGTTTTAGATTTTGAGTCTAAAAATCTTATTGCTAAAAACAAGAGGTCTTATTTCCCACATGTTGTTGACTTCAGCAAATTTTCCCAGGTAGTTGTTAATTTTTCACTTTTTCCTTTTTTATAGTGATATTTGAATGTGATAAGTCATGCTTTTGATATTCTTATTTTTTCAATCCTCGTGTTCAAGTGCTTCGCCAAGCTTTGTTTCTGAAGATTTTCTTGGCCCAGAAGTGGATCGTGTTCTGGATAAAGTTGTTGAAGACTTAAGTAGTGAAGCTGCAACTATTGTAGCTTCCGAAAGTGACTAATTGTGACTTTTGTTGTAAACTTGTCTTCCAATGCTTGTAATATGTGATAGATGATTCTATTTTATAATAAACTTATTTTTTGTTAATGTATGAAGTTTTTGCGAAGACAATGTGTAGACCTTGCTTAAAAGTTATAATTTACCTTAGTGAATTTGAAGAATGCCGTCCTCTTACTTTTTTGCAAAGGCAAAACGTAGACTTCGCTTTAGAAGTCATAATTCACCTCAATGAATTTGAAAAACGCTATCTCCTCACTTTTTTGCGAAGGCAATGCGTAGACTTCGCTTAGAAGTCATAATTCACCTTAGTGAATTTGAAAAACGCCGCCCCCTCACTTTTTTTGCGAAAGCAACGCGTAGACTTCGCTTTAGAAGTCATAATTCACCTTAGTGAATTTAAAAAACGTCGTCCCCTCACTTTTTACAAAGGCAACGCATAGACTTCACTTTAGAAGTCATAATTCACCTTAGTGAATTTGAAAAATATCGTCCCCTCATTTTTTTGCGAAAGCAACGCATAGACTTTGCTTAGAAGTCATAATTCACCTTAGTGAATTTGAAAATGCCATCCCCTCACTTTTTTGTGAAGGCAACACGTAGACTTCGCTTAGAAGTCATAATTCACCTTAGTGAATTTGAAAACTGAAAAGTAGATACAATATTTGTTTAGATAGGTTAGCATTAATTTTTTGCTTGGTCAAAAAATGATGCTACCTATTTTAGTTTATTTTGGCCAATTTTGAGTATATTTAAGTATACTCTTTGGCTTTTTGGTTTTTTGCTGTACTTTTAAGACTTAGGGCAATAGTTTCTCATTTGTATTTGATGAGAATTTATAATGGAGACTCCCTCGTTAAAAACTACTTACCCTATGAAGGGCTTCCCCTGAGAGGAAAAAGAGTGCAGCTCGTTTACATTTGTATTGAAACTTTGGAATATAAAAACTAGTCTACTTCTATCATAGAACTTGTTAAAAAATTAAAGTCTAAAGGTAGTATCTCCGTAGAGCCTCAATGTTCCAGGTGTGGTCGATTTCTTCTCCATTCAAGTTTGCCAAGTGAAATGCTTCCAATTTGTTTGTTCTTGTGTTAATATAAGGCCCTTCCCATTTCTGTTGAAACTTACCAACCGTGTCTTCATTTTTCTTTCTTTTTAGAATGAAGTCGCCTGGGATAATTGTCTTGGTCTTACTTTCTTGTTGTACCAATTCTTTGTTTCTTTTTGGTACTTTTCGAGGTTCTGGATTGCTTTCATTCTTTCTTCTTCGAGCAAATCCTTGCTTGTTACTTGCTCTTCTTCTTCAATTATTTGGATGTTTGTTCTTAGGCCTTGAAATTTTATTTCTTCGGGTGTCATTGCTTCTTCTCCGTACAACAACTTGAATGGTGTAAAGTTTGTGGATCTTGATACTGTTGTATTGGGTGCCCAAACAACTTTTAGTAATTCGTTAACTCATTTTCCCTTAGGAAGCCCCACTAGGCATTTTGAAATTCTAGTGCATATGATTCCATTTGCTCTTTCAACTGCCCCATTTGACTGTGGGTGTCTGACTGAGGCAAAGCATAGTTGGATTCTCATGTTTTGACAATAATCTCTGAAATCTTGACTGTCAAATTGAGTCCCATTGTCTACTGTAATGTGTCTTGGAACTCCAAAATGGCATATGATGTTCTGCCATAAAAAAATTTCATTGCGAATGAAGACATATTTGTTACTGTTTTGGCTTCAATCCACTTTGTGAAATATTCTACTACCACAACTGCATATTGGAAATTTCCTTGAGCTGAGGATAATTTTCCTATTATGTCAATTCCCCATCTTACAAGTGGCCAAGTTGGTTCTATTGTTTGTAAGTTTGTTGCTGGAGCTCTTATTTTGCTGGCAGACATTTGACAATTGTGATAAGATTTAACTATTTCTTTGCTGTCACTTTGTGCTGAATGCCAATAAAATCCTTGTCGGAATGCTTTCCCTGCCATGGCTCTTGCCCCTGGATGTGTGCCATAAATCCCCTCATGTATTTCTGATAGCAATTCTTTTCCTTCTTCTGCTGATATGCATTTGAGAAGTGGTTCACAAATTCCTTGCTTGTACAATTGATTGTTGATGATTTTGTAATTTCTTGTTCTATGTTTCATTCTGATTTCGTTAACTTCATCTTCTGGTTCATAATGCCCATGAAGGCATGCCATGATTGGTGCTCTCCAATCTTCGCTTTATACTATATGGACTTCTCTTGGGACTTCTTGATTTGCCTTGATAGATGCATGAGTTAGTACTTGGAAGAAAACATCTTGAGTCAAACTTGTATTTTGAGCTACAACATTTGCTATTTCGTCAGCTTCTGAGTTGTCTATTCTTGAAATATTTTTGACTGTGAAGCCTTCAAAGTATTTTTCTTGTTCTCTTAAAATTGCAAGTATTTTGCTAGCTCTGGATCCCTTGCCTTGTAATCTTTTTCAATGTGTCCAGCCATGACTTGTGAACCTATTTTAATTATTAGTCTTTGGATCTCCATTGCTCTTGCTTTTTGGAGTCTGAGTAAAACAGCTTCGTATTCAGCAATATGGTTGGTACATTGAAATTCGAGTCTTGCAGCGTATCTCATTTTGACCCCTGAAGGTGATGTGATTAATGATGCTGCACCAGCCCCTGTGAAGCCCCATGCTCCATCGCAATATATTATCCAGTCAGGTTGTTTTTTGTCTTCGCTTTGATTTTGAGACGGAGTCCAATCTGCCACGAAGTCTGCTAAGACTTGGGATTTTATTGATGTTCTTTTTTCAAATTCGATGTATTGCTGAGATAGTTCTGTTGCCCATTTTCCCAATTTTCTAGATGATCTGCAACTTTGCAAGACTTCTTTTAGAGGATAATTTGTTGGTACTCTGATTTTGTGAGCTTGAAAATAGTGCTTTAATTTTCTTGTTGCTGTTAAAATTGCATATGCTATTTTCTCGATCTCTGAGTAATAGTTTTTTGAGCCAGACAAAACTTCTGAAATGGAGTTGTCGGGGACCTAATATCGGGGTACCCTAGAAGGTGGAACCAATAACTACCGAAGGATAAAAACTTCTGGACGGATAAGGGCGCCGTAGCGTTCCTTGCTCGAACGACAGGAGTTTGGTTCCACCTCACCCGATGCCTATGGGGTAGCTCTGCCTCACCCGAGGGCTCAGGGCTAGTCTCCGTCTCGCCCGACGCCTTTGGGGCGGGCACGGTCTCGCCCGAGGGCTCGGGACTAGTCTTCGACTCGCCCGACGCCTATAGGGCAGGCTCAGTCTCGCCTGAGGGCTGAAGGATAGACTCCGCCTCGCCCGACCCCAGAGGGGCGGGGTCGGTCTCACCCAAGAGATAGGGATTGGTCTCCGTTTCACCCGACGACCAGGAACGAGCCTCGCCCTGCTCGATATCTAAAGACTGGTTTCATCTTACCTGACAACTCCACCCATTCCCTCATAATGATGGGTACAGGGCAAGATAAGACGTTCGGGTCAACCATGGCTCCAAGGACCATACCCTGCACCCTGGTAGGAAAAGTACTGCTGGGGAACGACGTGACAGGTGCTTTAGACCCCTCCGGGCGCCGTAGAGCCCAAAAAGTGTTATAGGTGCGTGCTCTTTGCCCTGTAGAGTTGTAGGCGCCACCTTCAGCTCTAGGACACGGAACCCGATGAAGATATACGACAATCGCTACGCTCCAGAAAAGGATTTGCTATCTCCATAGACGACAGGTTTTCCGTCACCACGCTATGGACCCAGGGGAGCGATGCCCGCTTCCCGACCCCCAGGTCCACCAAGACAGAAGACCTTGGCCATGGCGCTACTCTAGACCCCGACCCCGCGTCCCTTCGACGAAGACTCATAGGAACCAGAAGGCGTGCGGAGCAAGGCTGGGGGAGGCTCATAAGTCAAAACCACTGTACTGTGGCCCATACCCTGTGCAGGGTAGCATTCTGTAACCAACCTGACATTCTACAGAGACATCGACAATATTATAGGCGTTTATCTTCCTTCGCACTCATCAGAATGAAGAACCAGGCCGGGTAGACGTGAGCCACAAGACTAAGTAGAGTACGCATCCTAAAGCCCTCACCCTTGTAAAAGCCAGCCCCTTCCTCTATAAAAGGGGATGCGCTTCCTCCATCAAAGGAGGACGGCTGACCGAACAACAGAACACACACACACACACACATACAGTCAAGCGGCTACCAAGCTCTTGACCACCTTTCAACCCTTCCATCAGAGACTTGGGACCAATCCCTCTCTCGATCGTTTGTACCCCCTACTACGAACCATTCACGGTGCTAATAACACGAGCAGCAACAAACTAGACGTAGGGACATTCAGCCCGAACCAGTATAAATCTTGTGTCCTTTAGCGCACCATCCGAGCCTAACGCGCATTACTATAAATTTACTTGCCGGTGCCTGTACGAAACACCGACAGTTGGCGTGCCAGGTAGGGGCTTTGCGCGTTCCAAATCAGGCCTCGGATGGCCACCCATGCAATCAGTTGGGCCCTAGGCGCACATGTGCGTTTCGGCGACCTAGATTTCATCATCACACTAGGAGGAGAACTGGCGCTGACCCACACGGCCGCACAGTCTCTCCCTTCCATCAACCTCAGCCGTCTGAGGCTTGAGGGCCCGTGGGGCGACTCCCTTAGACCCCAGTTATCTAGGGAGCCCCCACGCAGCATCACCCTATTTCCGGAAGGCCCTGTATGAAGCGCCCCAACAGCGTTTCCATTCGGTCTCCACAACGCCACGGCGACCGCCGGCCACCTTCTGGCACCACGCATGGTTCAGCCGCCTACGGACAGCGAGTTCATGGGGGTAATCAAACATGATCTGGAGACACTCTACAGGCTCCTCGCGGAGGATCCAGAGTCGTCCTCCAGCTCTGACTCCAGCAACGGGAGCCATCACCCTTCCCGGGAATGCTTCATGATGCAAACCCCCGAGGGACACGTCCAAAACGTCTCCGGAGAAGAGACAACTCCAACAAGCAACCCCGATGCCAGGATCGAGGTGGAGACGGCAGCTCCATCTCACGTAAGGATGGAGCAGCTAAGAGCATGAAAGCTGGAGATCGATGACGCTGGGCAACAGCTTGTCCGGGAGTACCGAAACATCGAGGAGGAGATCAAGCGTCGCGGAGACGGTGGGCACGCACGCACCTCGGCCCGTGATGTGCATCGGAGGATCCTCACCGATGATGGGACTCTCCCTCATTTCGCTTGGGCAAGCTAGAACATTGCCGCAGCAACGGCCTTGCTACATGGCCTTCCGGAGGCCGCGACGTCCGAGGATCGCCACACCCGTCGAGAAATTTGCACGTTGCTCGAACGTGCGGCGGCGCAGCAGGCGGAAAGCTCATTATCTCGACGACGTGAGTCTGACACCAGCCAGCGCACGCCCTCGGTACGTTCTGCCAAGGACGCGTCCGTTCACCAGACGCCGCCGGGCAACAGGCAGCGCTCCGCTATCCCGGTACATCAACATCTCGGCCACAGCCGTGACATGCACATCACCATCGACGCCCGCAGGCGCACCCACGGCAACAAAAGAGAAGAAGCCCGTCATGGCTATCATCCACGACGTGGTGGATGCTATGACAGCGTCGAGGACCGAAGCCCGAGTCCCAGCCTGCCTGGCCCTCGGGCCTTCGGCCGACACATCCTCAACGCTGCATTCCCCCCGAGGTACCGACCGCCCACCAATATCCTAAAATATTCTGGAGAATCAAACCCCGGTCTTTGGCTCGAAGACTATCGACTTGCCTGCCAAGCCGGTGGTGCGAGTGATGACAATTTCATTATTCGCAATCTCCTGCTATTCTTGGCCAATTCGGCATGAGCGTGGTTGGAGCACCTGCCGTCCAACTCCATTCAGAGTTGGGCGAATCTCATGGAGATCTTTGTGGGTAACTTCCAGGGCACGTATAAACGCCCTGGAAACCCATGGGACCTCAAGAACTGCTGCTAGAAGGCCGATGAAACCCTTCGCGGGTACATTCGGCGCTTTTCCCAGTAGTGCAACGAGCTCCCTAATGTTGCCGACGTCGACGTGATATGGGCCTTCCTATCCGGGACAACCTGCGAATCCCTCATCCACAAGCTAGGACATAGGGGCCCGCGGACCACCAAGGAACTCCTGAACATCGCAACCAACCATGCCTTAGGAGAGGAGGCGGTCGGAGCCATCTTCGACCGCACCAACGGCAAGGCAAGGCAGGACGAGGCCGCCGACGAAGGCACCTCCGACCGCCCCGCCAAGAGAAAGAATAAGAAGCAATGGCGCGACAACTCGCTCGTGGCCATCGCCGACCGTAAAGGTGGCCGAAAGCCCATAGAAGGCACTCCGAACCATTTTGAAAAAATGCTCGAGGGGCCATGCCCAAACCACGCTTTCCCAGCCAATCATCTATACAAAGAGTGTGGCCTCATGCGCAAATACTTGTCCGAAGGCCTCAACAAGGGGGAATAGGGGAAGGAACCTGCCCCCAGTAGAGACGACGTCAAGGAGAAGGATGACACCTTCCCAACTCTGAATGGCGCCCTGATGATATTCGGAGGATTAGCGGCCTACGACTCCAAACGCCGCCAAAAGGTCGCGCGCCGTGAGGTCTATACGGCTGAGCCGGCCACACCTGCCTTCCTTCAATGGTCAGAATCCGCCATAACCTTCGACCGGGCCGACCACCCGGGCGCCGTCCCACACCTAGGAAGATACCCGCTCGTCGTCGACCCGATTGTCGGCCCAAAGTGGCTCACAAAGGTACTGATGGACGGAGGCAGCGGCCTCAACATCATGTACGCCAAAATGCTCGACGAGATGGGCGTCGGCCGAATGAACCTCCGTCCCATCCGAGCACCTTTTCATGGCGTCGTACCTGGTAGGCAGGCCATGCCACTAGGGCAGATCGATCTACCCATCACTTTTAGGGATCGGTCCAATTACAGGATTGAGACCCTCGCCTTCGACGTAGTGGGGTTCCCTCTAGCTTTTCACGCCATCCTAGGACGACCATGTTACGCAAAGTTCATGGCCATCCCCAACTATACGTACCTTAAGCTAAAGATGCCGGGACCCCGCGGGGTCATCACCATCGGCACCTCCTTCCAGCGCGCTTACGAGTGCGAAGTTGAATGCTGCGATCACGCCTCTGCGGTCGTCGCTTCCAAAGAGCTCATCACCCTCAGGGAGGAGGTTGCTGAAAAAATGCCCGACGCCAAGACAACAACTGGGTCATTCAAACCAGCCGAGGGCACCAAGGAGGTCCTCGTAGACCCCATTAGCTCCGAGGCTAAGAGGGTACGCATTGGTACTACGCTCTCCTCCAAATAGGAAAGCACGCTCGTCAACTTCCTCCGCAATAACAAAGATATCTTTGCGTGGAAACCCTCGGATATGCTAGGCATCCCGAGGGAGGTCGCCGAGCATACCTTAAAAATCCACCCAGGCTCCAAGCCAGTGAAGCAATGCCTGCACCGCTTCAACGAGGAGAAACGCAGGGCCATCGGCGAGGAGATAGCCAAACTATTAGCTGCAGGATTCATTAAGGAAGTAAACCACCCAGAGTGGCTGGCAAATCCCGTTCTCGTACGAAAGAAGAGTGGGAAATGGAGGATGTGTGTCGACTACACATGCCTCAACAAGGCGTGCCCAAAGGACCCATTTCGTTTACCACGCATTGACCAAATAGTTGATTCCACCTCAGGGTGCGAAACCCTTTGCTTCCTTGACGCATACTCCAGCTACCACCAGATCATAATGAAAGAGTCCGACCAGCTCACGACGTCTTTCATCACACCCTTTGGATCATTCTGCTATGTTTCAATGCCGTTCGGTCTAAAGAACGCTGGGGCAACTTACCAGCGCTGTATGCTCAACTGCTTCGGGGACCTCATCGGGCGGACCGTTGAGGCCTACGTCGACGACATCGTAGTTAAGTCCAAAAGGACCGACCACCTTATCGCCGACCTCAAACAAACCTTTGCGAAACTCCGTGCAAATGGCATCAAACTCAATCCCGAAAAATGTGTTTTTGGGGTCCCGAGGGGCATGCTACTCGGCTTTATTGTCTCTGAACGAGGCATAGAAGCCAACCCAGAGAAAATCTCAGCCATCACAAGAATGGGCCCAATCCAGAACATAAAAGGGGTTCAGCGAATCATAGGGTGCCTTGCTGTAACATCCCAGATGTTAAAAAGTAATTAAGAAAGTGATCATGTCATCATTATGCATAATCATCAAGCATCAAGTTATTAATGCATTTCATGTTTAATTTATAGCATGTAAATGTTGTTTATAAAGTGTTTTATATATTACCGAAATAATGTTAATAATAATGATTAGGAAACTTGGTGAATCTTTTAAACAAGTCAAATTCTTCCTTAATAAAAGTTTTATAATCTTGGTTGCAATGCTTGGTGTGAACCTTGTTTTATGTTGTATGTGTTGAATTGTATTGTTTGAATCAAGTTCGAAATCGTGTATTGATTTGAATTTCCGAAAACCAATTTCCAAATAATAAGTTTGGCTCAAAAACCCATTTCAAAATCAAAGCACATTTTGGGGTTGGGCCTTAAAGCAAAAGTGTAGAGCTTGTCGAGTTGTACAAAGTTTGTTTTTGGAGTTTTCAAAGTTGTTTTATAAAATTTGAAGTAATTTGAAAAGGCGTAATTCTTTAAATGTCCTTTTTTAATTTAAACTTGCATTTCAAAATGTAGGCCGAATTTGGGTATGGTTACAAAAGCAAAGTTGTAGAACTTTTAATTTTGAACAACTTTTATTTTTGGAGATTTTTGAGTTGTTATACAAATTTGGGAGTAATTTGGGTTTAAAAACTAGTGGCGCTTCTGTAATTCCGGTGAACAGTACTACAGGCGACACCTCACCGACCAGGCGAAGTTTCTTCCGCTTCCAGCGCGACCGTGGTGGCCGCCCTCGGCGTCGTCTTGCACGGAGAAGACTCCTCGTGGTTTCCTCTTGCTTCTGGCCGTCTTTTATAGCTTGTGCCATCGCCGTTCTCCTCCTTTTCATTTCCTTTGTTCGCCGTCGCCGTCGTCCCATTCTTGCCGTGCAACACCACCTCCACCGCTCATCCTCTCCGCCGATTTGAGCGCTACCGAAAGCTTCGCCACATCCATGCGCAGCACTTTGACTCGCTCCGCCCGTCCAATTTCGTCGAAGTCATCAGTGAGCCGTCTTCTTCCTCGCGTCCGTCTGTCATGGCCGCCGAGCTCGCCTCATTGTGGCCGGCCTATTCCGCCGCTCTCGCATCATCGCTCTCTCTTGTTTTGCGCTTACCTTTGTGCCGTGATGCTCGCAAGCAAGTCGGTTGCTCGTCTTATCAACAGGGCACGTCGAGGCTCCTCGCCGCCGTCTTTGCTCCCCATGAGCCATGGGCTCAAGGTGGCCAGTCATCACGGGCCACCTCCGGCCGAGCCAGCGGTCATCCTCGAGCTCGCCTCGCCACCCCGTCGCTCTACCACCCCTTCAATTGTCGCCACGAGCATCACCCGCCGAAATCGCGTCTCTCCCGGCGTCCTCTGCTCTGAAAAATCGCGACCAGGGACTTCGTCTTCAAATTCGAAATTTGTGAGGGGCTTTTCTGTGAACCGTAGACTCATGTGAATAGTGCCGTTTGGACCTGTTTGCTTTGAAATCAGCTGGAACTTTGAAAATTCATAGTAATTCATAGGAAATTCGTAACATAGCAAATGAGGACTTTTTGGAATCCTTGTGAAATTGTCTATGCAGTAGATCTATAGTATGACATGTTTTAGTTTAAAGTTTTAGCTGCAAAAATAGATTTGTGCAGTAGGTTTTTATGCTAGTTGAATTTGTTATTTTTCATAACTGAATATCTAGGGCTCCAAATGAAGTGAAATTTTTGTGGCATGCTACTCATGTGATAGTTGATGTGTGGTAAAAATTTCATGAGTATTGGATGAAGTATGAGTGAGTTTTTGGTTTATCTCGCTCTCACATGATTTCTTGCAATAGCAAATTGTCTTTTCATAGAGGCAGCTATACTTATGCAAATGGTATGAAATTTGTATAGTAGACTATTGAGATGGTATGTGATCCACTGTAATTTTTTGTAGAAGTTATGGTGCATTTTTGGTATATGTTCATAAATACACCTTGATGTCTAAATAAATTAAGAAATGTTTTAAGAAAATTTATTTAGAGGTGAGCACCATGCTTTCTGGTGTTCTTTAGTCATGTGTGAAATGTTGGTAAAGTTGGTTTTGCCCAATTATGTGTTTGCAACATAAGTTAATAATTATTTTCTTGCAATTGTCGTTTCGGGACAGTTTTTGGGACTGTTTGGATTACCTCATGATAATGATGTTTTTCGAGAAACTTGTTAATAACAAAGTTGTAGATAATTCATGTATCTATCTGCTGTTAAAATTTGGTGTCATTTGGCTAAGTAGTTTGTGAGTTATGCCTGTTTAAAGTTGGGTTCCAGAAATGGTTGTTCTCTGTCAATTCTGGACCAGTTTCTTTAAATGGATATATTTGGCTTAGTTAATTTGAGAATCATGCTAAGATGATTAAAGATGAATTGTAGAAGATTTTATAAGCTTTCCAGAATGTCTTGTTGCATGGCTTTTGGATTTGTAGAACTCTAGTTATGATCCAAACATGAAGCTATTGTTTCCAGTCCCGAAATAGACATATGCTAGTTGTGGTTGTTTACTCCATGTGTTGCTAAGTGTGGTTTATGCCCTTGTTGATGGTCAAGTTATGATACTTGTGACCTTGTTAAACTGGTGTCATGCTTGATGTGCTTGCTCTCTGTAGTTAGTTGTATGATGTTAGTTAAATAGCTATTGGTGTCTATGTCTTGCATAATCTTGTGTTTGTCTTGAATGCTTATGTGATGCATCTTGTGTTATCATTCATCACATTCATATACATGCATCTTGCATCTCATTTAGATACGCTAGATGAACCACGTGAAGGATGTGATGTGAAGCTGAGCTCAAGTTTGGGTTTGGTGGATCTATCCTGAAGATGGAAGGACTAAGCAAGTGCTAGGACCGAAAATGTCACCAAGACGGTGCAAGCTATCTCGAATCGAATTGTGTCGGATCCCGTGCAAGCCCTTGATGCATATAACCCTACCTTGTATTTTACAAATTGATTTCGCTTTTGCTTTTCAATACTGCATTAAGTGATTAGAAGTCAAGTGGAAACCTAATTGTTGCATTATCAACCCTGTTGTTCCATATCTACCTTGTTACCCGCTTAAAATCGTGATATGCCTAGTTATGCTTAGCTCGCTTAGACCGATCAAAGTTGGGTGATTGCCTGTCACCATGAAGTTTTAAATGGAACTTTGGTTACTTAAGTTATCATGTGATATGGTAATGTGGAGTAATAAATCTAGACCGGCGGACTCGGTGTGTGTGAGCCACAAGACCCGGTAATGTCTTGTGAGCGGGTTCTTTCCTTCAATGTCGATTAAGGTCCGTATCACAGAACTGTTGTAGGTGAGACTTTGTAGTACTAACCACATACTCCGTAAGCCTTAACTTGGCTATTCTATTACGAGAATGGCTACTCGCGACCGGGAGTGGAGAGATGGCGGAATAGCGTGTACCCACGTGGCAATGGGCTGGAGTGTGGAGTATCAGATTCTCGGGTATGCGACCCGTTCTTGTTTAGAGGATCCGAGGGTAGGTTGATATATGTAGGTCGGGACCTGCATATGTCGTGGTGGTCTGGAATTTCCCACCGGGTTATAATCGGTTCGAATCGTCGTTGCTCCTCGGTTATGGAGACTCACTTCTCTGTTCATCATCGTAGTATTAATAACTGGAACTTGAGAATGGTTCGAGAAAGTGTTGGATATGAAGTTTCATGATCTCAATACGGATCGTGTCAGCTTTGTATATGATCTTATGAGATTTTAAATATTGATACAAAGAATTTTGTTAAAATGCTTTTACGCAAAAGAACTTTGATTATTGCTAAAGCCGTACCTTGAATCCCTGAGCCTGCATTCCTGAGTTTCTCTGTTTCTATTTCGGTTAAGTCTTGTTGAGTACTTTTGTACTCAGGGTTCGTTGACCCTTGTTGCAGGTGAGGCTCATGAGCAGATCTGTTTTGGATCGTGCTGCATGTCTGTTGTTCAGTGCGATGACGATAAGTAGATGTGTGGCCCTTGGGCAGGGCAGCTATATTTGTGTGTTTTGCATTATATTATAATGCCACTCCACTACTTTGGTTTGTATTAATAATCGAACTTAGTTTGTAAGGTTTGAAATAAATGTTTTGTAAACTAAGTTATTGTAAGACTTCCGCTATATTTTACTCGATGTATCTATTTGAATAAACTGTTGTAATACTACAATGACTCAGTAATGTGATCCCGCTTTCGAAATCGTGGATGATTCGGGGTTCTCCGAGGACACCCGACAGTCTTCTTAAGTTATCGGGAACATATGCATAGATGTCAAAGGTCGCTCGGACAAAGGCAGTGCATGTGGGCCCTATAATTTAGGGGTTCTCGCCACGTAATGGTATCGAGAGATCGTTACAAAGTCTTTGTTGTATTGATTTACAAAAACTTCAAAATGATTTGGGACAAATCTATTTAACTTGTTAATTTGGTCCAAATTGCTTCCGGCTTATTTGATTCATTCCTCCCATTCCTTATTTGATTAAAAAGGCTTTGTGTGGTGGAGTAGTAATCTTATTATGCCCTATATAATTAGAACTGTTATTTATGTACCTTAGGAGATTTGATGTTTAAAGTTTCGTGGGGCGATTCATGCATGCATCATGTCATTAATGAAACACTGCACTTATTTCAGTTATAATCATTTATATGAAGTTGAAATATAATGATGTTTAAAACTTCCTCCTTCCATTTAGAGAATGGCTATTACTTGTTATAGCTATTTTTGTCCCAATAAAATTGGTCATGTACCAAGCTTTGCTAGTAAACCACTCCTTGCTTATTTTTGCTCATAAGTTCTACATCATTTGGAATTTTTGATGCACTTTAATTTTTCCCCATCTACTCAATGTTGAAACTTGGGACTAATCCTTGAATTCTTCAACCTATGCATGTGTTATGTCTTGGTTTCTCCTAATACAACACATGTTAGTTCCTTGATCTTGCTAGCTTAACAAGTGTTACTTGTGAGTTACTTTAGTTGTGACCTATGGTGGTGCCATGATCCGTGATTTACGGTGCGCGTCGAAACCAGGGTCTCCTGTGGATCTGCAGCCATAAGGAAATATCATTTGGCGCCATTGGTATCGAGGTCTACGGTCATGATCCATTATAGCTTTACAATTAATGTGATTCACTCATCTTGAACTTTCATTTGGAATTCGTGTTCCATCATTCCATTGAAATTACTAAATCCTTTGTCCCTTATAACCTGTCTTTTGATCTCGTTGTAATCTCAAAACCCACCCTTGTTTTCTCGAACAACTTGAAAGTTAATGTGTTTGACACATTTCCTTTTCCACTACTCAACCCAACGCTTTTAGACTCTTTAAATCTCGGGACGAGATTTCTTTAAGGGAAGGATTGTAACATCCCGATGTTAAAAAGTAATTAAGAAAGTGATCATGTCATCATTATGCATAATCATCAAGCATCAAGTTATTAATGCATTTCATGTTTAATTTATAGCATGTAAATGTTGTTTATAAAGTGTTTTATATATTACCAAATAATGTTAATAATAATGATTAGGAAACTTGGTGAATCTTTTAAACAAGTCAAATTCTTCCTTAATAAAAGTTTTATAATCTTGGTTGCAATGCTTGGTGTGAACCTTGTTTTATGTTGTATGTGTTGAATTGTATTGTTTGAATCAAGTTCAAATCGTGTATTGATTTGAATTTCCGAAACCCAATTTCCAAGAATAAGTTTGGCTCAAAAAACCATTTCAAAATCAAAGCACATTTTGGGGTTGGGCCTTAAAGCAAAAGTGTAGAGCTTGTCGAGTTGTACAAAGTTTGTTTTTGGAGTTTTCAAAGTTGTTTTATAAAATTTGAAGTAATTTGAAAAGGCGTAATTCTTTAAATGTCCTTTTTTTAATTTAAACTTGCATTTCAAAATGTAGACCGAATTTGGGTATGGTTACAAAAGCAAAGTTGTAGAACTTTTAATTTTGAACAACTTTTATTTTGGAGATTTTTGAGTTGTTATACAAATTTGGGAGTAATTTGGGTTTAAAAACTAGTGGCGCTTCTGTAATTCCGGTGAATGGAAGACCATGGCGGGCGACACCTCACCGACGGCGAGTTTCTTCTGGCTTCCAGTGCGCGATCGTGGCCGCCCTCGGCGTCGTCTTGTACGGAGAAGACTCCTACGTGGTTTCCTCTTGCTTCTGGCCGTCTTTTATAGCTTGTGCCATCGCCGCTTCTCCTCCTTTTCATTTCCTTTGTTCGCCGTCATCGCCGTCGTTCTTCTTGCCGAACACCACCTCCACCGCTCATCCTCTGGCGATTTGAGCGCTGTTGAAAGCTTCGCCACATCCATGCGCAGCACTTTGACTCGCTCCCGCCGTCCCAATTTCGTCGAAGTCATCAGTGAGCCGTCTTCTTCCTCGCGGCCGTCTGGTCATGGCCAGCCGAGCTCGCCTCCATTGTGGCCGGCCTATTCCGGCGCTCTCGCCATCGCTCTCTTTTTTTGCGCTTACCTTTGTGCTGCCGTGATGCTCGCAAAACAAGTCGGTTGCTCGTCTTATCAACAGGCACGCCGAGGCTCCCCGCCAGCCGTCTTTGCTCCGCACCAGCACAGCCGCGGGCTCGCGGTGGCCAGTGTCATCACGGCCACCACCTCCGTGAGCAGTGCGGTCATCCTCGAGCTCGCCCTCGCCACCCCGTCGCTCTACCACCCCTTCAATTGTCGCCTACGAGCATCAGCCGGCCGGAAATCGCGTCTCTCCGGCGTCCTCTGTTCTGAAAATCGCGACCAGGGACTTCGTCTTCAAATTCGAAATTTGTGAGGGGCTTTTCTGTGAACCGTAGACTCATGTGAATAGTGCCGTTTGGACCTGTTTGCTTTGAAATCAGCTGGAACTTTGAAAATTCATAGTAATTCATAGGAAATTCGTAACATAGCAAATGAGGACTTTTTGGAATCCTTGTGAAATTGTCTATGCAGTAGATCTATAGTATGACATGTTTTAGTTTAAAGTTTTAGCTGCAAAAATAGATTTGTGCAGTAGGTTTTTATGCTAGTTGAATTTGTTATTTTTCATAACTGAATATCTAGGGCTCCAAATGAAGTGAAATTTTTGTGGCATGCTACTCATGTGATAGTTGATGTGTGGTAAAAATTTCATGAGTATTGGATGAAGTATGAGTGAGTTTTTGGTTTATCTCGCTCTCACATGATTTCTTGCAATAGCAAATTGTCTTTTTCATAGAGGCAGCTATACTTATGCAAATGGTATGAAATTTGTATAGTAGACTATTGAGATGGTATGTGATCCACTGTAATTTTTGTAGAAGTTATGGTGCATTTTTGGTATATGTTCATAAATACACCTTGATGTCTAAATAAATTAAGAAATGTTTTAAGAAAATTTATTTAGAGGTGAGCACCATGCTTTCTGGTGTTCTTTAGTCATGTGTGAAATGTTGGTAAAGTTGGTTTTGCCCAATTATGTGTTTGCAACATAAGTTAATAATTATTTTCTTGCAATTGTCGTTTCGGGACAGTTTTTGGGACTGTTTGGATTACCTCATGATAATGATGTTTTTCGAGAAACTTGTTAATAACAAAGTTGTAGATAATTCATGTATCTATCTGCTGTTAAAATTTGGTGTCATTTGGCTAAGTAGTTTGTGAGTTATGCCTGTTTAAAGTTGGGTTCCAGAAATGGTTGTTCTCTGTCAATTCTGGACCAGTTTCTTTAAATGGATATATTTGGCTTAGTTAATTTGAGAATCATGCTAAGATGATTAAAGATGAATTGTAGAAGATTTTATAAGCTTTCCAGAATGTCTTGTTGCATGGCTTTTGGATTTGTAGAACTCTAGTTATGATCCAAACATGAAGCTATTGTTTCCAGTCCCGAAATAGACATATGCTAGTTGTGGTTGTTTACTCCATGTGTTGCTAAGTGTGGTTTATGCCCTTGTTGATGGTCAAGTTATGATACTTGTGACCTTGTTAAACTGGTGTCATGCTTGATGTGCTTGCTCTCTGTAGTTAGTTGTATGATGTTAGTTAAATAGCTATTGGTGTCTATGTCTTGCATAATCTTGTGTTTGTCTTGAATGCTTATGTGATGCATCTTGTGTTATCATTCATCACATTCATATACATGCATCTTGCATCTCATTTAGATACGCTAGATGAACCACGTGAAGGATGTGATGTGAAGCTGAGCTCGAAGTTTGGGTTTGGTGGATCTATCCTGAAGATGGAAGGACTAAGCAAGTGCTAGGACCGAAAATGTCACCAAGACGGTGCAAGCTATCTGAACTGAATTGTGTCGGATCCCAGGCAAGCCCCGGATGCATATAACCCTACCTTGTATTTTACAAATTGATTTCGCTTTTGCTTTTCTATACTGCATTAAGTGATTAGAAGTCAAGTGGAAACCTAATTGTTGCATTATCAACCCTGTTGTTCCATATCTACCTTGTTACCCGTTTAAAATCGTATATGCCTAGTTATGCTTAGCTCTGCTTAGACCGATCAAAGTTGGGTGATTGCCTGTCACCTGCGAGTTTTAAATGGAACTTTGGTTACTTAAGTTATCATGTGATATGGTAATGTGGAGTAATAAATCTAGACCGGGCGGACTCGGTGTGTGTGAGCCACAAGACCTGGTAATGTCTTGTGAGCGGGTTCTTTCCGCCTGTGTCGATTAAGGTCCGTACCGTTGGTGAACTGTTGTAGGTGAGACTTTGTAGTACTAACCACATACTCCGGTAAGCCTTAACTTGGCTATTCTATTACGAGAATGGCTACTCGCGCACTGGGAGTGGAGAGATGGCGGGAATAGCGTGTACCCACGTGGCAATGGGCTGGAGTGTGGAGTACTGTATTCTCGGGTGGCGCGGACCCGTTCTTGTTTAGAGGATCCGAGGGTAGGTTGATATATGTAGGTCGGGGACCTGCATATGTCGTGTGGTCTGGAATTTCCCAGCTAGGTTATAATCGGTTCGAATCGTCGTTGCTCCTCGGTTATGGAGACTCACTTCTCTGTTCATCATCGTAGTATTAATAACTGGAACTTGAGAATGGTTCGAGAAAGTGTTGGATATGAAGTTTCATGATCTCAATACGGATCGTGTCAGCTTTGTATATGATCTTATGAGATTTTAAATATTGATACAAAGAATTTTGTTAAAATGCTTTTACGCAAAAGAACTTTGATTATTGCTAAAGCCGTACCTTGAATCCCTGAGCCTGCATTCCTGAGTTTCTCTGTTTCTATTTCGGTTAAGTCTTGTTGAGTACTTTTGTACTCAGGGTTCGTTGACCCTTGTTGCAGGTGAGGCTCATGAGCAGATCTGTTTTGGATCGTGCTGCATGTCTGTTGTTCAGTGCGATGACGATAAGTAGATGTGTGGCCCTTGGGCAGGGCAGCTATATTTGTGTGTTTTGCATTATATTATAATGCCACTCCACTACTTTGGTTTGTATTAATAATCGAACTTAGTTTGTAAGGTTTGAAATAAATGTTTTGTAAACTAAGTTATTGTAAGACTTCCGCTATATTTTACTCTGATGTATCTATTTGAATAAACTGTTGTAATACTACAATGACTCTGTAATGTGATCCTGCTCGGAAATCGTGGATGATTCGGGGTTCTCCGAGGACACCCGACAGTCTTCTTAAGTTATCGGGAACATATGCATAGATGTCAAAGGTCGTCGGACAGTGACAGGTGCATGTGGGCCCTATAATTTAGGGGGTTCTAGATGGCGGGAATAGCGTGTACCCACGTGGCAATGGGCTGGAGTGTGGAGTACTGTATTCTCGGGTGGCGCGGACCCGTTCTTGTTTAGAGGATCCGAGGGTAGGTTGATATATGTAGGTCGGGGACCTGCATATGTCGTGTGGTCTGGAATTTCCCAAATGGGTTATAATCGGTTCAAATCGTCGTTGCTCTCGGTTATGGAGACTCACTTCTCTCATCATCGTAGTATTAATAATCTGGAACTTGAGAATGGTTCGAAAAGTGTTGGATATGAAGTTTCATGATCTCAATACGGATCGTGTCAGCTTTGTATATGATCTTATGAGATTTTAAATATTGATACAAAGAATTTTGTTAAAATGCTTTTACGCAAAAGAACTTTGATTATTGCTAAAGCCGTACCTTGAATCCCTGAGCCTGCATTCCTGAGTTTCTCTGTTTCTATTTCGGTTAAGTCTTGTTGAGTACTTTTGTACTCAGGGTTCGCTGACCCTTGTTGCGTGTGAGGCTCATGAGCAGATCTGCTTTGGATCGTCTTTGCATGTCTCATTGTTCAATCAGGATGACGATAAGTAGATGTGTGGCCCTTAAGCGTAGAGCTATATTTGTGTGTTTTGCATTATATTATAATGCCACTCCACTACTTTGGTTTGTATTAATAATCGAACTTAGTTTGTAAGGTTTGAAATAAATGTTTTGTAAACTAAGTTATTGTAAGACTTCCGCTATATTTTACTCGATGTATCTATTTGAATAAACTGTTGTAATACTACAATGACTCAGTAATGTGATCCCGCTTTCTCGAAATCGTGGATGATTCGGGGTTCTCCGAGGACACCCGACAGTCTTCTTAAGTTATCGGGAACATATGCATAGATGTCAAAGGTCGTCGGACAGTGACAGGTGCATGTGGGCCCTATAATTTAGGGGGTTCTGCCACACTTGCCGCCCTCAGCCGATTCATTTCGCGCCTCGACGAATGAGGACTTCCCCTTTATCGACTCCTAAAGAAAGCTGACCACTTCAAGTGGACAGCCGAGGCACAGGAGGCGCTCGACATGGTTAAACAATTTCTAATGAAACCACTGGTCCTAGTCCCTCCGTGCAGCAGAGAATCCCTCCTGCTGTATATATCGGCCACCACGCAAGTGGTCAGCTCCGCCTTGGTAGTAGAGCGAGAGGAAGAGGGGCACACCTTCAAGGTACAGCGCCCTGTCTACTTCATCAGCAAGGTGCTATACGACTCCAAAACCCGTTACCCCCAAATCTAGAAACTCCTCTACACCATCCTCATCACCAAGAGAAAGCTACACCATTACCTCGAGTCACACCCTGTGACAGTCGTGATGTCCTTCCCCCTCGGCGAGGTCATCCATAGCCAGGATGCTACAGGAAGAACCGCAAAGTGGGCGCTCGAGCTGATGGATCAGGGCATTACTTATGCCCCCCGAACAGCGATCAAATCCCAGGTACTGGATGACTTCATCGTAGAGTGGACCGAGGTCCAGATGCCACCAACAATCATCGATCAAGAGTACTGGATGATGTACTCCGACGGATCGCTGATGAAGAACGGCGCCGGCGCGGGAATAGTCTTCATATCTTCCCTCGGGGTCCGCATGAGGTACATGGTTCGGCTCCACTTTCCCTCATCAAACAATATCACATAATACGAAGCGCTCATCAACGGCCTACGAATCGCCATCGAGCTGGGCATCCAATGTCTCGATGTCAGAGGCGACTCCCAGCTGGTCGTCAACTAGGGCATGAAGGAGTCGAGCTGCCACGACGCCAAGATGGAGGCATACTGTTAAGAAGTCCGACGGCTGGAGGACAGATTCAACGGCCTCGAACTCAACCACATCCCAAGGCGCCTCAACGAAGCAGCCGATGCGCTGGCGAAAGCAGCATCCGGCTGAGAGCCAGTCCCGGCAGGCGTCTTTGCCAGCGATCAACACAAACCCTTGGTACGCTACACGGGGTCGGAACAAGCCAACGATGGCCCATCTAGTACGATCCCAGGGGCCAATCCACCAATCACTCCGCCCGACCCCGAGGTTATGACGCTTGAAGAGGACCCAGTAGCGGAGTCTGACCCTCCCGATGACTGGAGAATGCTTTACCTTGACTACCTCCTCCGCAACATACTACCAACGGACAAGATGGAAGCCCGACGGCTCGCACGCCGCGCCAAGTCCTTCGTTCTTGTAGAGGGCGAACTCTACAAATGGGGTCACATCGGGATCCTGTAGCTCTGTATCCCTGGCAAACAGGGAAAACTTCTGCTGGGCGATATCCACGGTGGGGCTTGCGGTCATCATGCCGCACCAAGGACCTTAGTTGGGAATGCATTCCGATAGGGCTTCTACTGGCCTACCGCAGTAGCCGATGCCGAGTAAATTGTACGCACCTGCGAAGGATGTTAGTACTACGCTCGGCAAACTCACCTCCTAGCCCAGGCGCTCCAGACGATCCCCATCACGTGGCCCTTTGCGGTCTGGGGGCTCGACCTGGTTGGGCCACTCAAAAAGGCGCCCGGGGGCTTCACCCACCTGCTTGTCACCATAGATAAATTTACAAAATGGATTCAAGTTCGACCGATCTCCGTGATCAAATCTGAGCAGACTGTGCTATTCTTCCTCGACATCATCCATCGCTTCGGAGTATCGAACTCCATCATCACGGACAATGGCACGCAGTTCACGGGCAGGAAATTCATTCGATTCTGCGACGAACAACACATCCGGATTAATTGGGCAGCCGTCGCACACCCCTAGACGAACGAGCAGGTCGAACGCGCAAACAGCATGCTCCTTCAAGGCCTTAAGCCCAGAATTTTCAATCGGTTGAACAAATTCGACGCGCGCTGGCTCACCGAGCTTCCGGCCGTGCTCTGGAGCCTAAGGATAACATCCAGCCGGGCCACCGGCTACACACCTTTCTTCATGGTCTACGGTTCCGAGGCTGTTCTTCCAATGGACCTTGACTATGGAGCACCAAAAATCAGAGCGTATGACGAACAAGGGGCCGAGGCATCCCACCAGGACGCCAAGGACCAACTAGATGAAGTCCGCGACATCGCGCTCCTCTGTTCAGCTAAGTACCAGTAGACGTTGCGACGGTACCACAACTGGCGGGTGCGGGGTCGATCCTTCAACATCGAGGACCTCGTCCTCCGCCTTGTGTAGAGCAACAAGGACCGCCACAAACTCTCGCCACCCTAGGAAGGGCCCTACGTCATCGCAGAAGTACTTTGCCCGGGCACCTACAAGCTGAAAACCATCAACAGCGAGGTGTTCACCAACGCCTGGAACATCGAACAGCTACGTTGCTTCTACCCCTAAATAAACGAATACTTTGTCCTTATTAGTTTTTTGTCTTTACAAATCCCCGAGCTTTAGTGACATCCGACCCCAGCAAAATGCAAGGGGTCAGACCTCGCTCAGGGGCTGGTACAAACGATATAAGTATGTTTACCTCACAAACATCCCATGTGTCGAACTTTCTCTAAGTTCCTCCCAAAAACTAGGACTTCGGGAACTGATTCTGAGTACAACTGGTATGACTGCGGGAAACCCACGCCCCTGCAGCTACGGCCTCCTCGCTCACCAGCATGATCAGAATTGTTCCGCTCGCACCCCAAGTTTTTGTGAGCTGAACTATGAGAAGAATCGGAAGGCACCAAAAACCTCCTTCGAAGAAAAGGAAACTAAAAAATGGTTTGCCACAACAAAACACGAAGATCTGTTTATTTTTGCACAAATTCACCGCTTACAAAACCATCTCATCACGAAAAGGGCTAATGTACTCTTAAATTCAACAGACAAGCCACTCGGGGGCTCCCCCACAAAATGTTTTTGTCAGAATCTCTGCCCAACTCGACGACAACTGCTACCACGGTCGCAGTACGAACCTCTTCAAGCACAAGCACCAGAAGGAGCTCTTCGTCGCCGCCGAGGGCATGTACACGGTCCAGTTCATCTATTGCGGCCACCGCGTCTCTCTCCCCATCGGCGATGCCCTACCGCTCCGCAAGACCTTCGAAGGCGCCACCATCTACAACGTTGAGCACCACGCCGGCGACTGTGGTGCCCCTCCGCCAGGGCATCCGGGGACTACGCCACCATCATCAACCGCAAACCCGACAACGGTGCATGAATGGAAGGTGCCTCCCACCGTAGGGAGGTCGCAATGAATGACGATGAGGCTGACGACGCCCTCTTTCGGTGGCATCAAGCTCTTCCCGCCCAAGGCGGCCCGCACCACCTCATCTACGTTGGATGACCTCCAGCTCGACATCACGCTCCGGAATCAGGAGCGGATCAGTGAGTTTCCCTCTCTCTCTCTGGCATTACCCTTCGTCACTCAGAAACCGCCGCAATGCACGGACGCATTCGGTGGAAAGGAAGAAGGAGAGGTAGCGGCTCAGAGGCAGAAGAAGAGGTGCGATGAGAACTCTCCTTCCCCTCCCTATTTAAAGAGGAGACACCGTAGCTAAGGAAAGGCGAAAGGTTGGACGAAAAACCCTCTCCCTTCCCCTCCTTAAATACGGAATCAATGCTAATAGACACCTGAGGGGACACGCCGAAACTGACGGGATGCGTCCCGGTCGACGAGGCGTCCCCCCAGTCAAACTGGACACTACCTTGGTATGGCCCGCCACTGACCCGCTCCGAACGCGGCAATTAAGGCGCCCACATGGGTAGATGACCCTTCGCCTCCCCATGCAGGACCATGGAATGATCCGACGATAGGATCTCTGTGAAGGGGAGCAAACGACAAACGAATGTTCAAAGAAAGATAAGCATCTCTGCCTTCTTACTTTAAGCGTTAAAATTCTTTTACCGAGCTTCCGACCCCATCGAACGACGGGGACACGAACATCACTCGGGGGCTGCCGAGCGTGTCTACCAGTCTAGATATCCTCCTCACCCGACCCCTCCGTACGCTTGGAACCAGGGGCACAAAATGCGGGCATAAAACTTTGAGTAAGACTAGACGAACTAGCAGACCCTACGCCCCGATAGCTACGGTGTTTCTGTTCACCAGAAAAATCATACTCAACGCCTCCCGCGTCTCCAGTTTCGATGTCTGCCTTCTCAAGAAGGGTTCGGAGGGGTCCGCCTACAGAATCTCCCCCAAAGGAGAAGCTATCAGGTTGCCTAAGTTAATCGAATGGCTCGGGTCGCCACCGAAATACAAAAACAAAGAATAGCGATTCTTATGCAGGTTACTCCAACCTCGTCACAAACGCCAGGGCCCGAACCCATCTGGTAGGAGCTTTTTCGCCACTCATGCCACCAAGGTAACGTTACCAACCCCGCCTTTATTTCGATTAAATTTTGCATTCAAAACATTACATATGCAAAACGTTGCATCCCAACGCTTCGTGTCGCCTCACTCGATATAGGTGACAGCAGGCCAAGGTTCGAAGGCCGGCCCGCAAAGGGCTCCAGGCCGCCTCGTACCAAACAGAGCTAGGGAGAAATAACTAAGACGAGCCCCAGCGGCCTTGCCCGACCCCGCTCAGAAATGAACAGGAGCGTCTCTACCTTTTCTCGTTTGATTCTAAACCCCGAGCCAAACCCATAGAATCTCCATCGAGGAGAGGCCATCGGGCCGCCTGAGCCTATCGAACGGCTCGGGCATCTGCCGGGAGGCGGGTTAAGAAGTTGTGGAGTGCCACCAGATGGCTCTGCCGACCCCATCAGCAAATGATGGACCTGGATTCCACACGAACGTACCCGTTAGCGAGCTCATTGAGCGCGATACTCAAGCCGTCGAGGCAAGTGTCGTTTACTTAGCCCCTCCAATTGCGAAAATTGAGGACGGGGTAACACGCAAATTACGGCCGACCCCTATCAGACCTTGACAAGGCCCGGGGGCTCGAGCCGCTCAAGACAGAGCGGGGAATATTGCAATGCCATCCAAGGACTTCGCTGACCCTGTCACAAAAACCACGGATTAGGATTCCATCCAAATGATCCGGTCTCCAGTAACACCCGACCCCAGCAAATGCAAGGGATCGGACCTTACTCGGGGGCTGGTTAAGGTACGGCTACCTCCCTTCCTTTTTTTCAGACAATCTCCTCACATCAAGACCAGCGGCAAGATTCGGGGGAACAGATTGGTAAGATCGCAAAAAATCAAACAAAACGAAATTATTAAGCAAAATCACGAAACCGCGTCCAAACTCAAAAATACCGACACTTGTTCACATATTACATATAAGTTGTGTTCAAAATTATTCGACTAACTACTCCCGCGAAGGGAGAACCATTTCTTTCAGACTATCCACCAGGTTCTTCGCAAGGGGAGCCACCACCTTCTCAATCGCCTCTAGCTCATCATCCTCAAAGGTAGGCGGGAAACCATTGCTCATCACCTTCAGGTTGATCTCCTTCTCGTAATGAGCATGGGCAATGGTGAAGGCCTGAGTAATCCTAGCATGAAAAGCACTCTCCTCAAGCTGGCCCGCCCGAGCCGTGATACCCGCGGCACGAGCCGCAAGCGGGCTGGTCTCCGCCGGCTCCACCACCTTCAGGGCATCAAGGACCACCCCGATCGTAGCTTGCAGCAGATCGTGCTCATCGCTCTCAACCTGAAGGGCCCTTCGTACATGGTCAACCTCTTTTTCCAGCTTGACGGAGACGTTTTCGGCGCTCAACCTTTGGCTTACCGCGTCACCAAGATCCGCCCGGAGAGAGCGGACCACCTCGATGTCCTCGTCCACCTTCTGCTGAAGGGCCGTGGCCCTACTCTCGGCCTTCCGCCGGAGGTCTCGCTCCATCTCTAGCTCCTTCAGGACCTCGCCGGCCTTCTCGTTAGCCGTGGCATTCCTCTGCAGCAGCTCGTCTTGCTCCTTTTTGAGCCTGGCGATCTCCTCCCCATCCAGCTTGGACCTCGCCGACAAATCCTCGAACATCCCATGGGCCTCCTCCGTGTCCTGACGCACCTGGGTCTCCCGCTCTTGGGCGGCAGCAAGCTGTGCGGCCATGTCTGCTCGCAGCCGGGCCTCCTCGGAGAGGCGATCCCACTCCGCTTTTTGCTCACGGAGGAATCGGGATTTATTCCGGCTACGAGCAACAAGAGCCTGAAGAGGAAGAAGACTGGTATCAGAAATGCGAAAACACAAAAACATGCGAAGAAAGAAGAAAATCAAACGAATACCTGGGTAGTAGGAACAACAATTTCATGCAGGGCTCCTCTGGCCTGGTCCAGGGCCTCCAGCATGGTCAAAATTCCGATGTCAAGACCCTCCCGCTCCATGCTTTTGGAATGATCATCGAACGAGAAAAGAGCCGACGTCGGGTCCTGAGCGGCCATCCACTGAAGCGGCGGCTCCCCCCACGCGGGGGAGCAGTTTCCTCCCGACAAAGGGGCCGGGGGCGGCTCCCTCCTGACCCTATGCGGCACCACCGCCATGCTCGAGGACCCTCCGACTAGACCCTCCTCCATCTAGGCCGCTTCGAGCGCCACGGGCGGATCCACCTGGGCCCCCGGTGGTGCGGATTGCACTACGCCCTCGAGCACCACCACGGCCGTGCCCGGCTGATCCTGGCTTGGCGCGGTCACGACCACCTCCACCGGTGGTATGCGGCCCTCAGCCGGCTGTACCACGTCCGCCATGGAGGAAGCTGTCAGCTCGATAACCTCCGCGGGCGTGGGTGCCACCACAGACGCCGTCGGGTTGGCCAACGCAGATCCAACGTCGGCACCACTCCTACCCAAAACAGGGGTGATGCCAGGTGACGCCATCTATCCCACCTGAATGGCAAGACTCTTCTTGGGCGCCAGCCCCAGGGGGTGACCCATCTGCAAGAGCCTACACAAAGGTAATAGCCATTAGATCAAAATAGAAATGGAAAAAGGATGAAAACAAGGGAATCAGCAGCTCACGTTGACGCCCTCAGCCGGTGGAAGCGTTTTGGCGATGGATCCCCAGATCCCTGCCCCGACTCGTCTGGGTTGGACCATTTCGAGCCTACCCCCTGCTCCGGGGCAGGGGGGCTCACCTCGTGGGGCGCGGCACCAGAGCCGCTCCCCTCCATCGTCTCATGGGGCGCGGCACCAGAGCCGCTCCCCTCCGTCGTCTCATGGGGCGCGGCACCAGAGCCCCTCCCCTCCCTTGTCTCATGGGGCGTGGCACCAGAGCCACTCCCCTCCACCATCACCTTAGGGTCGGCAGCGGCAGGCCCGCTTTCCCCCATCAGCGGCGCCACCCTCCTCGCATGATAGGCGCCAATAATCCCCGTCCCCTTTATGCCCTGATCCTTTAGGGCCTGAAGGGCAGAAAGAAGGTTGGAGAGGTGTTTCTTGTCTTTGAACTGGACGCCCCAGCTCCACGACTCTAGAGCCTCTTCAATAAGGCGTCCAGTGTACCTCGGTAGGGTGGCACTCACATCATCCCTAACATAAAACCACTGTGAGAGCCATCCCTTGTTCGATGTCGCCAGGCGCATGTATGGGTAACCCCTCGACCGGGTATGGCGCAGATGAATGCTGGCACATCCCATTGGCGCGTTCACATCTTTCCCTCCAATGTTCCTCTTCGACAAACTAATGGTAAAGAAATACCGCCACAGATCAAAATGGGGATCGATCCCCAGGAAACCCTCGCACAGGGCAACAAACGCTGCCATATGTTGAACCCCGTTGGGAGTTAGATGCTGCAGCTTGACCTCATAATAATCCAGCAGCCCTCGAAGGAATCTATGCGCGGGTACCGCAAATCCCCGCTCATGGAAGATGGCTAAAGAAACGACATACCCTTCGGGCGGCACCGGCTCACCCTCGTCGCCAGGTAGTAGCCACTCCTGGACGGCGGACAGCGGGCAGAGAAGGCCACGGCGGACGAGGCCCTCCAAATGCCATGGGGTGATGCTAGATCTGCCCCACAACTCGATCAAAGCAATTAGGGAGAAAGGTGGGCGTGAGCTTGATGGCGGCTACGGGGCAGGCGCAAGCTTGACGGTGGCTGCAACACGGATGCAAGCCGGCTGACAGTGGCGGCGCAGGCGTAGGAGGCTGGAGCGATTGGCGGTGGATGTTTCAAGACGCAAAGGCAAGGGAGCGAAATACGGAACCTTGGGGGCGAACCCCATGGTTTTATAGGGGTGACGAACGCGAGAAGGGCAACCGTCTGCCTCGATCTCCGGGCCTGCCACGCGCACCGCCGCTTCACGGCGCGGGACACGCGCCCGCAGTCCCTATCCTTTCCCACCAAAAGTCGCGGTGGATGGTTCATCTTCCCCAGGCGAATCCGGACTCTCTACCCATCTAGGAAACACAGGTCGCGAAGATCTTTCTCTCTTTGGCCCACCTAGGGCCTAGAAGCTCGGCGACCGGCCCAACTGGGGACGGGTTCGCGAATGATCCAAAATCAAGGGCGCAACCATTACTGAGGTCTCGATCCACGATCAAGCCCCGGCTAGGTCAACCCTGAATGAGATCCCCGTGAACGGGATACCACGATCCCCTCGAAAAATATCCAGTTGACGAAAAACTAAGTCCTTCAGCCTTACCCGCGAAGGGTCCGAAAACACCCTCCAGGCGGTTCTACCTGAATCACCTGGAGGCTCGGGGGCTACTATCGGGGACCTAATACCGGGGTATCCCAGAAGGTGGAACCAATAACTACCGAACGATAAAAATTTCTCGACGGATAAGGGCGCCGTAGCGTTCCTTGCTCGAATGACAGGAGTTTCGTTCTGCCTCGCCCGACACCTTTGGGGTAGCTCTGCCTCGCCCGAGGGCTCAGGGCTAGTCTCCGTCTCGCCCGATGCCTTTGGAGCGGGCACGGTCTCGCCCGAGGGCTCAGGACTAGTCTCTGACTCGCCCGACGCCTATAGGGCGGGCTCGGTCTCACCCGAGGGCTAAAGGATAGACTCCGCCTCGCCCGACCCCAGAGGGGCGGGGTTGGTCTCGCCCAAGAGATAAGGATTGGTCTCCGTTTCACCCGACGACCAGGAACGAGCCTCGCCCTGCTCGATATTTAAAGACTGGTTTCATCTTACCTGACAACTCCACCCATTCCCTCATAATGATGGGTACAGGGCAAGATAAGACGTTCGGGTCAACCATGGCTCCAAGGACCATACCCTGCACCCTGGCAGGAAAAGTACTGCCAGGGAACGACGTGACAGGTGCTTTAGACCCCTCCGAGCGCCGTAGAGCCCAAAAAGTGTTATAGGTGCGTGCTCTTCGCCCTGTAGAGTTGTAGGCGCCACCTTCCACTCTAGGACATGGAACCCGACAAAGATATACGACAATCGCTATGCTCTAGAAAAGGATTTGCTATCTCCACAGACGACGGGTTTTCCGTCACCACGCTATGGACCCAGGGGAGCGGTGCCCGCTTCCCGACCCCTAGGTCCACCAAGATAGAAGACCTTGGCCACGGCGCTACTCCAGACCCCGACCCTGCGTCCCTCCGACGAAGACTCATAGGAACCAGAAGGCATACGGAGCAAGGCTGGGGGAGGCTCATAAGTCAAAACCACTGTACTGCGGCCCATATCCTGCGCAGGGTAGCATTCTGTAACCAACCTGACATTCTATAGAGACATCGACAGTATTGTAGGCGCTTATCTTCCTTCGCACTCATCAGAATGAAGAACCAGGCCGGGTAGACGTGAGCCACAAGACTAAGTAGAGTACGCATCCTAAAGCCCTCACCCTTGTAAAAGCCAACCCCTTCCTCTATAAAAGGGGATGCGCTTCCTCCATCAATGGAGGACGGCTGACCGAACAACAGAACACACACACACACACACACATACAGTCAAGCGGCTACCAAGCTCTTGACCACCTTTCAACCCTTCCATCAGAGACTTGGGACCAGTCCCTCTCTTGATCATTTGTACCCCCTACTACGAACCGTTCACGGTGCTAATAACACAAGCAGCAACAAACTTGACGTAGGGACATTCGGCCCGAACCAGTATAAATCTTGTGTCCTTTAGTGCACCATCCGAGCCTAATGCGCATTACTATAAATTTACTTGCCGGTGCCTATACGAAACACCGACAGAAGTATATAGGGACTTGTCTTTTTGTGTGTTCATTTTTTGTTCTTCAACTAAGACTGCATTTACTGCACTTTCTGTTGCTGAGACATATAGGAGCAATTCAACCCCTGGGGTTGGTGTGGTTAGAGTATTTGTCTTTGACAAGTAACTTTTTATTTCTTTGAATGCATGTTGTTGCGAAGGTCCCCATGCAAAGTCTCTTTTTGTTCCCTTAAGTGCTTGAAATATCGGCAGGCTTCGCTCTGCTGATTTTGAAATAAACATGTTTAAGGCGGCAAGTTTCCCTGTCAATTTTTGGATGTCCTTTGTATTTTTAGGAACTTTCATATTTAAGATTGCCTGGACTTTGTCTGGGTTTGGATCGATTCCTTTCGCTGATACGATGTAGCCTAGAATCTTGCCCTTTTGGACTCCGAATGTGCACTTTTCAGGATTCAACTTTAAATTTGCTTCCCTGAGATTTGTAAATGTTTCTTGGAGGTCTTTGATGTGATCTCTTTTCTTGCTTTTGGCTACTATGTCATCAACATAGGTGAGTAGATTTTTGCCAATTTGTTCACGTAGCACTGTTGAAGTCAATCTAACAAATGTTGTGCCAGCATTGTGAAGCCCCTCTGCCATTCTTTCAAAACAGTAGGTCCCGAATGGGGTGATAAAACTTGTGAATTCTTCATCTTCTTTTCTCATCCAAATTTGATGATAACCAGAAAAAAAATCCAAAAAACTTAGCATTTCACTTCCGGCTGCTTGATCGACTAGTGTGTCAATTCTTAGTAGTGGGAAATTGTCTTTTGGGCATGCTTTATTGAGATCTGTGAAATCAATGCACATTCACCATTTTCTAGTCTTCTTCCTGACCATGACAATGTTTGTGAGACAAGTTGTGAATTGAATTTCTCTTATAACTTTTGCATCAAGCAATCTTTGAACTTTAGCTTTGGCAGCCTGAACTCTATCTTTGGCTAGTTTTCTCAACTTTTGCTTTTTTTGTCTAACTTTTGGATCAATGTCTAGTGTGTGCTCAATTATATCTCTGTGGAGTCCTCCTAAGTCTTTAGATGACCAAGCAAATATATCTTTGTTGCTTTGAAGAAATTCCACAAGTTTGTCCTCTTCTTCTTGAGAAAGTCCGGTACCAATGATGACTTGAGCAAATATATATTTGTTGCTTCGAAGAAATTCCACAAGTTTATCCTCTTCTTCTTGAGAAAGTCCGGTACCAATGATGACTTGTTTGTCTGGGACTAATGGATCAAGAGGTACTCTTTTTGTTTCTTCACAAGCTTGAGCTTTGGTTTGAGGCTTTGCATTTTCTGTTTCTTCTTTTTCTTCTTCAACTATTGCGTGAACATTCTTTTGTCCTGGAGTGTATTATTTTTCAATGTTTCTTGCCTCAGTTTGGTCTCATGTACTATGATTACTTCATTTATTGTTGGCATTTTCATACATAAGTATGAGTAACTTATGATTGCTTTGAATGCATTTAAAGTTCCTCTTCCGAAGAGTGCATTGTATGGATTGTACATGCCAATCACATCAAATGCTATTTGCTCTGTTCTTGCATTGCTTACTGTTCCAAAACAAACTGACAAAATTATTCTTCCAATTGAGTGGACCTTTTTTTTGCTGAAGCTATAAAGTGGATGCTCAGCTCTTCCTAACATTTTGTGATCAATTTTCATGGCATCAATTGTTGATGTGAATATAATGTCAACGAAGCTGCCTCCATCAACCAATATTTTTGAAACTGCCCATCCATCAATGTTTGCTTCGATTACCATAGCATCCATATGTTGGTAATCTTTGAGTTGAAGGTCATCTTCTGAAAATATGATTGGTAGATGAGACCATCTTGTCTTCTTATATGGGCCTTCCATTAAAATTGAATTTACTCTTCGAAGTAGTTTCTTCTTTGACTGTTATTTTCATGGTCCATGCTATTTCCACTCGTGATTGTTAATATTCTTCCTTGACTTGGGATGATTGCATTATTGTTCACCGCTGAGACTGACGGGGAGTTGTTCTCTTGCTTGGCCTGGTTGTTTTGTGGGTTATTGTTTGCAACTGAAGCTTTGGGTTGTGCTGATTGAACATTGGATTTCTGAGATTGATTTTGCCTCCATTGATTTTGCATGGGATGATACATTGCTAGTGGTTCATAGCTGTATGCGGGGGGTGGCCCTAGAAGTAATGCTTGGGCATGTCCATAATGCATTGGGTAATAAGTTTGATGAGGACTTTGCTGTTCTTGCCTCACATGATTGACAATTTTTATTGGCTTGGTGCCCTATTTTCTTCTTGGGCTTCTTCGATGTTTTTCTTAACTTTGGGACACATTTTAGATGTATGTCCAACCCTTTTGCCATGAATAATGTAGTACATATCTTCATGTTTTAAAGGTGCTCTGCCTCTTCCTTTTCCTCCTCCTCCTCTTGTGGCAAAACCTCCTCTTTCAAAAGTTCTTTCATTGAATTGACTTTGCTGGTTATATTGATTTTGGTGAGCATAATCACTTTTGTCTGTTGAATTGTTGTCATTCTTAATTTGATTGACTTGATTGTGTGGTGTAAATGGTCTTCGCTCATAGTTGTTTGATTTTGGAGGATGGAAGTTGTTGTTTTGCTTGATTTGAGCCCTGAAGTTATTTTCTTCTTCGATTCTTTTTCTGTAGTCGTCATCTGACTTGCAATGTTTTTGAATGACTTTGTAAAGCTCAGCGATTGTACTTGGTTTTTCTCGAGCAAGATGAGAAGTGCATTGGCCTACTCAAAGCCCTTTAATTACAGCTATTATTACCATTTCATCTAGGATATTTGGAATTTATGCCTTGATTTGGATGAATCTTTTGAAATATTGGCTCACGGGCTCTTTGATTTGCTGCTTGCAATTGAACAAATCTTTGTCTATGAGGCCAGCTGGTTGAAATCCTTGAAAGTCAGCAAGCAAGTTTGCTTTAAGTTGATCCCATGAATGTATGGATTTTGCTTTCAGCGAAGAGTACCATTGTTGTGCTGATCCTTTAACTGCCATGACAAGAGATTTTGCCAATGTTGTTTCATCGCCGCCTCCATAAATTACTGCAGCTTCAAAACTCATCAAAAATTGCCTCGGGTCAGATTGGCCATCGAAAGTTGATATCATGTTAAATTTATAACGCAAGGGCCATTGTGCTAGCTGCAAGTTTATTGACAAGGGAGAGTTTGTGTCAATTGATATGAATGACGTTTGGGAATTCTTCTCTTGAGAAGCTTTTGTTGTTGAATTTGGTTCATCTAAATGTATAACTTCATGGCTTGCATTTTGGAGTTGTTCATTTAGTTCACGAAGGGTAGCTTCGGCTTCTTCTATTCTTTGTTTGAGAGACTTTTCTCTTGCTCTTGCGCGACATTCTTCAAGTTATTTTTGCTTTCTCAGCACTTGCTTTTCTAATTCTTTGAGTCTTTGTTCTTTAGCTTCACTTGCTTTTGAAGAACTTGGGTCTTGGGGTGCATCTTTTTCGAGACTTTGGTCTTCGACTGTTGGTGGGTCATCTTCGGTTATCCTAGTGGTAACTTTCTTGTTAGGTCTGCCCATTAACTTCGCGTGGTCATGAGAGTTTTCGAGCACACACAAACGATAGGCGCCAGATGTTGGGTAAGAAATTACTCAAGCATCAAAGTTTGAACACAAGGCAAAGTGTATTCATTTCATGATCATACTGTACATGTCAGAGGGGGTATTTATAGGGGTCCTAGCTTTCGTAATTTACATAAAATGACTATTTTACCTTCAACTCAAATAGTTACAACCCTTTCCAACTACAGGGGCAAAGTGGTCTTTTTTCCCTTGAGTGTTCATTCTTCAACTTTTGCACATCAACTTTATTGATGTCTTCGTCTTCTAGACTTAGTCGATTTCTGCTTTGATTTTCTTCTTCTCCCAGAATGTTACGTGAAGTCAAACTCTTTTCTTCGCCTAATCTTGCTTTCTTCTTTTCTCCAGCGAAGACGAGATCTCTTCAGTGAAGATAAAATCTTTCTGACAAAGTCAAATTTCTACTTTTGCTTTTCTTCTTTTCCCTGCAAGTAAACTTTTGTTATAGAAATCACAATTTCAACTCCAAAGTTTCAGGGGCTGATTTTTCTTGGTGAAGTTAAATCCCCAACAGGTGACGCCTTCTTGGTGGAAGGGCTAGCGGCAGGAGCTGATCCGTCATCAGCTCTGTTCACCCATGTGCCGATGTGGGTGCAGTTTAGGAATATTTCGTTCTACCTCCTCACCAAGAAGCTGGCCCATGATCTCGGTGATCATTGGGTCAACTATGAAGATCAACAACAACGTAAGAGGCTGCATCAACGACAAGTTCATCAGAACCATGGTTCAGCTGCCCTTGTTCATGCCTTTGTAGAGGGAGATCACGCTGGTCAATGAAATCATAGGTGACGAGGTCCTTGTCCAAATCTGGTATGAGAGATTACCAAATTTTTGCTTGTTCTATGGATTCACAGGGCATATGGAGGCAAGGTGTGATATTCCTATTGCAAAAAAGAGATTAAACTTTAGCTTGTCCCTCCGTGTTCCTTCGGTACACTTTGATGATCCCCGATGCTGGTTTCTGCCTGATAGGATGGGTCAATCCTCTCACAAACTCCGAGCCTCCTCCCTATGGCGCGCCCCAATACCTGTAAATGTGGGCCTCCCAAAGGGTGTGGAGTTGGTTCTGAAGGAGGTGGCTCGCATGTCCATGACAGATAAGAATTTATAGGGCAATGATGCAAAGCAAGTAGGTGAGTTTTGTGGTGAGAACAAGGATGTTGGGGTACAAAACAAGGAGCAACAAGCTGATGCAATCAACTTGGACCAAGCCAATTCTTCAGGCTCCACCAGTACAAAGAAGCGAAAGGGCTAGAAACGCAGAGAACGAGATGGTTCAGTAGTGCAAAGCAACATCATTGTCAACACATCACCTAAGAAGCAAGGTAAGCAGGGGGCAATGGCAGGCGACCTCGCTCAGATCTAGATGATTGGAACCAGCACTCAAAAAAAGTTTTTTCCAAGGGCCTACACTCTCTGAATGTTTGGGTAAGGAAGGTGTGTTACTTCTGAAGGCAACTGAACAGTATGAACCAAGTAATGCAGATGGGAACAATGATGAATCAAGGGACACTGGTAGGAGTCCAAAGGAAGCAGAAGGTGGTAAGGCAGCGATCGGTCCAGGTGCTACTGGCAATCTGTCGGGTACTAACGTGAGCGCCCAACAGGAGCCATGAGTCCCTTTAGGTGGAACTGCAGTGGCCAGGGACAGCCACGTGCAGTTCTAAATTGTGTCCGACTATATTGGACATCTTGTTCCACCATTGTGCTCCTCTCTGATCTTAGGCTAAATAAAATTGTAATAGCTTTTGTGTGTGAGTGTCTTGGGTACAGAGTTTGTCTGCTAGTTCCTAGCCTTTGGGTAAAGCATGCTGTTGTAACTCTGTTATCCTCCAATCACCACTTCCTTGATGTAAAAGTGAAAAGCCTAATGGAATAAAAGGGAGTAGCACATTTATTTATGGAGCCTCTTGTCCTTTCAGCTATGTGTCTCCTTGGTTTGTGCCTGATTGCTTTCTTGGACATCCATAGAGGGTCTACATGATAAGGCTGGATAAGAGAAATCTGCCACAATTTGTTCAATGTGAGGGGATAACTGACCTGATGGTAAAGTTTATACAATCTGTGCACTTGAAATCACAGGTTATAAATCCTGAGTTTGTTAGTGAGGAAAAGGAATATGCGGTTGATGAATTCATTAATGTGACCTTAAATGATATGTCAGCGGAGGAAGCTGCTAGGTCAGTCGCTATTTGTAGAGGGGACAACCTAGAGCTTGGGCTTCGTGCTATTGTTCAACAAAATGTCGTGGCACTAAAAATGGAGTTGGGTGTTCTTGGTAAGCGCCATGATATAGAGTTCAGTATCATTGTGGACAACCAAGATATCAGTGCAAATTCTCAGGTTCAGCAAGGTGTTAGCAAGTGGCGTAGGGATGTTTGTGATCAGTCATCCCTCAACCTGACGGGTCCTCATGGCGAGGCCCGTCAGGAGCAATGAATCTATTAAGCTAGAACTGTCGAGGGCTGGGACTCTCTCGGACAGTTCAAGAGCTTGTTGCTCTTGTTGGAGCAAACAGTCCCCGTCTAGTGTTTTTATTTGAAACTAGAATGTCAAGCGTTTGTGCTGAGAATTTGAGGTGGAGATTGGGATTGAAACATGTTGTTGCTGTTGATAGTACTGGTACAGGTGGTGGTTTGGCTTCGTATTGGCATGAGTCAGTTGATGTGTATTTGATTAAAAAGCATATATGTTTTATTGATGTACATGTGCGTGAATCGAGTTCTTCTCCTTGGTTCCGCATCACTTTTGTCTATGGTGAACCCATAATGGAAGACAAACATTTTATGTGGGAGTTGATGCGAAGGCTGCATGGGGCGTCGGCTGAACCTTGGATGCTTATTGGTGATTTTAATGAAGCTATGTGGAGCTATTAACATTTCTCAGCTTGCCAGAGATCGGAATGATAGATGGCTGCATTTCGAGACGTGCTTGCCGACTGTGGCCTGATAGACCTTGGCTTCGTGGGCTTGCCTTTCACATATGATAATGGAAGGGAAGGCAATGCTAATGTGAAGGTACGTCTAGATAGAGCGATGGCCGATTCCAGTTGGAGAGATTTGTTCAATGTGGCTACACTTCATCATTTAGTGTTGTCTAGATCGGATCACTGCCCGCTGATGTTAGAAATTAAAAAGGAAAGTTCAGAGAGGCACAAACCAAGGATTTTCCGTTATGAAATAATGTGGGAGCAGTTAGAATCTTTGGCTCTAGAGATTAAAGAAGCATGGTGCTCGGCTCCTAACAGGGAAGGTTTGGGCGGTATTGCCAAGGCACTAGTGCATGTTCAGCGTGCTCTTCGCGCCTAGAGCAAGGAGAATTTTGGTGCTGTCACAAAGGAGTTGGAGGGTTTACGCGACAAGTTGGAAACTTTGCTAGCTGATCCACAGGCTAGCAGGGTTGACATCCGAAATCTTACTGATAGGATGGATGAATTGCTCTATCGTGAGGAGATGATGTGGTTGCAGCGGTCTCGGATTGTTTGGCTTAGGGAAGGTGATCGTAATACCCGTTATTTTCATAGGCAGGCGATGTGGAGGACCCGAAAGAACAAGATCACCAGGTTGAAAAATCAGAATGCAGAGTGGTGCGAAGACCCGAAGGTGTTGTAGGCCATGCCGGTGGATTTCTTTCGTGATCTCTATACTACTGATTCTAATGTGGATCCATCTAAACTTGTTGATTTAATGAGTACTAAAATTACTGATGATATGAATGAAGCTCTGTGCAGGGATTTTTCTGTTGATGAAATTTAGATGCCCTCTTTCAGATGGGGCCACTAAAGGCGCCTGCCGCCTGGGCCGGATGGACTCCTGGCTTGTTTCTACCAACGTCATTAGGAGGTACTGAGAGATGATGTGGTGGCTGTAGTGCAGAATTTTTTTGAGGATGGCATTTTACCAAGCAAAATCAATGATACAACTATTGTGCTTATCCCGAAGGGTCCCAGTCCAGAAGAGCTAAAAGACTTTCGTCCAATAAGTCTATGCAACGTGATATATAAGATAATATCCAATTGTCTGGTCAACCGCCTCCGGCCTCTTCTAGACCAGATTATTTCCCAAGAGCAAAGTGCCTTCATTCTAGGGTGGATGATTACAGATAATGCCTCGATTGCTTTTGAGTGCATCCATGCTATCAGAGAACAAATGGGGAGGAGTTTTTGCTTACAAGTTGGATTTGTCGAAAGCGTGTGACCGTGTTGATCGGGGATTTTTAAAAAGGATGATGGAGAAGCTAGGCTTTCAAAGTAAGTGGGTGCAGTGGGTCATGACTTTGTGTCTCCACTGTTCGCTACTCTGTTCGCTTCAATGGGGTGCCCTCGCACTCCTTTTCCCCATCTCGTAGTCTACGGCAAGGTGATCCACTATCTCCATATTTATTTCTCCTAGTTGCTGATGGTCTTTCTTCTCTGTTGAGGCATTACAAGAGTGTGGGATAGATCGGTGGACTGAAGATTTGTAGGCGCGCACCGAGCATCACACATCTGCTATTCGCGGATGATTCCCTTCTTTTCTTCTGGGCAATGTTGGAGGTACAGAGTGTTTTACTCAAATTGTGGATTATACACCCAAAGCGATTGCTTTTTTCATATATAGGAGATAAGTAGCACATTGATTACATTGATGGCTCATTAGAGCATTAACTAAACACAATCTAATCGCTGGGTACTTGCACGATCACTTGTGCTTTGCCCAAGGCCTTAATAGCGTAAACATAAATAAGCACGAGATAACTAAGTGATAACTGGGAGCAGGACTTAACTTCTACAGCTTCTCCCCTAAGACCTCGCTTCCCCATCCTTGATCTTCATGATCCCAATCTTGCTTCTCATGTCTTCAAACTTGGCCTTGCCTAAGGCCTTAGTCGAATGTGTCTATTGATCATTTGTGGCATTTAACTCGATCTTGATGTTGCCTTCTTCAACACAATCTCGGATGAAGTGTTGCTTGATTCTGATATGCTTGCTTCGCCATGAAAGATGTGGTTCTTTGCAAGTGCTATTGCTGATTTGTTATCCACTCGCAGCTCTACTACTTCCACTTTCTTTCCCAACAATTCCAGCAAGTAACCTGACAGCCCACAGAGCTTGTGTTGCAGCAGTAGTCATGGCAACATACTGCTTCACACGCCTAGATAAGGCAACTACTCTTTGTTTAATGGATCGCCAATCCACCAGTTATTGTTGCCTAGGAAGAATAGACAACCTCAGAGTGCTCTTGCTTGAGTCAATATCTCCAGCCAAGTCTCGAGTCACAGAGCTAATGAATCTGCTTCACCGGATGCCTTGGTGAAGTGCAGAGCCATACTCGCATCGCCCGCCACATACCAAGGATACGCTTCACGTCTTGATGCTGCTCTATGGTGGGCCTCTCCAAATCTACTCACAAACCCGATTTGCAAATGCCAAGTCGTCGAGTATGAACCAAATATCGCAGGCTTCCAACCAAATTTCAGACTCTTGTTGGATCAACTTCCTTGGCTGTACTCTTCTTGCTCAATCTTAGCCTTTCCTCCATAGGAGTGATCATTTGCTTGCAATACCACCACCATACCACCCAATTCCAAAGATCCTTTTTGGCATAGTGAGTCTGTTCTAAGGGTGATGCCATCGGTGCTCTATTGTACTTCAATGCCTGGGATAGAAGCTTAAGAGCCCGAGGTCACTCATCTCAAATGTTGCTTTCATTTCAGCCTTGAAGCTTTCAACATCCTCGCTTTTTGGCCCTGTGATGATCAAATCATCCACATACACACCGACAAGCAACAGAGAGTTTCCGAACCTCGCCTATAGATTGCAACTTCATGGTTGCTTTGTTCAAAACCTTTCTTCTTCAATGTTGAATCAAGCTTTGCATTCCATGCTCTTGGTGCTTGCCGTGAGCCATACAGAGCTTTGTGCAAGCGATACACCTTGTCTTCTTGTCCAAAGAACAACAAAGCCAAAGTGGTGATGCACATATACCTCCTCGTTGAGGTCTCCATTCGTAAATGCGGACTTGACGTCCATCCGATGAATGACCAACCCTCACCGTGCCGCCAGAGCCAACAAGACTCGAACGGATTCCATGCGTATGCAGCAGGGCGAAAGCATCATCATAATCCACGCTTCTTGCTCGACAAAGCCACGAGCGACAAGTCTGGCTTTGTGTTTGATAACATTACCGTGTTCGTCCTTCTTCAATTTGAACACCCACTTCAGGGTGATTGGACGGTGGCCAGCAGGAGGCTTCACAAGCTCCCAGGTCTTGTTTCTCTCTACTGATCGCAGCTCTTCTTTCATTGCTGCGCACCACGCTGGATCTCTCTTGGCTTCAGTATGCGAAGTTGGTTCGCCAGAGTGCGTTAGATGCAGCTCTGCGAACAGGCGAGTTGCAGGTGGCGGTGTGAGCTTCTGGCCAATGATATTGCTGACAGTTCTGTAAGTGGTTCATCCTCGTGATAAGCATCCAGTCGATCATCATCATCCTCCAGAGGCGTGGCATGCTCAATCTGAGGACTTGGTGGCGGTGGTGACACTTCCAGTGCCGCTGGAGCAGAATTAGCTTGAGGATGAGTTGATGCGGAGCCCTCTGCTCCTTCAACTCCAATTGGGCTGTTTGGTGCGAGTGTTCTTGGTGAATCCGGGAGCAGAGGCGACGACGGCGGTGCTGGTTCGCTCGCCTCCTCTGACCAGACATACTCAACTGTGAATTCACTGCTGTTCACAGCTGATGGCCCAGATTCCGGCGAGGACCAATCCCAGCCATGTTCTTCATCAAATACAACATCACGGCTGATCCACGACACGCCCGCCACAGCTCAAACACCCTATATGCCTTAGCTCCTTCACAGATAACCAATAAACACGCCGGCCTCGCCGCGGTCATCAAGTTTGCGCAGCTGACTGAGCTTCCTTGTGTATGCCACACACCCAAACACTTTCATGTGTCCCAGAGTTGGTGAACGTCCATGCCAGGCCTCATATGGAGTGATCCCCTTCAACGCACGTGTCGGTGATCGGTTCAGTATGTGGACTGCTGTCATCACAGCCTCCCCCCAAAACCGAGCTGGCAGGCCCTTCCCTTCGCTAAGCAAAGGTTCTTGCCATGGCCACTTGGCGATCGATTATTGCGCTCAACTACCCCATTCTGCTGAGGTGAGTGGGGAGCACTGAAGTGCCTCTTAATGCCTTGTTCTGCGCAGTAGGTAGCGAAATCAACAATTGTGAATTCTCCTCCATTATCGGTGCGAAGCACCCTGATTTTCTGACCACTCTCCGCCTCTGCGCTCAGTTTGATGCGCTTGATGGCTTCTGCTGCTGCATCCTTGCTTGGTATGAGCGCTGCCCACATGAAACGGCTAGCGTCATCGACGAGCAGCAGGAAATATCGATTCCCTCCAGGTGTTGCAGGTGTCACTGGTCCGCAAAGATCGCCGTGCACCAGCTCAAGGGGCTGTTTGGCACGGTACTGTGTTGCAGCTGGGAACGGGCGCCTTCTCATTTTGGTGGTGACACAGGTGTCACACACCTGCTCCACATGGTCAATAACCGGGACACCGCGCGCCATTTCCTCCTTCCCAAGTCTGCGGAGTGCATCAAAATTCAAATGCCCCATCCTCTCATGCCACTGCCACGCTACATCTCCTCTGCATGCTGCAAGACAAAGTGGCTGGGCTGCATGAAGTTGGAGTGTGTACAATCTGTTAGCCCCTCTCTTCACCTTGGCAATCAAACGGCCAGTGTGTTCCCAGATACGTAACACGTCGTGATATATCTCCACCTTGGAGCCGCCTCGTCAAGTCGACCCAGATCGATAATGGAGTTCTTCGTATTCAATATAGTACACGCCTCAAAGCACTCTATGCTCACCAGCTTCTTCCTTCGAAAGCAATCGAACCGATGCCTTTGATGTCAACCTTGGACGCATCTCCAAATCGGACCGTGCCTCGCACGTCCGTGTTCAAGTCAGAAAAGAGCTCACGCCGTCCAGTCATATGGTGTGTAGCTCCTGAATCAAGGTACCACACATCTGCCTTTTCTTCATCGCCATTGGCACCAAGGAAGGCGCGGGCTTTTGGTTCTTCCAGATTCACCTCTTGAGCAGCATAGGTGTATGCCGGCGTGCACTTATCAAGATCAACGAGCCCATGCGCCAGAAACAGAGCCCCATCATCCTCGCATTCTGCATACTGCACACGGCCATTGTGGCCGCCATCACCGCCGCCATACTCGGCCACCGGCGTCGCTGGTTTTGATTGCCATCACGGCCGCCGCCGCGACGACGGCTCGCCCGTCCGCCGGCCATGTCACGCCACCATCACGGTCACCATCTCTCGTTTTGCCGTGGATGAGGGCGATCTCTTGCCCGATGGCCCTCCCGGCCACAATTGTGGCGGATATATCGCCACGCCATCCACCATCGCGGCCGCCGCCACGTCGTTCTTTCCTCGCCAAATACCGCGATCATGGCTACCACCGCCGCTTTTGGCAGCCCGCCATACCGATTCTTTGAACTAGAGCCATGAGAATCATCCCCGCCGCCTTCTTCTCCTTCTTCCGGCGGCGCGCCATTGCTCCTCAAGATACATGAGCTTGCCGCCGACGGTGATTGGCTCGATAGGCGCTTGCTCTTCACGGTCATCAACAACCTTTTGAGCCTCCCAAAGGCTTCCTCAAGCGTGAGCATGTCAAAGTCCGGCCTCAATAGCAACCACAATCTGCGCGATACTTCACGGTATCAGACGCAGATATTTCTCCACCACACGCCTCTCATCGATGTCCCGATCACCATGAAGGACAAGTCGTCGATCAGAGTTGAGAGGCGGAAGGCAAAATCTTCGACGCTCTCTCGACTTGACACCGATGTTCTCCCGAATTGCGGCGGATGCGTTAAAGGTCGCTACAAGTGACCTCGCCCACGCCGATGCGCTGCGCAGCAGCTATGGCGTCCCCACGCCTCCTTCGCCGTCGCTTGTCGATGAGCGGAATCCCCATCTCCTTGGGAACCGCTGCGACAATCGCTTCTCATAGCCCGCCGGCCGTCATGTCAACGAACGAGACCCGCTCTCCTTCAATCTGCGTCCCCCACAGATCGCGGGCTCGCATTCGCAGCTTTCATCTCTTGGCTCCATTCGTGGTAGTTCGTTTTGGATAGCATCGGCCAGTTCGTTGCGCGCTCGAAGTCCTCAGATACCACTGTTGCACACAAAGCGACTCTCACGCCTCCACGCCATCACGCCCACGCTGGATCAAGGAGATGGAGACCTCCGGCGCGCAGCTCTTGACCTCCTCCTCTCCTTCTTCATACTCCAGCTCCTCTTCTTCTTCTTCTGCAGCAATCTCTCCTCAAGACTCAAGTCCTTGCCGCCTCTTCTCTGCGCTCCGCCGCTGCCATGGCTGCTGGACTGGGTTTCAGGCAAGCAGCTTTCAAGCCATGTGTCCCGCCAGAGGAGTCCTCCGCATCACCGACGACCTTGGCAGCCTTCCTTCAAGCTTCGAGGATGTCGAGGCCATGGATGATGAAAGCGTGGAAGGGGGCTCAGTAGAAGATGAGAGAGAGGTGTCTAACCTAGGCTCGGTACCAATTGTTGGAGGTACAGAGTGTTTTACTCAACCGAGATTATACACCCAGCGACGCTTCTTTCATATATAGGAGATAAGTAGCACATTGATTACATTGATGGCTCATTAGAGCATTAACTAAACAAATAATCGCCTGGGTACTTGCACAAATCACTTGTGCTGCCCAAGGCCTTAATAGCGTAAACATAAATAAGCACGTATAACTAAGTGATAACTGGGGAGCAGGACTTAACTTCTACACAAAATCAGGTTCAAGTCATCCGCAAAAAGCACGCTCTTCTTCGCTTTTGAAAGGTGCACAATTGATTTGCTTGAGTCCAAGTAAGTGTTCATTGTTCATGAGCGAGAATGCACAGGAGGGTGTCAGAAACCAGATTAGAGAGATTTTGGGGGTTCAGAGAATTGATTTCAAGCTAAATACTTGGGGTTACCGACACCTATGGGCAGGCTGAAAAGGGGAGTTTTCCATCCTTTAGAAGAAAGATTTCATAAACGGATGACTGCATGGAAGGAGAAGGAGTTGTCCGCAGCTGGGAAGGAAGTTCTAATTAAGTCGGTGGCGCAAGCTTTGCCCAATTATGTGATGAGTGTCTTTAAGTTACCTGTAACTCTTTGTGATAATTTGATGAAGCATATACGAGCATACTGGTGGGGCTCAGAAAATGGCCGCAGGAAAGTTCAGTGGGTACCCTGGGAAAGAATGATTATGCCAAAAGGTTTTGGGGTATGGGCTTTAGAGATCTTCAGTTGGTGAACTAGGCTTTGTTAGCAAGACAGGCATGGCGGCTGATCTTCTACCCTGAAAGTCTTTGTGCGAGAGTGCTGAAAGCTAAGTACTTCCCACAAGGGAATTTATTGGATACGGTCCCTGTAGGAGATGCCTCCCCTTCGTGGAGGGGAATAGAACATGGATTGGCCCTTCTAAAGCAAGGGGCAATATATAGAGTGGGTGATGGAAAGACCATTCGCATTTGGCGTGACAATTGGATCCCTAGAGAACACGGGTTGAAACCTGTGGGAAGTGTTCGGCACTGCAGGTTGAGATGGGTTTCTCATTTGATTGATGCTAAATCTAGATCATGGGATGAAACACTGGTGAGGAGATATTTCTATGCCTGTGATGTCGAGGAAATACAAAAGATTAAAATTCCCCGCAATGCTTGTCCGGATCAGGTGGCTTGGAATTTTGAAAAGACCAGTATCTTTTCTGTGAGAAGTGCATATAGACTGGCTATGAGAAGGGGGCATGGTGAAGGGGAGATCAGCAACAGTTCTACCCCTGCTGATTAGAGAAAGGTGTGGAAGACCTTATGGTCTCTTAATGTCCTTGAAAAAGTCAAAGTTTTCGCGTGGAAAATTGCTAACAATGGGATTCCTACTCAAGCTAATAAGTGTTATCGACATATTGCTCCCCAAGCTACCTGTGAGATGTGCGGTCACTGGAGTGAAGATTGTTTCCATGCTTTATGTGCAATGCCCTCACGACGTTGCCCTGCGTCACGCTATGAGAGAGCATTGGGCGCTGCCGGCTGAGGAGGACCTAGTGTTTACTGGACCCGATTGGTTGTTAGTCCTCATGAGCAGATTCACGGTAGAGGTGAATGCAAACTTGCTTATGCTCTTATGGAGGGTTTGGAGTGTACGCAACAGCGTCCTACGCGCCGTACAAATGGTTTCTGTGGAGGGGTCCATCGTTTTCTTGACATGATACATGGACTCTCTTCTACAATGCCGTTAGGGAAGCTCGCAATATGATACTAACGGGAAGCAGTGTGCACTTGTGGGGAACAGGCGCCCCTTTACAGCTGATCGACAGGTTCAGAAACGGTGGAGCCCTCCGCCGCCGGGTTCCTTCAAGATTAATGTTGATGGCACCTTCATCCCTAGCTCGGGGGCCGCTACTGTGGGTGTGGTGATCAGAGATCATGCAGGTCAAGTAAAATTGGCATCATGGCGTGTGCTTTCATATTGCCGGGATACTGAGGAGGCGGAAGCTGCTGCATGCCGTGAATGGATTACACTTGCTGCGTGGTGGCTGGAGACTCATATGGTGTTGGAAACTGATTGTGCTGTGGTGGCCGCAAAGTTAAAAGAACACTGATCAAGACTGCTCGGTGGGCTGGTCTCTAGTGCGTGAAGCGCAGATTGCTATGGAGGAGTTGAGTAGTTTAGACATCGTTAAAATTGCAGGAGTCAAAATAATGTAGCGCATGAACTTGCTCATTTGGCAATTTGGTCGGGTTGTAGTAAGGTCTTTTTTCTTCTTTTCCTAAGTTTGTTTTGTCTCTTGTCTGTAATGATACTCCTTAATTATTAATAAAGTTTTTGTTCCACAAAAAAAGAAACATTCTTTATTGCACATAATATTTGTATTTCTTGTTTACAAACATGCAAACGAATTTTTTGTGAGTTTTGAATTGCTAGCATCAAATTAATACATGAGAATGATATGAAAATAAGTTGACAATAAATATTGCGAACTGGTTTGGCTCCTTTACGGTGAACCCGCTCACCTGCGGCTTGAGCCCTAGCTCAAATAGGTTCTCACATTTTTCCTGAGTTACTGTATGAATATATGACACTATTTTCTAGTGATAGATAACGCGTACTCGTGGACATGAATACTTCTATATATGGTCAATCTCAAGATGTATGTTCATAGGAATAGCATGCGTGCGTATGTTTATATATGTGATTGTCCATGCGTGTACAAGTAACATATATGTGTGTTCATTATAAACAAAATCAAGTCACTTGTGTTATCCTCAGTCACTTGAACTTCTGTATAGCCTACGTCGTCAACATAGACTATGTTGGATGTATTATTGGCTTGGCCCGTATAATATTTAATAAATTAAATAAAATTCTATGGTACGTAATATTAAGCGTTGTATGGTTTAATACCGTATGAGATTTTGACTGAACGTTTACTCAGCTTATTTAGTTGGAAATTATCCATCTTAATTGAGAAGCTGAGAAAAGAACAAAGGAGTGCCGGCCGTGGTCAGGTTTAGCCACTTAATCCACATAATCACAGGAGTTTCTCTCCTTTATGGTGGAGGCGAACTGATTGTGCCAGTTACCGTCTCTCCGCTGTCTCCGTCTCCTGAGATCCTCCGTAGCCTTTCTCCCTTCCCATCCCAGCCATAAATCTCAAATCCTCCGTCAGTCTTCGCCTCTTCCACTTCGTTTCCACGAGACCACATCTCAGCCGCCCTTGGGCTTTCCCCATCCCATACCTCTGCGCGCACGGAGTAGCGGGAGAGCAGGTGCCTCCGGAACCCTTGTCCGCCTATGAACCTTGCACGGGGTGTGCGGCGATTAGGTTTTTGGGGAGCGATTCCGCGACTGCTCGTTCGACATCTTCTTCCTCGCAAAACCCGTCTTCTTCTTGGTGATCGCTCGCGGAACCCGTCTTCTTCCTGATGATCCGTTCGCGGGACTGTACTGCGAACACCGTCCTACAACGACTGTGGTCCACGACTTCGAGCAACGCACTATGTCGACTAGTGCGAATGGAGCTTCCGATACTCTCGGCATGGGACCCTTCGCTGCGTACAATCTTATCTATATAATTATTGCACTTTGTGTTCTTACTGTATCGATCTGTATGTCATGTCTGCATGCTGTAGCGTTCGTTAGTGATATACACATGCACATATATGTCGTCACGAACCTACTGATGTTATATTTCTAGATTAAATTGACCATGAAAATGCCTAATTGTCTAATAATCCAAAAACCTAATATTAGGTAATTTTCTGTCAGTGGTTTTGCTGCTGCTTTGAAGCCAAATAATTTTGATGGCAAGAATTTCATGATATGGCGTGACAAGATGGTATTGTGGTTGACTGCGATGAACTGCTATCATGCCACACAGGGAAAGCCTGAACAATTTACTCCTGAAGAGGAGCAAAAGTTCTTGACTGCCGATAACCTGTTTCGAAGCATCGTGATTAGTGCACTTCATCCTAAGTATGAGAAAAACTACATATCTTACACATAAGGCAAAGAGTTATGGGATGCTCTTGAGGCAAAGTTTGGAGTTTCTGATGCTGGCAGTGAGTTGTACCTTATGGAGCACCTGTATGACTATAAAATGGTTGAAAACCATTCTGTAGTGGAACAGGCTCATGAGATACAGGCGCTAGCAAAGAAACTAGAACATTTTCCATGCCTGTTGCCCTACAAGTTTGTGGCCGATGGTATAATCGCTAAGCTGCCACCTTCTTGGAGGGATTTTCTTACTTCTCTAAAACACAAGAGACAAGAGTTTAGCGTGGCTAGGCTTATTGGATCTCTTGATGTTGAGGAGAGGGCAAGAGCAAAAGACAACCATGAAAAAGGAGTTGAGTCTTCCGCTGCCAATATGGTGCAGAAAAAAAAACTCATTTGCATCCCGTAATAAAAAGAAGAAGAACATACAAGAGAACAATAATATAAAGCCTAAGTAAACTGCCCAGTTTAAGAAGAAAAACAATAAGAAAGGTGGAGGTTGTTTTGTTTGCGGGAGTGATAAGCATTGGGCAAGTGCGTGCCCAGACCGCAAATATAAGCAAGAAAAGAAATTAGCAAATATGGTGATTAGCGAGACTAGAGGATGAACATCCGGATATGATAATTCTTTACCTTTTATTTTTTCAGTTTGTCTTTCACCTGAGTGGTGGATGGACAGCGGTGCTAATATTTATATGTGTGCTGATGTTTTTTTGTTTACTTTCTATCAAACCGGCAGGACTGGAGCCTTGCTGATAGAAAATGGTTCGCATGCGCGTGTTCTTGGTGCTGGTACGGTCGTTCTGAAGTTTACTTCAGGAAAGACGGTGCTATTAAAGAACATGCAACATGTCCCCTCCATCAAGAAGAATCTTGTTAGCGGTTCTCAAATGTGTCGCGATGGTTTTAAAATTATGCTTGAGTCCAATAAATGTGTTGTGTCGAGACATGAAATATTTGTTGGAAAAGATTATGATTGCGGAGGCTTGTTCCGCTTATCTTTGCTTGATGATATGTGTAATAAAGTAGTGAACAATGTTAATGTTTCGGATGAGTCAAATATATGGCATTCACGACTTTGTCACATTAATTTTGGCTGTCTCACGCGGCTTGCAAATCTGAATTTAATCCCAAAATTTAACTTAGTCAAATATTCTAATTGCCAGGTGTGTGTGCAATCGAAGCAACCGCGCAAACCTCACAAGGCTGCTGAGGTGAGAAACTTGGCACCATTAGAACTCGTTCATTCTGATTTATGCGAAATGAATGGCGAATTGACTAAAGGCAGTAGACGATACTTCATGACATTTATAGATGATTGTACTAGATTTTGCTATGTGTATTTATTGAAAACTAAAGATGAAGGGTTGTATTATTTTAAAGTCTATAAAGCTGAGGTAGAAAATCAACTTGAGAAGAAAATCAAGCGTTTGTGGTCCGATCGCGGGGAAGAATATTTCTCAAATGAATTTTCTGAGTTTTGTGCGGTGCATGGAATTATTCATGAGAGGACGCCACTATACTCACCACAGTCTAATGGGATTACAGAGAGAAAGAACCACACTCTAACTGATTTGGTTAATGCCATGTTAGAGACTGCGGGACTATCTAAGGAATGGTGGGGTGAGGTTATATTGACAGCGTGTTATGTCCTGAATAGAGTGCCCACAAAGAATAAAAAAATTACACCATTCGAGGAATGTGAGAAGAAGATTAAATCTCTCTTATCTGCGAACTTAGGGTTGTTTGGCAAAGGTGAATGTGCCAATAAACAAAAAGCGAAAGCTTGGACCAAAGACTGTTGATTGTGTTTTTCTTGGTTATGCTATTCACAGCGTGGGTTATAGATTTTTAATTATAAATTCTAGTGTTCCTAAGATGGCTGTTGATATAATCATGGAATCTAGAGACGCTACATTTTTTGAGAATGAATTTCCCATGAAAAATGCACCTAGCACGACTGGTCATAAATTTATAATTCCCCATGAGCATGAAAATTTTACTCCGATAAAACAAATTGAGAAACCCTATATGCAAAATCCTAAGGAGGATGACACTATAGTTACTAGAAAAAGTAAGAGACTGAGGACTGCAAAGTCTTTTGGTGATGACTATATTGTGTACCTTGTGGATGACACACCAACGACCATTGAAGAGGTATATTCCTCTTCTGATGCTGACTTATGGAAGGAAGCAGTACGGAGTGAGATGAATTCTGTTATGTCTAATGGAACTTGGGAAATTGTTGATCGTCCTTATGGGTGCAAGCCTATAGGGTGCAAATAGGTGTTCAAGAAAAAGCTTAGGCCCCGATGGTACTATCGAGAGCTACAAGGCAAGACTTGTGGCCAAGGGTTATACTCAAAAGGAAGGTGAGGATTTCTTTGATACTTATTCACCGGTTGCTCGATTGACCATAATTCGAGTTTTGCTTTCCCTGGCAGCCTTTTATGGTCTTATCTTTCATCAAATGGACATTAAGACAGCTTTCCTAAATGGGGAGTTAGAGGAGGAGATCTATATGGATAAGCCGAATGGGTTTATAGCAAATGGTCAAGAAGGCAAGGTGTGTAAATTATTAAAGTTATTATATGGACTAAAACAAGCTCCTAAGCAGTGGCATGAGAAGTTCAACAGAACTTTAACATATGCTGGCTTTGTTGTGAATGAAGCTAACAAATGTGTGTACTATCGGTATGGTGGGGGTGAAGGAGTTATTTTGTGCTTATATGTTGATGACATACTGATCTTTGGATCCAGCCTTAAAGTGATTGAGGAGGTGAAGGAATTTTTATCTAATAATTTTGAGATGAAAGGTTTAGGAGAGGCTGATGTTATTCTTAATATCAAGCTTCTGAGAGAAGGTGATGGTTGGGTAACTCTGTTACAATCCTACTATGTGGAAAAGGTGCTGAGTCGCTTTGGGTTTAGTGACTGTACACCTGCTCCTACACCTTATGACCCGAGTGTGCTACTGAGAAAAAATTGAAGAATAGCAAGGGATTAGTTGAGATATTCCCAGATCATTGGTTTGCTCATGTATCTTGCTAGTGCAACAAGGCCTGACATCTCATTTGTTGTGTGCAAGCTGAGCCGGTTTGTGTCAAACCCAGAAAATGATCACTGGCATGCTCTTGAGAGAGTGATGTACTATCTAAAAGGCACTATGAGCTATGGTATTCGTTATACCGGACACCCGAAGGTGCTGGAAGGCTATTGTGATGCCAACTAGATCTCTGATGCGGATGAGCTTTATGCCACAAGTGGATATGTGTTTTCGCTTGGAGGTGGTGTTGTTTCCTGGAAGTCTTACAAGTAGACTATTTTAACGAAGTCTACAATGGAAGCAGAACTCACAGCATTAGATATCGCTGGCTCTGAGGCCGAGTGGCTTCGTGATCTCCTTATGGATTTACTGGTTGTTGAAAAACCCATACCGGCTATTTCTATGAACTGCGATAACCAGACTGTGATTACAAAGGTTAACAGTTCTAAGGACAATATGAAGTCCACAAGGCATGTTAAGAGACGACTAAAATCTGTCAGAAAATTGAGAAACTCTAGAGTAATAGCGTTGAACTATGTTCACACGTCTAACAATCTGGCAGATCAGTTCACTAAAGGCCTGTCACACAATGTGATAGAAAGTACATCGGGAGAAATGGGTTTGAGACCCACATGAAATTTACTATAGTGGTAACATGTTCTATGTGATCGGAGATCCCATAAAGTAGGACGGTGAAACAAGCTAATAGTAAATTGTGAGGAAAGATCCTTAGTAAGACTCATTTCTGATGCATATCTTTTCTTTCTATAAGACAGGTTGGTTTTTATCTTAATGTGTTCCAAGTGGCTTGCTAAAGCAAAGATGTTGTCCTACAGAACATCTTTTGATAAACACACCTATATGAGTCAGACTGCTGGTTAGTCTATGAAATTTGGGTGATCTCTAAATACTCATGAAAGGCACTGGAATATGACTTATATGCTTCAAATAGAGGGGATGTCTTTTGCAGCCAAGTATCAGCTAAGGACTTTAGTGACATTCACCTCACACAAAACTGTCAATTCAATTATTAGTCCATTGTACAGTTGTGACTGAGTAAAACTATTACTCTAGATGGATGTCCAACTTAACAGTCTCCATCGAAACACTGGTATATAAAAGAAATATGGTTCTGAAACTACTTTGTTACAAACCCAAGAGTTTGGTGGGGATTGTTGGATATATTATGGGCTTGGCCCGTATAATATTTAATAAATCAAATAAAACTCTATGGTACGTAACATTAAGCGTTGTATGGTTTAATACCATATGAGATTTTGACTGAACATTTACTCAGCTTATTTTGTTGAAAATTATCCATCTTAATTGAGAAGCTGAGAAAATGACAAATGAGTGCCACATGCGCGCGCCGCGCCGCCGCCGCCGGGCCGGGCCAGGCCAGGCCGTGGCCGTGGGCACGGGCGCGGGCCGGGCCGAGGTAGTGGGCGTGGCGAGGCAGGCAAGCAGGCGGGCGGGCGCTCGCGGAATCCGTCTTCTTCCTGGTGATGGTTCGCGGAACCCGTCTTCTTCCTGGTGATCCGTTCGCGGGACTGCACTGCGAACACCGTCCTGCAACGATTATGGTCCACGACTTAGAGCAATACACTATGTCGACTAGTGCGAATGGAGCCTCCGATGCTCTCGTCTTGGGACCCTCCACTGCGTACAATCTTATCTCTGTGATTATCGCACTTTTGTGTTCTTACTGTATCGATCTGTATATCATGTCTACATGCTGTAGCGTTCGTTAGTGATATACACATACACATATATGTCGTCATAAACCTGCTGATGTTATATTTCAAGATTAAATTGACCATGAAAACACCAAATTGTCTAACAGACTAATTATAATAACAGATGAAGAGAGCATATACTAGCAAATAAACATAGAAGAAGACCATATAAGAAAAAAGGTAGAGCATCATTTTAGAAAAAAAAAATCTGAAACTGGCTTCGAACTTTAATATGAATTTTCTAAGTTAAATCGGATTTGGGGTCTAGGAAAATATATTTCTATAATTTTTTGAAAAGTTATTTTCTATAACTTCTGATAAAATCTATTTGACTTTCCTCAACTATGAACATAGTTCGATTTACTTCCTTTACAGCATACGTAACTTTACGTTAGCTAAAAGCCTAAAACCATTGTCAAAAACATCCAAGGAGAAAAAATTAAACGGTTTTGAAAGATAGAGAGCAAAAAAAAACAATTTTCTAATTAGTGGAGGCAAATCTGGCTTTTGCGAAAATTGAGGAAGTCAAATGACGTTTCTCGAAAATCTTCTCCAACCGGGCCCTGGACTGACCCATGGGCTGTTAGATGCAAAAAGGCCATTAGTTGGACTGGACTTGGCTATCTTCAGCTCGCTTGGTAGACGCAAAAAGACGCAACGTGAGGTCTGGCATGTGACTCGTTGTGTGCTTCCCAGCCCAACTAACGCGACAGCTGACAAGCGCCGGGAAATGGACAGAATAGCTTCCCGATTCACGTGACGGAATCATTGCACTTGCACGTAACCAAAGCTCGTGTTATGCTGTCATGCTGTGGCGATCAGTGGGGTCGAGTAGTGGAGAAGATGGACTAGGGCCCTGGAGCCGCCGCCCGTGAAGCCGCCCGAGTCCGGAGTCCGGACCCCAGGCCCCCCGGCCTTTCGCTTTTGTTGTTACACTCCACGGTGGCACGTATAGTATGATGTATCTACGCAAGTTGAACGAAGTTAATTATCGCTAATGAATCGACTCGATTTCCACACTTTGATCTCAGCTCTCGCTCTGTTTGTAATAATAAGTTGTCGCGAGTGGAGTAACTAGTAGTAGGTTTCGAACACACCTGCATGAAGCATTGTATATGCACGAATTATATATATATATATATCGATCAACAGCTTCGAACGTGTCACGTGCGTGGCCAGGTCAGTGTCACTGCATGTGAAGCAGATTATTACATTCGGAGCTGAGGTACTGAAACGCAGTTTACAAATTATGGATTCTGGTAAAACTAGATTGTATAGTTTTTTTTTTTTTGCGAGAAAGATTATATTGTAAGTATAATTTATATGAACATGAATCAACAGCTAAAGAAAGTTGTTGGAGGACTGGATTATTATTGTTCGATTGTAGAATCTGTGGTCAACAGTTGATTTTTTTTAGCAAGATACTAGTATTACAAAATTATCTAGAATCCACGCTCTGTAGCTGAAAAAAAGAGGCTTTGTTAAGGAAGAACTGGGAGGGATCATGAGCCGGCACGCTACCTCTCTCCTGTTATGTGCATGGCCCCAGAGAAGAGTGACGGTCGCTCACTCTAGACCTAGCGCATCTCAGCATCTGCCCTCCCGTCCGTTCCCCGGCCGCAAGCGTGGCCCCGTCCCCTCCGATATATCCCGTGCCGAATACGCGGCCCCGACCAAGCAGAAAAGCCCCTGGCGGCCTGGCGCCCATGGCCACGGGCCGCTCGCAAGACTGTTCACTCTCCAAGACCGCCGCGCTGGGAACAGTGCTGCTGGCTACCCTCTCCAGGCGCGGCTGGCGCTCAAGGCTGCCGCGCGCGCACAGTGCCGCGGAAGCATGCACCACCGCCGGCAGCGCGACGACAAGGCTTTGTTCGTAGCGACGCCGCCGCTTTCGGGTCCGGCCAGCATCGATCACGCGCGCGTATGCATGTGCTCGGGCTGCCGGCTGCCGCCCTGCCCTGCCACGCGAACGATGCAAAAAGGGAGCGCGATCGGTGGCTGGCGCGTTGCCTTCGTCGCGTGAACGCGGGGCCTCGCGGCACCTCCTCCGCGATGCCATGCAGTTGGAGTAGCGCATGTGTAGCGACATGGTAGCTCCTGTGCTCGGTACAATTAAAGATCGATGGCGGACCGGACACGGGACACCGGTCGCCACGGACGACAGTACGTACGCGCGCATGTGATTTGATCAGTTTTTTTTTTATTAGTTCCCTGTTCCCTATTACGTACTACTACACTTAGATTCCTGGTTAAGTTGACGTCGCATGTTTAGGTCCAGCGGGAGGGACTGTACGAGTACGACTTCTGTTTCCCCGTTTCTTGTAAAACCTGAGTTAGCTCGCCCTCCATCCACAAAAGAACTTAATTGTGGGATCCGTGTCAGTCAAATTAACTCGAGTTTGACTAAGTGTTTGTAGTAAGTATACTATTTACAATTATGTCTCCAAATAAATTTATTATAAAAAATATTTTATAATTAATCTAATGGTACTTATTTTACATCAAAAATATTAGTACCTTTTTTTATATACATTCAGTCAAAGTTAAAATTGATTGACTTCTCGAAAGGCGAGAATTACATTCTTTTTGTGGACGCAGGAAGTAGATTATAGTTCCCCGTTCGTTTCTTTTTTTCCCTTTGTTTATGATGAGTTATACATATATATATTAAATTAACCCAGGTCCATAGTTTCTATAAGCACTACTAGAGAACAGACTTTAGAACGATGTCCCAATTTGGCATTAGCCTTGGTATTTTTTGCCGCCGGGACTAAAGGACCCTTTAGTCGGTTAAATAATACCAACCGGGACTAAAGGTCCCTGCCCAACGGTCGTCCGAGTGGCGGGGATCTTTAGTCCTGTAGATACTAACCGACTAAAACCTTTAGTCCCGCCGGTAATTGGGTGATATTCCAGAATAAATATTAATCTTTAGTCCCTTTGGCCACCTAACCGGGACTAATTATCTTGAACCTATACAACGGCTCATTTCTTCCTCCCGAGCCCGAGCCATTCCATTCAAACTCACCGCCTCGTTTCTTCACTTTTGTTGTTGTTCTTGCTCTCTCCCCCTCCATTGGTGTTGCTCTTCGATTTTGGAGGTAACAAACTTAATCCTCTTATGTTTTATCAGTAGCTTATCTCATTTTGCGATATAGATGCATGTGTAACTTTATATGTTGGACTTTATTATGATTTTATATGTCATTTTTAGCTCAAAATCACATGATGATTTGCATATATGTTTGGATAAACAAAAGTTAAATTAGTTCATCAAAATCACGCCTCGCTCGTCCTCGCTGGAGCACGCGCCATCCTCGTCCCCGGCGGCTTACGTGATCTTAGAATTAATTTTTCCATGAAATGAAAAACTTAGAAAATAGTTAGAAAATTGTAGAAAATCCGTACTAGTTGAACTTGCGGACCGTGATCATCTCGGCGAGCATTTTCTCTGCCGAGCGGTAACAGACGTCAAGGAGGAGCTTTGATTCTACGAGGGAGAGCGGCAACGGTCGTGGAAGACCGTGTTCCCTTCCTCGTAGAATCGGAGCTCTTTCTTGGCCAAGTACGGTGCCGTCCGGTGAAGAAATGCTCGCCGAGATGATCACGTAAGCAAGGTCAACTAGTACGGATGGTTATTTATTGAAACATGTTTTTGAGCTATGTGATTTATATGTCATTTTTAGCTCAAAATCACATGATGATTTACAATAGTAAAATCACTTGATAGTTTGGTATTTTACTATTATACATAGTACATATTTCATGGTTTAGTTAGATAAATAAATAATTTTAGTTTTGTTTAAAATATTATTTTAGAAAATGTGAAATTTACATGGTTTACAAAAATAAGTATAGAAAGTAGATGACAATCGGTACGGATCCTCGGCCTCTCGCTCGGTTCTGGCTTGGATTTGAGGCCGAACTCCCTCTCATTATCTGCGGCAAGTGTAAGCAGAAGATTGTGATGGAGTACCGAGTCAAGAGACAGGGACCCAACAAGGGTCGTGTTTTCTATAAGTGCCCGGATCGTGATGTGAGTTTCTTACGCATTTGATTATTATGGCTAATTGACTGCTTTTCTTGAATATTTTTGACTAAATATTTTTGGCTTTAATTTCAATTGGAGGGCAATGGATGCGATGGTTGGTACTAGGAGGAAGATTATGCTACATACGTGCGTTCAAATCAACTGTGATGATGAGGCAAAGTGAGCCAAAGAGGAGAAGCTTATTGATATTCAACAGAAGAATGATTTGTCTGCTTTTTTTTATTGCGTCATTTCATCACGAAATAATTATGTTATTGAAGTGCATTGTAGTTTTAGTTTGTTTAGTGATAGTTGGGATTGCTTACGTTGTAGCCAGCTTAGTTAATTAATCAACCGTGTGTGTGTCATCTATGTTGTGTAATAAAATACTTAATTATGTTCAAGGTTTTCATAATTTGTCGTGTAATACAGATTATGTCACGCCATTGGATGTACAATGTCGATCGCCGCTCCCAAGACTTTATTGAGGGCTTGCACTATTTCTTAGGTGTGGCGAAGCAAATAAGTGGGATGGTTTCATGTCTTTGTCCATGTGCCCTATGTAAGAATTTAAAGGAATATTCAAGCTCAATGAGTCTTCATTCACATTTGCTTAAGTCGGGTTTCATGTCAAACTATATATGTTGGAGTAAGCATGAGAAAGCGGGGTCATGATGGAAGAAGGTGAAGGAGAAGATTTAGACATTGATGACATTATTGCTCAAAGATGGTGCCTTTGATGATACTACAATGGGAGGAGATGAAGAAGAGGTAGCGGTAGAAGATGATCTCGGTGATGCTCTTGGCGATGTCATTCGTGATGCACAACAAGAATGCGAAAGTGAAAAAGAAAAGTTAAGTTCGAAAGCGCATGCTTGAGGATCATAGGAAGTTGCTATACCCGACACAGTAGAAGAGGGGCAAAAAAGCTGGGTACAACACTTTGGAATTGCTACGAAGGAAGGCAAAGAATGGTGTATCCGACAAGGCATTTGGGAATTTATTGAACCTCATAAAGAAGATGCTTCCGAAGCCAAATGAATTGCCCACCACTACGTCTGAAGCAAAAAAGGTTGTCCGCCTTTGGGATTAAAAATCCGGAAGATACATGCATGTCCTAATGATCGCATCCTCTACCATGGCAATGAATACGAGAATTTGGATGAATGCTCAAGTATGTAAAGCATCGCGGTATAAGATCAAAGTAGCGATGATCCCGGTGACGTCGAGGTGAACAACGTCCTAGAAAGAAAATCCTGCCAAGGTTATGTGGTATGCTCCTATAATACCACGCTTAAAACATTTGTTCGTAAATAAAGACCATGCAAAGTTGTTGCGGTGGTATAAAGAAGACCGTAAGATAGACAATATGCCGAGACACCCAAATTGATGGGTCCCAAAGGAGAGCGATAGACGAGAGAATTTCCGAGTTTGCAAATGAGGCTAGAAACTTAAGGTTCGCCTTAAGTACAGATGGTATGAATCCTTTTGGAGAGCGAGAGCACTAGTCATAGCACTTGGCCGCCACTCTCTATGTATCTACAACCTTCCTCCATGGTTATGCATTAAGCGGAAGTTCATTATGATGCCGATCCTCATCCAAGGTCCGAGGCAACCTGGCAACGATATTGATGTCTATTGGAAGCCATTAGTTGAAGAACTTCTAGTTTTATGAAACAAATCGGTGTACGCGTTCCGGATGAGTACAAACAAGAACACTTTGACCTACGAGCAATGTTGTTCGTAACAATCAATGATTGGCCTGCTTTAAGTAATCTTTCGTGTCGGACAAACAAAGGATATAATGCATGCACACATATTGTTTTGATGACCTTGACGGATATATATTTGAAAAGATGTCGAAAGGTCATGTACCTTGGCCATCGCCAATTCCTTCCTTTGAATCACCAAGTAAGAAAGAAAGGAAGCATTTTAAAGGTAAGCGGACCACCGGAAGAAGCCTCATAACCGAACCGGGAAGGTGTACTACAATGGTCAAGGATGTGAAAGTAGTATTTGGAAAGGGACAAGGCAGTGAATCTGTTCCCAAAGATGCTAAGGGACACGCACCCATGTGGAAGAAGAAGTCCATCTTTTGGGAGCTACCCTATTGGCAAGTCCTAGAGGTCCGCAACGCAATCGATGTGATGCACCTAACAAAGAATATTTGTGTGAACCTGTTAGGATTCATGGGTGTGTACGGGAAGCCAAAGGATTCACTTGAAGCACGCCAGGACTTGCAGGGCATAAAAGAACGAGACAACCTTCATCCAGAGAAGACAGATGATGGACGTCATTACTTAAATCCTGCTAGCTACACGCTTAGCAAAGAAGAGAGGGACAGCATGTTCGAATGTCTAAGCAGCATCAAGGTCCCATCGGGATTCTCCTCCAATATAAAGGGTATAATAAATATGCCAGATAAGAAATTCCTAAACTTAAAGTCCCACGACTGCCATGTGCTTATGACGCAATTGCTTCCAGTTGCTTTAAGAGGAATTCTACCTCCACATGTACGTCTAGCCACCGTGAAGCTATGTGCATTCCTCAATGCAATTTCTCATAAGGCAATAAATCCAGTGGAACTAGCTACTCTACAGAATGATGTGGTTCAATGTCTTGTCAGCTTTGAGTTGGTGTTCCCTCCATCCTTCTTTAATATCATGACACACATCCTAGTTCATTTGGTGAAGGAGATTAGTATTCTTGGACCTGTGTTCTTACATAACATGTTTCCCTTCGAGAGGTTTATGGGAGTCTTGAAAAAATATGTGAAAGTCCGTTCTAAGCCTGAAGGAAGCATCGCCCAGGGCTATGGAACAGAGGAGGTCATTGAGTTCTGTGTTGACTTTATTCCTGACCTTGCCCCGATTGGCGTTCTTGAATCACGACACGAGGGGAGACTCAGTGGTAAAGGAACTTTAGGGAAGAAAACATATATCGGCATGGAAGACGATTATTTCAATAAAGCACACTACACAGTTCTTCAGAACTCGTCATTGGTGCATCCGTACATCGAGATACATAAGGAGTTCTTACGATCCAAGTTTCTAGGGAAGACTGAAGCTTGGATTAGGCGTCAGCACATGGAAAGTTTCAGTGGTTGGTTGCAAAAAGAATGTCAAGGCGATGACAATATTGATGAGCAAGCAGTATTTGTTGGCTAGGCACCATCATGGCATATCCTCACGTACCAAAGGGTGCGAGATAAATGGGAATACATTTTACACAGTTGCCCAAGATAAAAGGAGCACAAATCAAAATAGTGGTGTTCGCATAGATGGCACAGATCCAAATGGGAATATACAAACATATTATGGCTGCATAGAAGAGATATGGGAACTAGACTACGCACCTAATTTTAAAGTCCCTTTGTTCCGTGCCAATGGGTGAAGTTTGACCGGAGGAGGGTAACAAATCGACAAAGAGTATGGAATGACAACAAGTGGACCTCAACAATATTGGGTACAAAGAGAAACCATTCGTCCCTTCTTTGCCGATGTGAGTCGGTGTTCTATGTGAAAGACATGTCTACAAAATCAAAGAGAGGAAAAACGAAGACATCAACTCAATGATCAATGAGCCAAAGCGCCACATAATTCTTTCTCGGGAAAATAAATATAGTGGGAATTGAAGACAAGTCGGACATGTCGGAAGATTACGAAAAGAAATGTCCGAATTCCACCCTTCATAGTGAAGAAAGATCCAAGCATCATGTTAAATGATGAAGACACTCCATGGTTACGACAAGATCATAACCAAGGGTCATACGTCAAGAAGAAATTCACTGTTGTGCCCGCATGATACAATGTTGCATGTTTAATATATTATGTTTTAGAGACGAATATTATGTAATATGTTATGACTTCACAATTGTAGATCTTGCTGAGATGATCAAACTTGGTATTCAGAGTTTTTTCATCTGAGGTCATTTAGTGTCTCATTGAGCAAGTTTGACCAAGTCAAATTTGGTCAAATGAAAAAACAACACTTTGACTCTAGTATTATGAACTCTAAATGACTTCAAATTGAAAAGTTTTGAATACCAAGTTTGTTAAACTCAAAAAGATCTACAATTGTTGTTTTGGTCAACTTTCCATATGAGAAAGTTTGGACGGTTCAAATTTGTGATTTTTAAATTTCGACGCCTACAAACTAGTTTTCGGAACCCTAGATTGTCTCAAATTGAAAAGTTTTGAATACCAAGTTTGTTCAGCTCATCAATATCTACAATCCTTATATAGGCCATTTTTTTATTTGAGAAAGCTTGAACAAAATGTAATTCAAATTTCACAAGTGTGTGACATAGTTTTAGAAAGTATATATGAGATTCAAGAAGTTGTAACTAGTGTTTGTTAAAAATTTCTCAAATGGGAAAATGAGCTATGTAAAAATTGTAGATCTTGCTGAGATGATCAAACTTGGTATTCAGAGTTTTTTCATCTGAGGTCATTTAGTGTCTCATTTGAGCAAGTTTGACCAAGTCAAATTTGGTCAAATGAAAAAACAACACTTTGACTCTAGTATTATGAACTCTAAATGACTTCAAATTGAAAAGTTTTTAATACCAAATTTGTTAAACTCAAAAAGATCTACAATTGTTGTTTTGGTCAACTTTCCATATGAGAAAGTTTGGACGGTTCAAATTTGTGATTTTTAAATTTCGACGCCTACAAACTAGTTTTCGGAACCCTAGATTGTCTCAAATTGAAAAGTTTTGAATACCAAGTTTGTTCAGCTCATCAATATCTACAATCCTTATATAGGCCATTTTTTCATTTGAGAAAGTTGTAGAACAAAAAATACTACATTTTCTTTATTTTTATAGGTGTCGCGCAAGAAAATACTAGCGAGGTATATTCGATTATCTATCATCCCTTATAGATGCATGCGTAAGTATATTTATTGTTAATCGTTGTGTTTCTACTCATGTAGCCGGTATCTGGATCTACATCAACCACCGACAAAAGTAGGAAAGTCCGAGGGCCAAAAAAACCATTAGAGGGCCGTTTCATAATATCAGAATTCGACACCGACACCGGCAAACCATTGGGACCACATGCTCAGACATATGTCAATCAATGTGGGTTCATTGTAAGGGATAGGATCCCAGTTAGTGCTCGTGAATGGAAGCAGAAGATATCCGCTCCTAATGTTAGTTTTGTATCTGATCGTGACAAGAACCTAGCTTGGAGAGATATCACTCAACATTTCACATTACAAGCAGATGATGCTTTGAAGGAGCTAGTGAGGGATTGGACAATGAAGAAGATGGCAACATTGTTCCAGAGTTGGAAGAAGACATTGTATAAAAAGTTTATCTTGAAGAATGCTACGCGGATTTCAATGCTAAGGCGTTTGTCAAGTTGAGTCCCATTGGGATGCCTTCGTAGAATACAAGACATCTCAAGAGAGTGAGGAACGGTGATGAGTAATCAGCAATGCCCGGCTGAAGCAATACCATCATCGCATGGGATCGGTGGTTATAGGAGTGCTATTCCCAAGTGGCGTAACCTAGAAGCGAGAGATTACCGCCAAGGGAATCATACCAAAACAATAGAGAAGAACTGGCCTCAACGCGGGCCAGAATTGGTTCTACGCTCATGGGGAAGCCTAGACCTAGACACCGGCAAACTAATTTTCGGCCAAAAATTGAGAGAGCAACACGAGACTAGCTCGTGCTAGGGAAGAAGTGATAGTGGTGTTTTTCAAGCCCAACAGAGAGAAGGATGAATTGACATATGCCCTAGAGAATCTCGAACACGGTGGTCGAACAAGAGGCTATGGGGCGGTTCCGTAACCTGCATTCCCGTAAGACAAGGATACCTCTGAAGCCGCCAGAGAAAGAAGGATGAGGAGGCAGAATGAATCCGTGCATTGGAGCAATTTGTTGATGAGTCACGACAAGCATTGCTTGAATCACGTGAACGAGAAAAATCTCTTGTGGCAAGAATGCAGAAGGAGATCAAGAGGCAAGTGCAGCTAGCAATGAGTCAAATGCAATCGCAATCAACACCGGGAGTCACCATTAGCCCCGTTAGTCAAATGAAAAGCAGTTGTGCTTCTACGGAGCTGCCAGTTATTCAAGACGACGCTGGGTTGCGCTTCCCTGTTGATGACATTACCGAGCCTCTAACAACATGTGAGCTGCACATTCCAGATGGTAATAATGCATCAATCATGGTGGCTGTCGAGGTTGTATCTCTAATAGACCGAACGAAGACACCAAGAATCCATGGGTCAGTTATTCAACCTGGATATGCTAGCGTCTCGGTCGATAGAGTGCTCAAAGGTTACATCAATGTTCCTCTTGACATTGAAGGCGGTGATGGGGAGAAGACACTAGGAGAAGCGGAGAAGACATTTATTCAATGGCGCAAACGCTTCATCATCATTCCTGGGGCACCACCGCTTCCCCTACCTCACCCTAGGTACGAATGAAAGTGAATGAAATATTATTTTCCATTAATTTTCTATTAGCTTCAAAAATAATTGACACACAACTTGTTTTTGTAGTAGGGTCTCCCCCTAGCCTAGCCTAATCATTCATTCCCCATCTCATCACAGCGTCGCGGGGGGTGAGACGACTTCATCCCCACGGCGATCGCCAACTCCTACACTGGTCCCATCGCCTCCACAACGATCTCCAACTCCTACACCGGCCCCACCTCCTCCACAACGATCTCCAACGCCTCCACGCTGGTCTCCACCAACACCGGCCTCATCGCCTCCACGCCGGTCTCCAACACCGCCCCCACCCCCTCCACAGCGACGCACTACAAAGACGTCTAAGGTCCCGGCGGCAAAGAAGACCCCGAGAAAAAGAGTTATTTCTCAAGAAATACTTCCTGAAAAGACTGATGAGCAAATAGCAGCTGAAGAAGACAAAAAAGTGAAAGATTTTTTTTATAGATATCAAAAACAAGAGTCAAGCGAAGATTAAGGAGAAGCCGTACTTTTACATACCACGAGATGTGTTGAGGCAGAAGGTCGATGCTCACAAGAAAAAGATGATTGAACTTCATAAGCCTTCGCCACTATCAGACTATGACCGCTCCCTCGTGAAGTCACATGATGCAGATAAGAAAAGGAAAAGAGCATCAGGGAAGGATGTCCCACAGCTCGGACAACAGAAGCAACCAATGCAAAATCTTGTTGTTGCTAATGAATATGGTTCCAACATAGAAGTCTATCGATCAGACAACTCTGGAGAAGTGTCGGTTCAAGCCCTTAATGCTTTTTTTTGAAGATACTGGTTTAACCTTGGATCAATTGACGGGCAAAGCTCCAATCCAGAACCTGGAAGTTGATACCTGGAAGACTTATAAATATGGCAAAAGTCTGTACAACCCCGCGGCTCTGAATGAATTGGGTACGCAAATGTACTTGCTCAACAAGTGGTACATGCAGGCATGTGGCAGGGGTGAGCAGTGGATCTTTGTCAGATTTAGAGACCATCATTACTTTCGTGGTGATGACATCTTACATATTAGTTTCGAAGAATTGCATCAACTATACCACTTGGACGCTCTGGACAAATCAATCATTAGCTCCTTTTGTTTGTAAGTGATTCTTACTTTTATTTAATAAACTCACTTCCATGCGTACGTGTATATAATTATCCTCACATGTAACTTATATTTATATACAGATTCCAGATGTCAGAGCTCCAAAGAATACAAGACACCAGTGTTGGCTTCATTGATTCTTATATCGTATTCAAAACCGTATTATTATCAAGGAGCGGTGGGTATCTCAAGCACAGAGAGAATATCATGATGTTCTTCGTGAAGCGAAGACGACAAGACAACAATACTTTTCCCGTACAACTTTGAGTAAGTGTTAATAATAATATAGTCTACACATTTTATGTAATATCAATACAACTTATATGCATGTATGCATTGTAGTGTGTATAAACCAATGCAGCTTTTCATTGGATACTTATTGTCATTGAGTTAAACTCAAGTCGGTTAGTAATCTTTGACTCGTTGAGAAAAGAGCGGGCACTATACCAAGATATGATAGACATTATCCGGGGTAATTTCGATCTCTCCCGCACAACTATTATTGAATAGACTTTGCCATAATTTATTAACGATCGTACATTATTGGTCGCATAGGGTTTGGAAAGAGTTTATTCGGCAACATCGCAAGGATTGCAAGGCACCACTTAATGTAGTTGAAATAGCGATAAGTTGTACTATATACACTTCCCCACGTGTTTAATTACTATATCGTACTTCAATTTACGTGTGAGATGATGAGAATAATCTTCTTCTCAAATAAAGGTGGTGTTTCTTGGCAGACCACCGTGTAATAACTTGTGTGGATACTACGTTTGTGAATTTATCATCACAAGCACATAAGAAGAACTCCTAAAGATGTCCTCGAGTACGTATATATCAATTTTTATTTATTTTTAAATGAATATATATATATATATTAATACTTTTCCTTTTATTTCAAATGCAAGACTGAATGGTTGAAGCGAAGGGTCATGCAAAAAAGACCATCTGAAAGCGGTTCAAGAGTCAATAGCAGGATTTCTTCTAGAAAAAGTGCTAAATCCCAACGGCGAGTTCTACTTTGATCCTAAGGAATAAATGATATAAATTAAATGTTTATTGATATCAAGTTTTTTAGAACAAGATTATGAAAGTGTTGTATATATACATATATATATATATATATATATATATCTATAATATATATAGGTTCATACTTTATTCAATATAATAATGCTCGAGATGAGAATTAGATGTAATTATATGCGTGCGTGTATTTATATTAGCAGCGTAGAATACGTACATAAAAAACATATTATATATTAAACAAATACGTTAACTCGAACTGAAAACAAATTAAACAAAAAAAAAAAAAAAAAGAAAAGGAACCTTTAGTCCCGGTTGGGGTTACCAACCGGGACTAAAAAATCTTGACCACGTTTGCTTTCGGTGGAGGGCCTTTAGTCCCGTTGGTAACACCAACCGGGACTAAAGGTCCCTCTTTAGCCCTCGACTCGATGACCCGGACTAAAGGTGGCACCTTTAGTCCCGGGATTGTTGTCCCGGTGCGGTAACCGGGACTAAAGGCCGTTACCGCTCGGGACAACAAGTCCATTCTGTAGTAGTGAAATTAACTCAGGTTTTACTATTTATCCTAAGTTATCTTATCCTGAGTAGTCATAGTTTCTTTGTTTATGAGTTAATAACAAAGAAACTATAACTTGAGTTAACATTAGTAGTCATCTTGCCATTCTACCATGGATTCATAGTTTCATTATTATTTATCCTAAAACATCATCAGGTTCACCATAATACTACTAATGTCTATTGGAGCCACTACTATCTCAAGCATCTGTTGATCAGTTCTGTCTTCGCGATCATGCCATTGCACATTTTTCATTAATCAGAAAATGAGTTTGTTACACCCTAAGCTGGCCACGATAATCCTCTGATTACCGAGACCGGCGACCGAAAAAAGGACACGTGGTTGTGATTACATAGTAGTATTTTGCGACTAAACAGCTAAGCACAAGGCCTAAATATCCTAGGCGTCAAACCCGGCCAAATCAAGGTTCATGGCCACCGGGTCGAAACCGCCGGAAAACAACGCCTCCTGCTTGTAGCCAACAATTGGTGCCTTAACCCCACCCCTCTCGCGACAAATTGAGGAGCCATCATTTCTGGTCTCCTGATGTGAAGCTTGCTACCCATATGCCATTCTATGGCATTGTTTTAAGCCATGAGTGAGTAGGAGGCCACATTTGTTTTCACTTGTGACCAGTTTCTCAAAAAGAAAAATCCCGAAATGGTGCATGTTTTGCGCTGCGAGGTTCGCATGCATGCGTATTGTCAGAGAATTATGAGTCAATTGCAAGTAAAATATCAAAATTCGATACGCTTTTCATGATTTGGTCATACATCAACCAGAATATGTTCCTCTAGGTCACTAAGAGGAGTTGAGGTCTTGAGGACACGACATGTTATTTAACCTAAACCGAGCATTATCCTTTCAAACAACCTGGTAATCCCTAAGATGCACATCATACACCTCACTAGCACCAACTGCATGAATAATCAAATGTTGCAAACCATACAAATGGTCGCCAAAACTCAAGAGCGGAAGCAAACATTTGTCTTTATATAGAATATCTGAAAAAGGACCACATGTAACCCTGAGGGTGCTCTGATCTCATTCTACACCATAGGATTCCATGACTTCCAAATGACTCAGCGGCTTCCCATTACTGAAGCTCAAAAGCCATGTTCAAATTGTTGTGCTACACTATGCCATCAAATGACATCAATTACTCAGGCTCTCTTGAATGTGCTGCCACAAGGGAGCGCTCCGTCCTCCATCATAACCTCTCCATCTTGCTGGCAACCTCCTCCACGTGGGCAGCAAGCTTCAATTCTCAAGTTGTCGTCCCGTCTCGTCTACCGGCCCTGCCTCCCAAATCCCCCCCCCTCAATACAAAACCAACTTCGGCAGTCCAAAATCTCAGAAACCCTAACACATCCCCCCTGTCGCCCAACATTGCTATCTTTCTTCAGTTCTTTGACTGAAAGTATTCATTGATTCTAAGTAATTGAAATATAGGAGGTGGGAGAATATAGAGAATATCTCTACACATTTTGGTAAAAATACAAGATCTTTTTTTTTTCTCACAATGAAGAGTTGGATTTAGTATTCACAAAAAAAGAGAGTTGGATTTAGAATAGGACATGTGTGAAGATAGAAATCAGTCGAACACCAGCTACTAGCAGCGGGGGCTATGAAGCTGATATCTAGTGCGTTTGTTGACTGTTGACATGCTGTCACTTTTGGCCATCGGAATCGTCAGCGACTTTTAGCCTCGAGGGTGACTTCATGGTCCAAGTAGGCTATACATGTGTTACATCTGAAAACAGTAATTTCTAATTTTTTATCTCTTGGAAAGGAAAATCCTTGTGCAAACTGACAGCTGCTGTCTCCCTCACAAGTTACTGTAGCCGACACCTAGGGCCAGCCAGCCGCAACAGCTGAAACCCAGCAGCCGAACAAGGCCATAAAGCAAAGGTTTGTTCAACTTGAACACGTCTTTGCTAGCTAGTCCCGTAGAGACCGGTCGTGCTGGTAACTATTTCATGCAGCAGGGAGGATCCAGCACCACCAGTGCGCGAGGTGAGCTTTATTTGAGCTCCTTATTGGAGCATTAAGCCCCTTCAAATTAAAACCCTCTATACAGATTTGAAAACTAAAGGCAGAAAATAATAATGAGTCCGATCCTCTGGTACTATATTGTATCCGAACACACACCCCTCCTTTCATGGGCCCACCAGCATATGCCAGATGGATTTCTTGCAAGAGTTGGCGGCAAGAACCGAACACACCGACCAGACGCCAGAGCAGTGGCGTGCATCCATGAGACGACTCACGACCGTACGCAGGCAGGACCGACCATGACTAGGACGGGGAGGATCGAGCACGGTAGGCCCATACGGGGTTAGGTTACGCATGCATGGCTTGCACTTGAAGCTCCCTAGCTGAGAAAGGGGGACTAGAGATTCTTATTCCCCTGTTATTCCCTCCCAGATTCGTCGTCCGGTATATCAAGCATGAGAAGAAAACGCGAGAGGATAAGCAGACACATGATCGGGATGCCTTCATCCGTGACCGCGTGAGTCGATCGGACACGGAATGACAGGGTATACGATCGAGGGTGAGGTCACAGTTTCACTTCCAGAAATGCATGTATCCGGGCCAGTTTCTCTCGCCCATGCATCACCTCGTACTATGTACACAGGAGTACTAGCTAGCTCGCTGCACACGCTTTGTCTTGACACGGGCATGTATGTATAATCAGAGCCTAACCTGTATTCAGACAAAGTTTTAATAAATAACGTAATAAACCATACAGAAACTGGATCGAGGCAGTAGTGGTTTTGGTGATGTGCATGGATTTGAAGATGGATCAGTTGCAGACTAGTGTGTGTGTGTGTGTGTATATATATATAACTCCTGTCCTAATGAACCCTAGTGTGACATGGACGACGCACAGTACTGCGGACGGAGATAAGCCTCACAGTTTAATTTCCATCAGAGCGAGCGAGGAAGCGACCAAAAACGGAGAGAATCTCAGCGTGGACTGGGAGGGACCAGTCGCACCGCACGGCGGCCCGCGGCGAGATATTCCCCTGCGACCGCTGCCCCTCCCTCCCCTCCCTGGCCGCCCCGCCCGGTAGAATCCAAAGCCACCCCCGGCATGACATGATGCTGCCACATACAACCAAGCGACCGAATTCCCTCCTCATCACACGCGAACAGAACGCTCGCATGCGTCGCAGTGGGAATTCACGCGTGCCTGCTGCTTGCTCGGTCGACGCTCTAGCTACTCCTCCATCTTACGCTCTGGCTGGACTTCTGCAGCCGCGCGCGCGTCTTGCACATGCAGCGAATGTTTTCAGGTCCAGGCCGTGACGGCATCGGAATGCAAGCTCGCATACTGGCTGCATGTACCTTGCACGCTGTTCGCTCACCTAACCTAATCCTCACAGTACAGTAACAAGTACCAATAGTTTTTTTCGGCTATGTATAGTATTATACTCCCTCCGTCTCAAAATAGAGGTCGTTATTGGATGCGTGTAGGTCAAACTTTTTCAACTTTAACTAGGTTTGTAGAAAATACGTACAACATTTATATCTCCAAATAAGTTTATTATGAAAGTATATTCAATAATCTACCTAATGATATTAATTATGTATTATAAATATTAATTTTTTTATATATTTCGTCAAAGTTAAAATTATTTGACTTCTCGAAAATAAGAATGACATCTATTTTGACAGAGTATATACGTAGCTTGTCGGGTTGCTTAGCCTATCGTGGCGCCAATGCAAGTTGTGTTTGATCAGGGTATAAAATTCAGGAGCGTGTCTTGTGTTTATATATAGTTCGGACAGCGAAAGGCCACGGTTTGATTAGGTTTCCTTTGGCGCACGGCCTCACTACTTGGACTCGCTCTATCTGACTCGGCGAAGACTATCTTTTCCGGTTGATAGCTGGGACGACGGGTCGAGTATACATTATACGTGCGGCATATATATACTCGTATATATGCACTACTCCGTACGTCACCGTAACAACGCAATGTGATTGCCGGCCTAACAAAGTCACTTCGAGCGATTTGACGCGTGCGTGCTTCTGGCAAATGAAATCCACCACCAGGCTATATATACCTATATATATTATCTATCTATATATCTTTATATATAGGCGGGGACATGCGTGAACTACGATCGATTATATTGTAAAGTTAACCACCAAACCGGAGTCATGTTTACGTGTTGCTTTTGTCCGGATGCTCTCGGCATACCGGAATTGAAGGATTTGCCGAGTGTCATATTCTTTGTCGAATGTGTTTTATCAGATACTCGACAAACTATTTTTTTATCAAGTGCCAAACTAAAAACACTCGGCAAATATTCTAACACTGCCGAGTGCCTTACTAGAAAACACTCGGCAAACATTCTGACACTCGACAATTCTACTGAAAAACACTCGGTAAACTCCGGCACTCGGCAAATATGGGAAAAACACTCGGCAAATTACGGCACTCGGCAAACATCGCGCCACGTGTCCCTCCATGAAATGAGAAAAATAAATAAAAAATAAAAAAATCCTTTGCTGAGTGTCAGATCTAGGATACTCGGCAAACACTGCTTTGCTGAGTGCCAGATCCAGGACACTCGGCAAAGCCCCCGCCCACCGCACACATAACACGCACGCACACCCCCTCCTTCCCTACCCCGCTCCCTCTCCCACCTTGCTCCCCCCCTCTCCCTGCCCTTGCTCCCCTCTCCCCGGCTGCCTCCGCGCCCCCCCCTCCTCCCACGGGTGCCACGCCCTCCTTCCCCGCCCCCCCCTCCCTCCCCTCCTCCTCCCCTTTCCGGCACCGGTGCGCCCCTTCCTCCCTCCGGCGCCCCTCCCCTACCTCCCTCCTCCCTCTCTCGCGCCCACGTGCGGCCCCACCCTCCCTCCCCTCTTCGCCCCCTCCCTCCCTCCCTCTCCGTGCCCTGCCCTCCCCTCACTAGATCCACCCAGCCTCGGCTCCCTCCTCCTCCCCAGATCCGCCCGCCGCACCCTCTCTCTCGGCGCCATGCCTGCCTCCCCTCCCTCCTCCTCCTCCGGTGCGCCCCTCCCCTCCCTCTCCGGCATGGCCCCGCCCTCCCCTCCCTCTCCGGATCCGAGCGCTACCCCTCCCTGTGACAGAACCGCCCAATTTATACAAGATCAAGTATGGATGTCCCCGCTAACACGTTGACACGCGTATACTTTCACTTATACAAACCCGGTAGTCCGCCGAGTATCACGAAGGACCTCGATAAATCAACATCACAACCAAGATCGCGTGATTAAGCAAATACACATCACATACGCATAGTTGCAGTGGAAATAATATTACAATTGGTGTCGGGTACCGTAAAAAGGGGGTACCCTAAGCAAAAGCCGAAAAAACTCATAATCCGAGGCCGGCTCGGCCGAATCCGGTCTCGGACCAAATCTCCGCCTCCCCGAGGCCCCGGTCGAGGTCTCGGAGGTCCCGATCCGCTCCGCCTCTTGGAGGCGGGGCTCAAATCCCGTCCTCGTCGCCTCCGCCTTGACCATCCCTCTGGCGGTGTCCCATCCATTTAATGCCCCTCTACGACACCACTGCATTGCATCGCCCACGATCGGCGGGGGTACAACAACAGGGCGATAGGACAATGGTCAAATCTTCTTTTTACCATCCCTTCTTGACGGTGCGGGGTTACCATGCCACAGGACACACGTCCCTTTTCTATTCCACCTAAACCGAGTCGACGCCGACCGCCGAGGGCCCCAGTATCGCCGCAGGCACGTCCAAGGCCTCGGATGGATAACTAGCTCTCCGCCTCGCCCGGTGGCCTCGAGGCCTCGGACAGACAGAAACCGATTCTCCGACTACTTGAGAGACCCGCCCAAAAGGCCTCGGGCGAGTTACCAACGCTCCACCTCCTTCAAGACGGGCTCGGCAAACCACCCCATCGCCTCTGCCTCGACCAACCACTCCCACGACGTCATCCGGATGATAGCTAGGAGTGGCCGACGAGACGCAAATCACATCGGCACCATGTCGCCCGAAACAAGACAAGGCAGGAGTTACCGGCCACTGTGCGCAGCACTGTGCCCACGACTAAATGTCCATACCACACCGTGCTGCCTAACTCGAACTACTCCAAGGACGACGCGGCATGGGGAGTTAAGCTCGGATCCCTGTAGCCTTGGAATCAGGATGCAGGGTCAGCCGCTCCACCCACGCCTCGACAATTTACCTCAGGGTCTCGACAACCTTGGGGTTCACACCTGCCGAGCCCCCCCACGATGGCTCGGCCTCGGCACCGGCTAAGCCTCGGCACTTCGTGCGGACAACGCACTACGATCGGCACGTCGCTCGTCAAGCCCTACATCAAGCTATTATGTCGCACAGGATCGGATGTGACCGGTGCGCTGCTTCGGCCAGGGACAGAACCACTCCATCGACTATTCCGCCACAGCAACAGGCTACAGGTCTCGGACAGGCCGCCTCTGTTCACACGACGCCACGTAACTAGCGCATGTATCACCCCCATCCCCCCTTCTATTATAAAAGGGAGGGACCGAGGCTGTTTCTAGGGACGAGGGACACGGGCCTGAACTGGAACACACTTAGGCACATACGAACTCACGAGGAAGACGAACACAGGCCGTAGCACCCACACTTAGATCAGCGTCTCAAGCAATTCATCCCGTTCATCATAGAGACTTGGGGCTAGCTCCCTCTCTCGCCCTGCTTGTAACCCCCTACTACGAGCACTTCGGTGCAAGGAATACAAGATCGATCTCCTAGACTGGACGTAGGGCACTGATTGCCTAAATTAGTATAAACCTTGTGTCTCTTTGCATCACCATCCAGTATTAGGGGCACACAGTACAAATTTACTAGTTGGTTGAGGACCCCCCGGTCCGAAAAACCGACAGTTGGCGCGCCAGGTAGGGGGCTCTGCGTGTCAACTTCGTCATCCCAACAAGTCCTAGATGGCAGACCCCGTACGACCACTGCGTCTTGGCATGGTGATCTGGTTCGGGAGCCTAGAGTTCATGTCTCTAGGACGTGAGTATGATATGGTGCTCCTCCCGCCCCGAGCCCCACCGACCGACGTCGGCATCACGCACTCATGACCCAGTATGAAGCGGCGCTCGGCGGCCCGCTCTCATCGCTATTCGCCCGGACACGCGGCGCGAGAGGCCACACCACCGACACCACGCGAGCTCATGGTGATGCACTACGTTCTGCCGGCACCCCATGTCCAGCTGTTGGCGCAAGATCCCTGATTGGGGACCTGACTTGCCTGAGCCTAGATACGGGTGAAGCGCCGGTGGCATGCGGCGATGCCCCGTCATCTAGCTCTACCCTACCGCCTCCTGAGGGATCGACTTCGGCAGAGCATAGCCTGGCAATGGCACCATCCCCATACCCCTTTGGGTTGAGAAACGCCGCCGCCACCTATGCTTCCGCCTATGCCTCTGCTCACGCAGAGCCCTCAGAACGCCACCAATGCTTCGCCCTCGATTTCGACACCACGACTTTGAGCCACTCCCACGCTGACTCCTCGGAGGAGGACGAGGAACGGGCCGGGGCAGACTTCTCCGGACTACGAGACCCTGAATCCATGCGCCGCTTCCTGGCCGCGAGCGACTACTGTTTCGGCTACTCCGACTCAGACGATGTGTGCTTCCACGTCGAACTCGGGATGTCGAGGACGGGTGATGAGGGCGAGGGGACGGGCAACCATTCCCCGCCTTGTCGGGGGACGAGCAACCGTTCCCCGCCTCACCGGGAACGGGCGACACCACACCTCCATCGCGTTGTCCCGCCGACAGCACGGAACGAGAATCCCTCCCCCGCACAACTTTGACGCCCGGACCTAGAGCAGCTCCATGAACTTCAGGCCAAGGTCGAATAGGACCGACTCCTCCTACAACAGCTTCAAGACACTCTCGAGCAGGAGCAGCAAGGTCACGGTGATGGTGGAGGAGCCCGGTGGAGGGCCCGCAATGTTCACCACCGCATCAACGACGATGATGGGGGTGAGCAGCCCCCAATCTTTAATCGCGCTAGCCAGAACATCGCGGCTGCGGCGATGCTAGTCCGAACAATGCCCGAGCCCTCTACCACGGAGGGGCGACGGGTCCGCGGTGAGCTCTAGGATCTCCTCGAGACCACCGTGGTGCAGCAGGCCGAAAGTTCCGCCTCTTGGCGGCGTGGTGGCGCCTCGAAACTTCTCACAGCACCGCCTCGGCAGGATAGGGAGGCCTCGGTTCATCCCGAGCCCGCTCGGGCACCGGCACTCAACAGGGTCCCCTTGCTACGCAACCGACGTGAGGCGCAGGACGAGCACGAGGTAGCCGGCAGGCGACGGCGCCATGACAGCGAGGGGCCCACCGAGGCTACCATGTGCACCGAGGTGGCCGCTACACCAGCGAGGAGGACCACAGTCCTTCTCCTGAGCCACCCGCCCCCGAGTCTTTAGCAGAGCTATCCGTGTCACCCATTTCCCAGCCCGGTTTTGGCAACCGGCCAACCTCACAAAATACAACGGCGAAACTAATCTCAAACTTTGGTTGGCCGACGATCGCCTGGCTTGTCAGCTAGGTGGCGCGGATGATGACCGGCTCATCATCCGCAACCTCCCGTTGTTCCTATCAAACTCGGCGCGAGCCTGGCTCGAACACCTCCCTGCCTCGTAGATCCACGACTGGCGCGACTTGGTCAGGGTCTTTGTTGGGAATTTTCAGGGCACATACGTGCGCCCAGGGAACTCCTGGGACCTCAAAAGTTGTCGCCAGGCGCCGGACGAGTCTCTCCAAGACTTCATCCGACGCTTTTCCAAGAAATGCACCGAGCTGCCAAGCGTCGGCGACTCAAAAATTGTCCAAGCCTTCCTTTCTGGTATCACCTGCCGAGACCTGGTCCGAGACTTGAGCCAGAACGTGCCAACCTCGGCGGCCGTACTGCTCGACGTCGCCACCAACTTCACCTCAGGTGAAGAGGCCGTTGGGGCCATCTTCCCCGACAATGACACCAAGGGGAAGCGGAAGGACGAGGCCCCCGAGGCCTCGGCTTCCCACCTCCCCAAGAAGAAGAAGAATGACCGTTAGGGGAACCAAGGGGTCCTCGGGGCCGGTCTGGACGCGGCCATAGAACGCAAGAATCCCCGAGGCCCCAGGGGCCCCGGGCTCTTCGACGACATGCTTAAGAAACCTTGCCCATACCACCAGTTCTCGGTGAAGCATGCCCTCGAAGAGTGCACCATGCTCCGGCGCTACTACGCCAAGCTCGAGCTCCCTAACGATGACGCCAAGAGAAAGGGTGCCGACGATAGGGACGACGACAAGGACGACGGGTTCCCCAAGGTGCGCAACGCCTTCATGATCTTCGGCGGGCCTTCGACGTGTCTCTCAGCATGCCAGCGAAAGAGGGAGCGCCGGGAGGTCTTCTCGGTAAAGGTGGCCGCTCCCCGGTACCTTAACTGGTCTCGGGAGGCGATCACCTTCGACCGGGACGACCATTCCGATTATGTCCCGAACCTCGGGCAATACCCGCTTGTCGTCGACCCCATCATCGGTAACACCGGCTCACCAAAGTACTGATGGATGGGGGCAGCGGCCTCAACATCCTATACACCAACACCTTGGAGCTCCTGGAGCTCGACCAGTCATAGCTCCGGGGTGATGCCGCGCCTTTCCACGGCATTGTGCCGAGAAAGCGGACGCGGCCCCTCGGGCGCATCGACCTGCCCGTCTGCTTTGGTACTCCCTCCAACTACCGCAAGGAGGTGCTCACATTCGAGGTGGTTGGGTTCAAGGGAACCTACCATGCCATCTTGGGGCGGCCGTGCTATGCCAAGTTCATGGCGGTTCCCAACTACACATACCTCAAGCTCAAGATGCCAGGCCCCAACGGCGTCATCACTATCGAGTCGATGTATGAACATGCATACGACTGCGACGTCGAGTGCATCGAGTACGCCGAGGCTATCTTAGAGGCTAGACTCATCATCAACCTCGACCAATGAGGTACCCGATCAAGCGTCATCTGCCGGATTTCAAGCTCATGGAGGCCCAAACTTATACCACCACCTGCGACACTGCCGGCGCATAGGATCGCGAGACATCAAATAGGAAGCCGTGCTCGTCGAGCTTCACCTTAGATGTTCCTCGGACATGCCGGGCATCTGGGAGGTCGCCGAGCACACCCTTAGTCGTTCGGGCCAGCTCAACGAGGAAAAGCTGCGTAGATTCAACGAGGAAAAGCGTAGAGCCATCGGTGAGGAGGTGCATAAGCTTTTGGTGGCTGGGTTCATCAAAGAAGTGTCCCATCCAGAGTGGTTAGCTAATCCTGTATTAGTTAGGAAGAAAAATGGGAAATGGAGAATGTGTGTAGACTACACCAGTCTGAATAAAGCATGTCCAAAAGTCCCTTTCCCATTAGCCCGAATCGACCAAATCGTTGACTCCACTGCAGGATGTGAGACCCTATCCTTCCTTGATGCGCACTCCGGTTACCATTAGATCAAGATGAAAGAGTTTGACCAGCTCGTGACCTCTTTCATCACACCATTCGACATGTACTGCTAGGTGACGATGCCATTTGGCCTTAGAAATGCAGGGGCCACATACCAGCGATGCATGACCCATGTGTTTGGCAAGCACATTGGGCAGACCATCGAGGCCTACGTAGATGACATCGTGGTTAAGTCCAGGAAGGCCAGTGATCTCGTTAGCGACTTGGAAATAGCCTTTGGGTGCCTTAGAGAAAAGAGCATCAAGCTCAATCCCGAGAAGTGTGTCTTTAGGGTCCCCCGAGGCATGCTCTTAGGATTCATAGTTTCAGAACGTGGCATCGAAGCCAATCCGGAGAAGGTCTCGGCCGTAACCAACATGGGGCCAATCCGAGACCTCAAGAGTGTACAGAAGGTTATGGGATGCCTTGCGGCTCTGAGCCACTTCATCTCGCGCCTTGGCGAAAAAGGCTTGCCCCTGTACCGCCTCTTGAGGAAATCAGAACGCTTTTCTTGAACCCCCGAGGCCGAAGAAGCCCTCGCCAAGCTCAAAGCACTGCTCACCCATCCTCCCATCCTGGTACCGCCAGCCGGGGACGAGGCCCTCTTGCTCTACGTCGCCGCAACGACCCAGGTGGTCAGCGCAGCCGTGGTAGTGGAGAGGAAGGAAGAGGGGCACGCTCTACCCATCCAACGACCTGTTTACTTCATCAGCGAAGTACTTTCCGAGACCAAAATGCGCTACCCCCACATCTAGAAGCTGATCTACGCTGTAGTCTTGGCTCGGCGCAAGCTGCGCCACTACTTCAAGTCCCACCCGGTAACCGTGGTGTCATCTTTTCCCTTGGGAGAGATAATCCATAACCGGGAGGCCTCGGGTAGGATAGCCAAGTGGGCCGTCGAACTCATGGGGGAAGCCTTGACTTTCGCGCCTCGGAAGGCGATCAAGTCTCAGGTCTTGGCTGATTTTATGGCTGAGTGGACCGACACCCAACTGCCGCCCGCTCAAATTCAGACAGACTACTGGACCATGTACTTCGATGGGTCCCTGATGAAGACCGAGGCAGGCGCGGGTCTGCTCTTCATCTCCCCCCTCAGGGTACACATGCGCTACATGGTTTGGCTCCACTTCCCCGCCTCCAACAACACAGTCGAGTACAAAGCTCTCGTCAACGGCTTGCAAATCGCTATCGAACTTGGAGCACGACGTCTCGACATCCGGGGTGATTCGCAGCTCGTCGTCGATCAAATCATGAAGGAGTCAAACTGCCTCGACCCCAAAATGGAGGCGTACTGCAAACTGGTACGTCGCCTAGAAGACAAGTTCGACGGTCTCGAACTCAACCACGTCGCGCGTAAATTCAACGAGGCCGCGGACGAACTGGCAAAGATGGCATCGGCACGGGCCCCGGTCCCCCCGAACCTCTTCGCCAGAGACCTCCACAAGCCTTCCATCAACCATGCCTCGACAGCAGAAGAGGGCCCACCGGTCAAGCCCGCCGCAGGGCTCGAGGCCCCCTCTGTCGCCGAGGCTCATTCGGCCGAGCCCGAGGTCATGGAAGTCAACCCAAAATCTCCCGAGGCCAACCAGGACGCGGACTGGCGAGTCTCGTTCCTTGATTGCCTCATTAGAGGACAGCTTCCCACTGACAGGACCAAAGCCCGACGGCTTGCTCGGCGAGCCAGGACTTACGTTCTCAAGGACGGCGAGTTATACAGGCGAAGCCCATCTGGCATCCTCCAACGATGCATCACCACCGAGGCAGGTCAAGCCCTACTCTGGGACTTGCACGTGGGAGCCTGCGGTCACCACGCAGCACCTCGGACGCTCACTGGAAATGCCTTCCGCCAAGGGTTCTACTGGCCAACAGCGGTTGCTGACGCCACTAAGCTCATACGCTCCTGTGAGGGATGCTAGTACTACGCACGGCAGACGCACCTCCCGGTCCAAGCCCTCCAAACCATCCCTATCACATGGCCGTTTGCCGTATGGGGGCTCGACATGGTCGGGCCTCTGCAGAAGGCCCCCGGGGGCTACACCCATCTGTTGGTGGAGATCGATAAGTTCTCCAAATGGATCAAGGCTCGCCTGATCAATCAAATCAAATTCGAGCAAGCTGTGCTGTTCTTCACGGACATCATCCACAGGTTCGGGGTTCCGAACACCATCATCACCGACAACGGGACACAGTTCACCGGTCATAAATTCTTGACATTCTACGACGACCACCACATCTGTGTGGCCTGGTCAGCCGTAGGACACCCAAGGACAAACGGCCAAGTAGAACGTGCTAACGACATGATCCTACAAGGCCTCAAGCCAAGAATTTACAACCGGTTGAAGAAGTTTGGCAAGAAATGGCTCGCCGAACTCCCGTCGGTCATCTGGAGCCTGAGGAACACCCCAAGCCGAGCCACGGGGTTCACACCTTTCTTCTTGGTCTATGGAGCCGAGGCTATCCTCCCCACTGACTTGGAATATGGTTCCCCGAGGCTACAGGCCTACAACGAGCAAAGCAACCGCACCACCCGCGAGGACGCCCTCGACCAACTGGAGGAAGCCCAAGATGTGGCGCTACTACATTCGGCCAAGTACCAGCAAGCCCTACGACGCTTTTAGGCCCGGCGTGCATTCGAAGCCGAGACCTGAAGGTAGGCGACCTGGTGTTGAGGCTGAGGCAGAACAACAAGGGCCGCCACAAGCTGACCTCGCCATGGAAAGGATCGTGCATCGTCGCCAAGGTGCTCAAGCCCAGGACCTACAAGCTAGCCAATGAGAAGGGCAAAATCCTCAACAACACTTGGAACATAGAACAGCTATGTTGTTTCTACCCTTAGAATTTCCAAGCATTGTATACATTGTTTCTCGAAATACAATTAAGAAGCATTCTTTAGTTGTTCTAAATTTTCTAGAAACCCGCCGAGCCCATCGCGGGCCTCGGCATTACGATAACACCATAAGGAAGGCTCTGCTCTGTCTCTGCAGAACCGAGCCTCCCTTGGGGGCTAGAAGGAGGGACTCCCCCCCTAAGTCCCACACACCATTCTTTAGTCATTTTTCAAAAAAATTCCTACGCCAAACTCTCTAGCGTGCTTTGACAAATCGATTGTGAAAAAACCTAAGGACCAAAAGACTGTCTCAAGGATAGAAGGCCGGCTGAGTCGCGAGACGGCCTACGCCTCCGGGCTATGGCACTCCTCACCACCTTCGCGCCCAAGGGGCAGCTTAGGCTCGAGGAAGTTTTTGTAAGAGATACGTTCGAAACAAGACAGAGGCGAGGCTTGGAAATACAATAAGGAAAAACGATTAAAAAGCATCGGCGCCACGATCACTTTAAAAAGGCCTCGGCGACCCAATGTTATGGTAGGGCAACATATCCCTAATCTAATTACATGGCCTCTTGGGCCCAGTCACAACACAGGGTCTCCAAAGATCACGCCGACGGTGGAGGAGGGACCTCCTCTTTGAATAGCTCGGCCAATGCCCGCCTTGGGACCCTCCGCCGCCTCCATCACACCACACCGCCTCGTCGACCTCCTCGTCATCATCGGGTAGGATGTAGCCATCGCTGATGGCTTGGAGGTCAACACCGACGTAGTCTTGGGGATGACGGCCGATCTTGCGCTTGACGCCCGTATGCAGCGCCCCTCGAAGTCGCTCGTGCACTTGGCCGCTCAATGCAACCAGGTGGCTCCCGAGAGAGCTTCCTGACCGACCCCCTCGACTTCTAGGGCCTCGCAGGTGGTACGGGCGGCGCTCTTCAGCGCATCATGCTCCCCAATCTCGGTTTCAAGCACCGCCTGCACTGCGGCAGAGGCCTCGGCCGCGTCCTCGAGGGCAAATAGAGGCTCCACCTCAGGGTTGTCCCAGCTCTGCCACAGCACACGCGGGTGGTCCCACCCATGGGGCTCGGGTCATACCCATGCGAGGGCCAAGCTTCCCTCGCCCGGGGTCGGAACCAGCTGTTCCACGGCACCAGCCACCTCACCGTCGGCCATCTCTCGCACCCGGGAAACATCATCGGAGGAGATCGGAAGGACCTCTACCTCCTGGGCGCTCTCCCGCAATGACGGCGGGCCTTGAACCAGGGGTGCCACCGAGGCTTCCGCTGCCTTCATCTCCACTTCCTAGGTCGACGGCCTCGCCACCACTACGCCGGCCTCGGTGGTCCTGAGGGCTCCGCCCCCGCCATCATGGCCTCGATGGTCGCGGGGGCTTCAACCTCCGCTGTTGCGGCCTCGGCGGTTGCCTCGGCCTTGGAGACCCTGAGGGCCTTGACCTCGATGGCCTCGGCAACTGAGGACACCTCAGCCCCATCCGACTCACGGCCCTCGCCTTCATGGGGCGGAGGCGCCCCCTCCCCCGTCGGTGTCGGGGTAGCCTCGACAGCCCCTCCTTGGGGGACCGACTCCATCAGGCCGGCTCTCACCGACGCCACGCCGCGTCATATGGCGGCTTGTGCCCCTACCACCTAGTGGGTGGTGGAGCCAGGGGTCACCTTGAGCGCTTTAAGGGGCGCCAAGGAAGGCACCTCCACAGGTCACTTCCGGCTAAAGAACAAAATACTTATAGGGTCAGCACGAGATGAAGGAACGAACAAAAAACGCTGTGGTGCCACCTAAAGTACGCTTACCTCGACCGGGGCAGCAACCGCTTCGGCACGGTGACCCTCATCTACAAAGGCGGTGGTGGCGGCTAAAGCACGACCTCTATATCCGTCGGCGCCGGTCGGTCCTCGACGGACCCCGGCGCCCCCTCGGTGCTCTGTGGGAGCAGTTGCGTCAGCTGCGTCGCCACTTGCACCACCACTGCCGCCGAGCCCACTGGGCTGATGGCACGCTTGCCCAGCGCTCGCTCTTCGGGCGTATCGGCCTCGGCCCCGAGGCAGACAATCGCCGACCCCGGGTTAGCTCCTCCTCCTCCTGGGAGCGCCGGGCTGCTTGCCAACGCCCCGGATGCCGTCTCCTCAACGTCGGGGAGATGGTCCAGGGGACCCCACCCCATCTCGCCTTCGTCATCTCCGTTCGAGGCATCCGTTGATAGCGATGGCGATGGGGACTCCTCCAATGGGAGGCCATCCTTCCTTTGCTGCCGACGACGCTCGTCTAGTTTCTCGCGCGCAAGAATCTGCTTCTAGCGCTTCGCCGCCTTGGCGTCCTTCTGTTTTTTCTGCGCCTCGACATGCGCCCGGTTGATCACCTCCGCCTCGCGTCCTCGGGAACGGGCGGCGGGGAGGCTCGCACGTCGCTCATCCCCTGCAGGAACGTCGAACGAGCATAAGGGAATGAGAAATAATGAGAAACGGAGAGGGCTTGGGGGCTGCAGCGGTGCGTGACATACCATTGAGGTACCCCCGCGACAGACGCATCGCGAGGGTGGTTAGACCACCGCTCCGTAGCTTTGCGTCCACTGTCTCCCTCACTCGGCAAAGAATTTCCTCATCAAAATGGTGGCGGAGGCAGACAGCCGGATGCCCGCGATCGGCTCGTCCGGCCTCATCTTGAACAGGCGCCGCCGCCGAGCCATCAGCGGCAGCACCCTCCAGCTATGGAAGGCGGCCACGACCACAGCCGCAGTAAGGTGGCGATCCTGCGGCCTCTGCAGCCCCTCCAGGAGCGGCTGCAGCTTTGGCTGATCCTCCCTTGGGACGCCATGCTTCCACCTCTATGGGCAAGTCCCCACAATCCACCTAGTGTTGGGGGGAAGTCCGCCATCATTGTTGCGAAGATAGAACCAGCTCGTGTACCATCGACGGTTGGTTGACGCGAGCTGGGCCAGGATATGGAGGTGCTGGCGGTCCTGGCGCACTTGCAGAGTGCAGCCGCCGGCCCTCACCGCCTTCCTCGTGCCCGACGTGCTCGCCAACTTGGTGATATGCCCTGCCCGGAAGAGATGGAGCCACAACTCCCAGTGGGGAGCAATCCCCAAATACCCCTCGCAGACAGCGACGAAGATGGCCGCCTGCGCGATAGAATTAGGGTTGAAGTTGTGGAGCTCCATGCTATAGTAGTGCGGGAGCGCCCACATGAATCGGTCCACCGGGACGCCAAGGCCGCGCTCGTGAAAGGACACAAAGCTCACGATGTAACCATCTCGAGGCCTCGGCTCCGGCTTGCCCGACGGAGCGATCCACTCCGGCCTGTTGGGGTCGGTCACCGAACGAAGGAGAGCACCATCGACGAGCGATTGAAGCATCTCCACGGTGACGTCGGATGGATCTCAAGGGTCCGCCTCAATGACAACAATGTCGCCGGCCATGAGTGCGGTGGAGGGCTCGACTATGGCGGTGAGTCTCTCTCTCTCTCTCTCTCTGCCTTGCCTCTTTCCCTTCTTCCTCCCGGGCTCTCTCTGCTCTAGCGACGGCTCAAAGACGGCAAAGCTAATGCGCGCAAGGTAAGGAGGGGAGGAGCGAGGCACGTTGCGTATTTATGCAGGGTGAAGGCGAAACAGACGGCGATGAAATCGGGGAAGTTTCCCTCAGATCCGGCGTGGTTAATCCTGATCCGATTTTACCGCCCGTATGTCCACCTTTTCCTCATTAATAGCAGGAACAGTTACATCCCATCCACTGACGCCACGTCATGACTGACCGCTACAGCAGCAGGTGTCGTTCCACCTCCCCGAGGAAATCACCTCAAAAGGCGCGCCGGCCGTTGTCAAACCGATGGGGGAGATATCCCTCCCCACCCTATTCCTTTCAGGTGAAGGAACCAGGCGCCGAGCCCATTACGGTCTAGGGGTTCGAAGGCTGGGCCCCTAAGGGTTTCAACAGCCGCCCTAGGGCAATAGAGTCAAGGGCGACCATGGGCGAGCCCGTACGGGGCCGAGACCCAAGCAAGCGAAACGCTTGGGACGCCCAAAGTCACGTCCGAGACCGGCAGGGAAGTCTTCGAATGTGATCCCACCGTAGGGAGGCACCGAGCCACCGGGGCCCAGCGAACGGCCCCAGCACCCACTAGAGAAACCCTCTAGTACTCTTGGAGTGTGTCCATGGACCGCTAGCCGACCCCTAACGAACGGGGCTCGGGCCTCCACTCGGACTTACCCGATAACAGCTCACCGGAAATGCCAACGCTCGCGCCCATCGAGGGTAGCCTGGCATATTCCACCCCTCCTTTTGAACGAAAAGGAAGCATGAGGGTCATATAAAAAAGCCAGGGGAACCCCTGATGGACCTCCCGCAGAGGCTAAGGGGCTCTCCCTGCAACTTTGCCGAGACCCAGCGACCCAGGTTCACACTCGAGGGGCCTCGGCAAACAAACCCCACCTTCCGAACGAAAAGGTTGCGCGAGGGTCGTACAAAAAGTCAGGGGAACTCCTTACGACCCTCTTGCTCCGGGTAGAGGCTAGGGAGCTCTTCCTGCAGATATGCTGAGACCCCGTGACCCAGGCTTGCACCCGAGGGGGTCTCAACAAACAAACCCTCACGTGCAAGGGGCGTATAAAAAGCCAGGAAAGCACCTGACGGCCCTCTCGCTCTGTGCAGAGGCTAGGGGGCTCTTCCTGCAAGTTTGCTGAGACCTAGCGACCCAGGTTCGCACACGAGTGGGCTCGGCAAACAACCCCTCCGTCTGAACGAAAAGGATGTGCGAGGGTTGAACAAAAAAGTTAGGGGGACCCCTGACCGCCCTCTCGCTCCGTGCGGTGGCTCGGGGGCTCCTCCTGCATCCAAGACGAGGACAAGCGACCCAAGCCCGCACCTGAAGACTCGAAAAAATGCAATAAAAGGGCACCGAGCCCATTACGGTCTAGGGGTTCGAAGGTTGGGCCCATAAGGGTTTCGACAGCTGCCCCAGGGCAACAGTGTCAGGGACGACTATGGGCGAGCCCACGCTTGGCCGAGACCCGAGCAGGCAACTACTCGAGATGCTCTAAGTCATGTCCGAGACCAGCAGGGAGGTCTCCGAATGGGATCCCACCGTAGGGAGGCACCGAGCCACCGGGGCTTAGCGAATGGCCCCGGCACCCACTAGAGAAACCCTCTAGTACTCTTGGAGTGTGTCCATGGACTGCTAGCCGACCCCTAACGAACGGGGCTCGGGCCTCCACTCGGACTTACCCGATAACAGCTCACCGAAAGTGTCACTGCTCGCGCCCACCGAGGGTAGCATGGCACCCTCCACCCCTCCTTCCGAACAAAATGGATGCGTGAGGGCGATGCAAAAAAGATAGGGAAACTCCTGGTCGTCCTCTTGCTCCTTCCTATAACTAAACTGAGGCTCAGCGACCTGAACTCGCATTCATGGGCTCGGCTAGCGCAATAAAAATCCATCGCACGACGTAAGGAAAGCCCCTGGAGGAGTCAAATCCACTCCTCCAGGGCCTCGTGGGCTACACCCGGTGGGTGCGCTCACACGCACCCACCGAGGCCTCAAGTACGAAACACAAATCTCGACAAGAGCCGCTGCAAGCCGAGTCTCAAACCCCAAGAGAGCTCACACACTCTCTCTAGAGGCTCGGGGGCTACTGTCGGGTACCGTAAAAAGGGGGTACCCTAAGCAAAAGGAAAAAAAACTCATAATCCGAGGTCGGCTCGGCCGAATCCGGTCTCGGACCAAATCTCCGCCTCGCTCGAGGCCCCCGGTCAGGGTCTCGGAGGTCCCGATCCCACTCTGCCTCGCCCAAGGCCGGGCTCGTCCCGTGTCCTCGTCGCCTCCGCGCTCGACCGTCCCTCTGGCAGGCTGTCCCATCCATTTAATGCCCCTACGAGCACCATTGCGCAAGCCACGTACGACCGGCAAGGTATGCAAAGAATAGGGGCGATAGGACAATGGTCAAATCTCCTTTTACCATCCCTTCTCGACGGTGCGGGGTTACCGTGCCACAATGGACACACGTCCCGCACTATTCCACCTAAACCGAGTACGACGACGCCGACCGCCGAGGCCCCCCATATCGCCGCGCAGGGCACGCCCAGGGCCTCAGATGGATAACTAGCTCTCCGCCTCGCTAGTGGCCTCAGAGGCCTTAGACAGGAAACCGATTCTCCGACTCGCCCGAGACCCCGCCCAAAAGGCCTCGGGCGAGTTACCAACGCTCCACCTCCTTCAAGACGGGCTCGGCAAACCACCCCATCACCTCTGCCTCGACCAACCACTCCCACGATGTCATCCGGATGATAGCTAGGAGTGGCTGACTAGACGCAAATCACATCGGCACCATGTCGCCCGAAACAAGACAAGGCAGGAGTTACCGGCCACTGTGCGCAGCACTGTGCCCACGACTAAATGTCCATACCACACTATGCTGCCTAACTCTAACTACTCCAAGGATGACGTGGCATGGGGAGTTAAGCTCGGATCCCTGTAGCCTCAGAATCAGGGTGCAGGGTCAGCCGCTCCACCCACGCCTCGACAATTTACCTTGGGGTCTCGACAACCTTAGGGTTCACACCTGCCGAGCCCCCCCACGATGGCTCGGCCTCAGCACCGGCTAAGCCTCGGCACTTCGTGCGGACAACACACTACGACCGGCACGTCGCTCGTCAGGCCCTACATCAAGCTATTACGTCGCACAGGATCGGATGTGACCGGTGCGCTGCTCCGGCCAGGGACAGAACCACTCCATCGACTATTCTGCCACAGCAACAGGCTACAGGTCTCGGATAGGCCGCCTCTGTTCACATGACGCCACGTAACTAGCGCATGTATCTAGGGACGAGGGACACGGGCCTGAACTGGAACACACTTAGGAACACACTTAGGACCAGTGACTCAGTGTCTCGAGCAATTCGTCCTGTTCATCATAGAGACTTAGGGCTAGCTCCCTCTCTCGCCCTGCTTGTAACCCCCTACTACGAGCACGTCAGTGCAAGGAATATAAGATCGATCTCCTAGACTGGATGTAGGGCACTGATTGCCTGAACCAATATAAACCTTGTGTCTCTTTGCATCACCATCCGGGATTAGGGGCACACAGTACAAATTTACTAGTTGGTTGAGGACCCCCCGGTCCAAAACACCAACAATTGGGTTCACAAATAATAGTACAAGTTTGGGTTTTAAAACCGATTAGAGAAAACAACATAGCTTTCAAATGATTACATGAATATAAGTTCCAAATACATTGCTAGCATAAGTGACATCCTATGATAAAAGCATATAGATGAGAAGTAAATATAGAGTCACCGAGCCCACCGGCGGTTAGCCACCATCTTCCGTAGGCCAAGAACTTCACCTGCAACATGGTGGGATAAACCCTGAGTACTCGAATGTACTCAGCTAGACTTACCTGTCATAAACCAAAATACAGCGACACCAAGGATTATGCAAGGCTTTCTTTAGTGGGCTAGCTGACTCATTTGCGAAAAGCATAAACTATCATGAAGAAACCATTTTAAGTACATTGCATCATCTTTATTATGACCTATCCATCTAGGTAAGCACCTATACTATAGTAATCACTTGATTAACCAATAACATCCAGTTACCAACTTAGATTTAGCATATCCCATACCATCCAGATAACCATCATTGTTCCATAATAATTACTACGATGCCGTAGCTTGAGTCAAGTGCTCACTATCCAGGAGCGATGACGATTCGAATCGATTCCTAACCAGCTGGTGATTTATTCCTCACACAAACCACGCTTCCCACGTCAGGGTCGCTTAGATCACCAATGACACTTTCCAAGTAGCCGTGGGATAACAGTCATGGACCGCACTACCCAGGGACCGCCCGATTGCCAGGACGCACCTTGGGCTCACTCTTCGCGTCCCCGTCATACCCTCTTTAGCACCAGTCTGCCAATCCGAGTTTATCCCGGCTCGAAATAGTGTCACTAGCTTCACGGTCGAAACGTACTTTATTCGGTCAGCTAAATGTGAGGCATGCGTTCAACATGACAAGAGGGACGAGCAACGATCGGTCCTTAATCGACACAGACGGAAACTAACAGCACCCTAGAACCTTGTCTGGTTGCCTCCAACTTTTTCCCGTCCGGTCTCCATTTATTCCACATTACCAGGCTATGTTCCACGATAGCACAATATAGCCAACCGTGATCAAGTTATCACCTATAGCTCGTAGGTGACAGGAAATCATCCGACTTCTACCGGTCTAAGCTGAGCTAAGCATGATAAACGTTCCTGGACTTAAATATGATTCATGGTAGATATTTCTGGTCAAGGAATGTAATATGCAGCAAGTGTTTCCAAACAACTCCTGTCACATAATGCAGCAATACGAATAACTTTAAGTGACATTATTAAAATAGGGAGGCTTATAATGCTCCGGGGCTTGCCTGGAATCCAACACTAGGTTAGTGTTTGTTAGACGACACTCGCATAGTGAGCATCTCCCATTCTAGCACTTGTCCAGTCCTTCCACCTTCGGGATAGGTCCACCATACACCGTCTTCGGGTTCGGCTCCAACATCACGTCCTTCACGTGGTTCATCTAGCGCACCTAGATGAGATGCAAGATGCAAGTGCATGAATATGAAGAATGGTAATACAAGATGCATCACATAAACATTCAAGATAAACACAAGATTATGCAAGACATAGATACCAATAGCTATTTAACTAACATCACACAACTAACTATAGAGAGCAAGCACATCAAGTATGACACAAGTTTAACAAGGTCACAAGTATCATAACTTGACCATCAACAAGGGCATAAGCCACACTTAGCAACACATGGAGTAAACAACCACAACTAGCATATGTCTATTTCTAGACTAGAAATAACAGCTTCATGTTTGGATCATAACTAGAGTTATACAAATCCAATAGCCATACAACAAGACATTTAGGAAAGCTTATAAAATTCTCTACATTTCATCTATAACCATCACAGCATGATTCACAAGTTAAGTGGGTCGAAATTATATATTTACAGAAACTGGTCTAAACAAGACAGAGAGCAATCAATTCTGTAACCCAACTTTAAACAGCCATAACTCTTAAACTATTTGGCCAAATGACACCAAATTTTAACAAAAGCTAGATACATTAATTATCTACAACTTTTGTATAAACACGTTTCACAACAAAGCATATTATCATAAAGAACTTTGCTAAGTTCCTAGATCTATCCATAAACCACATCGGCAAGAAAATAATTATTAACTTATGTTGCAAACACATAATTGGGAAAAACTAACCTTACCAACATTTCACACATGACTAAAGAACACCAGAAAGCATGGTGCTCACCTCTAAATAAATTTTCTTAAAGCATTTCTTAATTTATTTAGACATCAAGGTGTATTTATGAACATATACCAAAAATGCACAATAAATTCTACAAAAATTACAGTAGCTCACATATCCTCTCAATAGTCTACTGTACAAATTTCATACTATTTGCATAAGTATAGTTGCCTCAACGAGAAAGACAATTTGCTATTGCAAGAAATCATGTGAGAGCGAGATAAACCAATAACTCACTCATACTTTATCCAATACTCATGAAATTTTTACCACACATCAACTACCACATTAGTAGCATGCCACAAAATTTCACTTCATTTGGAGCCCTATATCTGCAGTTATGGAAAATAATAAATTCAACTAGCATTACAAACTTACTGCACAAATCTATTTTTGCAACTAAAACTTTAAACTAAAACATGACATATTATAGATCTACTGCATAGATAATTTCACAAGGATTCCAAAAAGTCCTCATTTACTATTTTACGATTTTTATACTAATTACTATGAGTTTTCAAAGTTCATCATTCAAATCTGGCAAAATCAAAGAAAAGCAATGTAAATCTTGCATCGGGGTCCCTACAGAAAACATAAATCAACTTCAGCGAATAGGTCCTTCAGGCACTATTTAAATGAGTCTACGGTTCTTCACTTAACCCCTTACCTTTTCCTTAATTCAAGCGCGAGGTCCCTCGTCTTCTAAAACCACGGATCGGCAGGAGCCACTTCGGCCAATGAGGAAGCGGTGGCGACAAGGAGAGGTCACATTGGGGCTTGGCAATGACCAGATGTGGCTACGCGACCGACCCGGCCAGCCAAGTAGCGAATGAGCAGCAGCAAAACAACTAAGCCGCTTAAGGATTTGCCTTGCAAGGCCAGCGTCTTTGGCGACGGCAAGCATGGCGGCGACTTCGGCCGGAGAAGAGATGGCGGCGGAGGAGCAGCGTGGCCACCACATGATTGGGATCGGGAGAGGTTGGAGGAGTTGGAGGAGGCACGCTGTGGAGGAGGAGCAGCACAGCAGCTCGGGCAACCATGACCGCCGTGCTCTGGCGTGAGCGCGCGCTAGAGAAAGATCGCCAGGGAGGGCGAGAGCGAGGGAGGGAGGCGTGGAGACGCTCGGGCGCTTGGTTTTGGAGCAGCAGGGCACGAGGCGGCGTGTGGCATGGAGGTCGGACGCGCATTGGCCATGGTGGGGGCGCGCTCGGTGCATGGCCACCACGAAGACATTCTGACAAACACGCGGCGGGCGACGGTGAGGGTGAGGTGGGGAGCCGATTTGGGCCGTCTCGGCTACGAATTGGACATTGGGCCAAAAACGAAGTTTGAAGCCCGCGAACTGGTCTTCATTTTTCATTTAGAGACCATAGTCATTAGAGCTCTGGATCAGTGAGTAATTAGGCTCCAAAGTGATAGTGTCAGCGCGCTGACAGCGATGAACAAAAATCCAAATTGATGGTCCAATCGAAGTCACACGAGTGCCATCATTATACATGCTCATATCCATCATGTATACTCCAACTTTTATTTTGGGACCCGATCATGTTGCTTAACAAAATCACGAGAACGTGAGATGCCAGTGTCGACGACGATGAATTCCAGACTTAGAAAAATTCTAAGTACCGAAAACAGCTGCCGATTCAAAGTTTGAACCTCGATTTGACTTAGTTCCAAGTTGACATGGCTCTTGGTACAAAAACAAAGTTTCTTCTACTCTACTCAATCTTCAACTTTTGTTTAAGGTGCAACTCCATGCAAGGAGTGTAAGTGGTTGGTCAACACCGGTCAAATTACCATCACGGTAAAGCTCAAATAAGAGTTTTTGACTGATTGGGGCATTTTCTTGACTTATGCTCCACACGAACCTTTCATGACTTTTGTTGTAGAGTTCAATTAGAGTCATTTGGGTAAGGCAGAAAGGTTTGGTTGATGACCTATAATTCCATTCACTTAATAAAGCAATCCAAGACAGATTATAACTTATCATTTCATGTGACTTCTTGATTCCAAACTTCATGAAACTTTTCCAATCATTCATGTGGGTGGAAATTGATGTGACACACATGAAATAAGCACCTTCAACATTACTTAGGTAAATATCCGAAAAGGGCCAATATGCAAGCAAAGGTGTGTTGCCCGAGTTTAAGTTGGAGCTCACTCTTGTAGATTTGATCTTGACACCTTCATCACCACTTAACATGCCATGTTTGAGCTCAAACCCATTGCTTAACTGGTGACAAACACCTGGGGTGTTACACTCCCCTCCTCCTCCTCCCCGAATCCGGCCGCCGCCGCTCCCCCTCTCTCTCCTGGTGGCGTGGTGGTGTTGGTGGTGGCGTGGCGTCGGCGGGAGGCGTGGTGGTGGTGGCGGCGTGGCGTCGGCGGGAGGTGTGGTGCTGGTGGTGGCGTGTTGGCGATGGGCGTGGTGGCGGCAGCTGGCGTGTCGGCGGCGGGCGTGGTGGCAGGCGCAGGAGCTGTGTGAGCCAGTCGAGTGCGAGGAGGCGATGAGCTCGCTGGCGATGGCGGCGGCGCTGTTGGTGGAGGGGCTGGCATGGTGGTGCTGGTTTTTTTTGGAAAAATATTTGCCATGTGTTTTTGGGCATCTTTGCCGAGTGCACGATAGAAAATACTCGGTAAAGAAACCTTTGCCGGCACTGTGTACGCCGAGTGCCGTTTGCCGAGTGTAACACTCGGCAAAGGCTTTGCCGAGTATTTTTTGGGCTTGGCCGTGTGCCGTGGACACATGGCAAAGCTAGGCATTCTGGTAGTGAAGCTAAAGGGTTGTGACCTGTGAGATAGCTAGAAATAGTCATTTCCCAACATGGAGGGGGGGCTGAGATATATGGCTGTGGTCATTCGCCATCGTACATATGGATTTCCTTCCATTAAAAAGCCTAATAGAGAAATCAGCACATGTGAACTATTTACCATTGGTGTATACTCCATATCTTTTGTCATGGACCTAAATATGGGCCGTCATGATGGGCCAAGCGAGGCCCAATGCCGGGCCCTAGCTAGCCACAGCCTCACGGGGGGGGGGCGCAAGGGCTAGGGGGGGACAGCCCCACCGACCCCTCTCACCCGGGAGAATCTGGAGTAGATAGAAATTAGAGATAGATTTGGGTAAGTTTGGAATAAATAAAATAGAGTTTGTTTAGAAAATGAGGGTCCATTGCTTAGAAAATACTAAGATTAGTTGTTAGGAAAGGAGAGTTAAGGACTCCTCTAGTTTGCTTGGGAGTCAAGTCCTATAGGGACTTTAAATATAGAGGTCATGTAATTGTTTTGATCTTAAGCAAGAATTGAGCAGTTGCGTCTCTCTCTCTCTCTCTCTCTCTCTCTCTCTCTCTCTCCTACCCTGTTCGGCCTAGCTGTTGCCGCCCTCTTCCCCCCTACGACACCTACAACAGCCGACACACCCTCCTAGCAGGACTGTGACACCTGGTATCCGAAGGCCATTTTGCATCCACGGGCAACACCACCACCATGTCCACGGAGATGGAGTGGTTTGATGCCTTTGTCGCTGACCTCAACAAGCGCATGGAAAAGGTGTAGGAGCACCTTGTCAATGTCGATGCTCACCTGAGAAACATGGAGCACGGAGGCTCCAAGGAGAACACCAACGTCACTGTTGTGGCCAAGGCAAAGCTGGAGTGCGAGGCCGCCACCAAGGAGCTCGAGGTGGAGACCAAATGTGCCATGGAGAAAGTCGGACGCACCTTCCTCAAGGAGAAGAGGGAAGGATCAACATTGTCGGGGATCCTAAGATCATGGAGCAAGTGACGAACAAGTTGTTCATCGCCGTGCCAAAGATGGGGTGTGCTACCCAAGATGCCCATGCCCTAGTCATACTAGCACTCGTCATCAGCACCGGTTCCTTTCCCATCCTCCAATTGCACTAACACAATTTTTTTGTTCCCCACGTATGATGGCAAGGAGGATCCACTATCGTGGCTTAATCGTTGCGATAAAGTATGGTATGCCTCTTTTCATCTCATAGGTGGAGCTTGACAATGGTACATGTGCCTGATGTAGGACAAGGCAGTGACTGATTGGTCATACTTCCCTCGTTGCGTCAAAGAGCGCTTTGGGCCACCGACCTGATGCAACCCACTAGGTGAGCTGGTGTCCTTGCGAAAGACCAACACCATCAATGACTACACCCAGCACTTCCTGGCACATGTGGCATGTTTCAGGTCCCTTGATGAGCAACAATAGGTCAACATCTACACCGATGGCCTGCTAGAGCCCCTAAAGACGGGCGTGGAGCTCCTAAACCCGCAGAACATGGAGATGGCCATGTCTTTGGATCCCGTATATGATCGACAAGCATGTGTCATCACTGTCTATGTTAAGATAACTTCCTATTTGTAGAGATGGGCCTCTTATGATGCCCACCTATTGTGGGTCGAGATGACAGACTAGAGGAGAGTGAATAATCATTTCTAAAATTAATCATGCCAGTGCACATCACACTCCTGCTCAGCCTGGAAATTCAGGGGCTCGGAAATTTCAAGCAGGGTTTGAAATTTTCAACCCAGAAATGACAAGCGAACCAGAGCACCCTAGTAGGAAATTTCATCATAAATTTTGGCCCTCTGGGAAATTCCGAGGATTACAGAAATAGCCCGCCAAACTTCATTTTCAAAGCCTTTTAAATGTGCTCAACTCCACCAAGTATTCCAACATATCAAGTGTGTGAGTTAGCATTTTGGAACATTTTTCTCTTGTACCTCACCATGTCACTAAGTGCAATGCATATGCAATAAATGAAACTCACACATAGTGGCTGTAACACCCTCGGTATTACGCCCTAAACAAATTACCAAATCATGTCATGAGCATCATGTTTACGTGATAATACATGTGATGGAATGAATAGATGAAGTATTGCAACCTAAAATAATCAATAAAAATGCTAAACGAGAAGTTATTCCATAACTCAGGCAATTATCAAGTAGGGTTTTAAACCAATTTTTATTGAGCAAAAATATTATAGAACATGTGTGCGACACCTAAATAAAGTTTGAAGTACAAACTTTGTAGATGACAATGCAACTCTTGCTGTAGAAAAATAACATTGCTAGCTAGTATTTCTAATAGCTTAGAAATGGAACTTGAAATTGAATTCAGCTCAAGACTTAGTAGATTCTTTAAGTTTATTAACAACAAGACAATGCCATGATTGGGGATTTATTTTGTAAAATTGAGTTAAGAGGTGATGTCGTGTTTTAACTCGGATTGGTAGCCTAATAGACCCTCTTTAGCATAGTGAAGGTGATTTAGTGTCAACCTCAACAGTTTAGTTGCTATTGACGCTTTAAAATTCATGCACAACACGGTCTCGGGCTGGTTGGCCACGTGGGGGCATGGCGTCGCCATGCTGGCTGCCCCACGCGCACACGCGCTGCCGCATGTGGCCGATCGAGGCTGCTTCTAGCCTGACCATGGCTTGGCTGTGGCCTGGCACTACAGGCCACTGCGTTGCTGCTTCCCTCGCCACTACGTCCCTGTCACCGCCGCTGCCGCCTTGCCAAGCTGTCGGGGCATAGCCACTACTGCCCTTGGCCACTGCCGTATGGTGCTGCTATCACCGTGACGCCGTGCTGCGCTACTGCTGCTCACCTTGTCACCGCGCGCACGTGGGTTGTCCCGGCTGCCTCGGGGCCGTCGCCTCGCCATAATGGCGCTGCGGCCGCGCATGCCGCGCCCCCACTTGCCTCCGCGCGCACATGTGGTCTGGCCACGTTGTCACGTAGCGAGTGCGCAGACGCTGCCTTGGGTCCGGCCGACCGCTTGCCGCCAAGGTGAGGACGACCAGAGCTTGGACCCATCCCCTCTCCCTACAGCCTTTGCCGTCAGAGCCGCGCCCTCACAATCAGCCAGGGAGAGTTCAGCTCAATCCGATTCAACGCGTCCACGACCTCGTCATTAAATCCTCTAGCTGCCCGACCCCACCCAACCTTGAAGCAGGCATGGCCAAGCTCCAATTTGGGGTTTTTTCGTCACCATGTCGATAAGGACGCACTCGGCCATTGCCGAGGGTAGCCCTCCATCGGTCCACCCCGAACCAATTCGAGTGCACCGCTAACTTTGCTTCCATCCCCTCTTTGCCCTGCGCTCCTTGGCCGAACCTCTATCGCTTCCCCGGCATCGCTGACGCGACTGTGCCGCTGCACAGCTCGGGCGCACGTGGCCAACCCTTCTCCGTCGTTCTCCACTCCAACTGCCACCTCGGCCAGGTCCACGGTGAGCCCCTGTTGCTCGCACGTTAGCTGGTTAAACTTCTAGCCGCCTGAGCTCACCGGAACAGTTGCTTCGCTGTCGCGGATGGCCGCACACCGTTGCAGCCTTCCCCAGCGAGTCCCGCCACCCCTCACCACCACTTAGCATAGCCACCAAGATCGAAGATGGTGGTCGACCCGTCAGGTGGGCCCCTGCAGGTCCTAGGTGGCTGGTGTAGGCGCCCAGTGTCGCAACTCGCCGCGCCGCCGTGCACTGAGTTGCCGACGGTGTGCGTGGGTGGGAAAAGATGGGGGGGTTAAGTGAGATGGTCTAAGAGAGGGGGAAATAGTGTTAGTACTTAGTTGTGATTTGGAAGAAATTCGAGGCCTCTTTTGCATAAACGCCAGGGCCGCCTCGCGCATGGGCCATGCGCGTGTGGGCCGTGTGAGAGATTCACTTTTCATTTTCCTAAGGAACTAGAAATAGTTTTCTAATTTAATTTCGGAACTGATCTTTAGTAATTAATATAAAATCATGTAGGTGTCCAAAAATTATGAAACAAATTTTGTTAGGGTCCTAAAATTATGATCTATTTGTTGGTATATTTAGTTCATGTTTATATGTGTTGACACTAGGAGCTATTAAATCATTTGAGAATGCTTAATAATATTAAGTTAATTATTGTTGGAATTTTTGTGGTAAATTGGTGATAGCTTTAGTCCTAAAATTTTTATAGTTGCTTCATTGTATTATTATGTGCTCACTATAATTTTTGTAGCTTTAGAATAGACTAAGTATTAGGGTAGTTAAATGCTCTTTGTTTCAATATACATTAAATCATTAGTCGAAATAAAGATATATCCTTAATTTGTAAAGCTAAGGGTTTGTTAGTTGAACCCAACACTTTGCTTGATGAAGATGGTAGTTAGCTTAGTACCTTAGTCATTAGAGCTAACTTAGTAACTTAGTATGCGTATTCTTATTTTAAGAGTTGTTGTTGCCTAAATGCTAAGTGTTGCATCATCATCGCATGCATGTAGAGAACGAGTTGGCGGAAATCGTGACCACCGGCGATCACGAGTTCGAGGAGATTGTCGAGGAGTATGAGAAGATTCTCATGCAGGAGGAGGTCCCGAAGCCGTCACTGACTGACTCAGCTGACACCGCGCCTGCCCAAGGCAAGTCCCGGTGCATAACCTCTTATTTTTTATAATCACTGTATATATATGTGATGTGCATTTACTTTACAGGAATTTTATGAAAACCACGTGCATAGATATATCTACCTATGAGTCCTACTAGTACAGATTCGAGTAGCTGCTATGCTTAGATTTTTGGTAGCGTGAGTAACCTGCCGTTACTCACAATATGTGATTACTCCGAAAGTGTGTTATTTCTGGCGGTTCTGCCACAGTGGCACTAGATAATCGTTGCAAATAATTAGAAGATTTCTCTTCTTTATAGTACGACTATCTATCCTAAACCCAGTCTATTTCTTCTCTACTCAACTTAGACCAGAGAAATGAAATGCTCTACAAATTAAATATACCTTCGCCTTGCGCATTCCATTACATCTCCTCCATTGGTGATGCCACACAAGCATCCATCCTCCATCAAGTCACTTGTAATCAATACAAATCAACACTTGGCTTGATCTTTCGTAAATGATATGACCCACTTCATGTCATCATGTGGCATTATTGGTTCATCGAGCACAATTCCGCTTGCTCTTCACCGTGGCACTCGGTCCATCGGCGGCAAATCCTTGCTCTAGCTTCACCGCCACATGGTCCATCGCACCCGAGCCTCTGACTTGCCCTTTACACTAGCAAACCGGTCCATCATAGCCAAGCCATGTCTCTTGATCTTCTGTACCTAGCCACATGACACCATGTCATGTCTCATGTGCAATAAGCTCCTTCAATCAACCCTAATTGAGCCTTTTAACAAATCCAAGCCACTTAACCACCATGGCTCAAGTTCCTCACACTAGTATACCTGTGGAATAATCACATGTGTATCTCACATCAAACACATATTAGTCCACCTAGGTTGTCACTCAATTACCAAAATCAAACTATGGGCTTTCAATCTTCCCCTTCTTGGTAATTGTTGATGACAACTCTACAAATGGAAAGGTTTAATTCTCCAACATATACAACACCTTACAAGTTATATATCTCAGGCTTCTGTAATTGTTTGTAATGCGATATAGCAATAGGATTTTATGTCATAAATATTTATGCAACCCCTTTGTGTATATTATGGAGAGAAAAACTCCTGCCACACATAAGCCTTTTTTTTATAATGTGTGGCTCTGCATTTTGTTTGAAATAAACTTAAAAAGTCACATAATAATTAATTGCACGTATCTACACGATGCAACAATCTAAAGCAGGACTTCATTAAGAAAAAAAAAGAGCTTGCGCACACGTACCTCATGTATACATGTGCGCAGCGCACACGAGCGAGCGGACGTGTGCGAGGTGTGGTGAGCGTAGGGTAACAAGCTCCCAGGGTCGGTGGACCCAAGTCATCAGCCGCTTCACGACACCGATTGCCTCTGCGTGAGCCTTTGCCTTTGCCCCCATCTCACATCAATGGCATCATCTGTACAGTACACCCTGTCTCTATTCTCACGTCCCTGTCTTGCTCTGAGTTGTATGTACGTATATTCTCACGTTACTGTTTTTAAATTTCACACTATACCTGCTAGCCCTTGGGAAAGTTGAGATAAAGACTACACACATCATATCGATTTCTCTTAAAAAAACAAATACAGAAAACAAAATGGTTGATATATACAGGTAGCACAGCAGCATATAGTAGTGTGTGGAAAGAAGGACGACGGAAAGGAGCGAGAGAGGAGAGAGAGAAGTATGACAAGGATGCGAAAGAAATCAGACAACAACCTTCTTAGCCTCCTCCATATCCTCCTCTCCACTTCTTCTCCTCCTTTGCCATGAGCTCTATGCTAGGCCAGCAAGAACGACCATAGCAAGAAGAGCAAGCAACAGCTAGTGGTAGCACTCGAGAAAGAGCTGGGAGGAAGGTATCGACAAGAAGCAAAGCCATCTCCCTTTTTTCGATCACTTTGGTTCTTTTACATACCTACGTGTGGATTTTGGTGTTTGCGAGCTTGTTGCTCGGTCGCCTTTTCTCGCTTGTTTTCCAGTGCAACTGCGTGCCTTGGATTTCCTGCGCTCTTTGTTCTTTGTTGATCTTGGACGAGCCCTAATCCTTTGTTGTTTCTCCCCCAGCTTCTTGTCGATTCCTTGGTTGTTTGTTGTTTCAGATCAATTTGAAGCCACACACTCACACGTATGAGATAGGTATATATGCGCTTCTTCTTCCTTCAGTTCGATCTCCTTTTGCGCTTTCCTTTTGGTTCTTTGCTCCTTCTTTCGGAAAAGAGCTAGCTTTCTGACATCTTCTTGCGCTTGCTTGCTCGCATGGTGTCCAGTAGTGAGTAGTGACAGTCTTGATTCTTGCTTGGATAACTTGGGCTTGTTCTTGCCTTGCCTGAATTGGAGACTGCTGCTTGTTTTGGTGAAGGGGGATATAGAGACGATCGACAGCCCAGCTAGTACACTCCAGAAACAAGGGCTACCAAAAGGGAAAAGATTCCCTTCTCAGGGAGAAATCTGGAGGCGGTGATGGCATCCAATTCATCAGCGGCGGCTGTGGCAGCTATGTTTGGAATTAAGGATGCCGACCACCAAGACCAGATGAAGCCACTGCTTGCGCAGCAGCACCAGCAGCTGCCTCCTGCGCCACTGCTCAACGCCGCTTCGTCGTCGGCGGGGTCCGGCCAGGCGACAGGGGCATCACCGCCGCCAGTGAAGAAGAAGAGAAACCTACCAGGTAATTAATCCGAACTTGCAAATAGCCTTTCCAATTCCAATCGTGCATACCTATCTTAATTATGCATGGGGCCGGGATTTGGTGCGATTTTCATCATATCTAGGGAGAGCTTCTTCGTTTTTTCTGTGGAAATCTTATCTAGGTTTCTTGGTTCTGGAATTTTTGGTTCCTCGTTTGTTCTCCGCTGGATTCGAAACTACATGAAATGGTCCTATATTTTTCGCCAGATCTTCATCTTTGTGTGTTCCCGTCATCCCGTGTCTGCCACTTTTGTCCACATCTTGATCGATTCGATTCAAAGGACTGGTCGTCACATGCATGTTTACTGGCTAGTACTTCATTTAAAGCGTGTAGCCTCACCTGAATGAATTCTCTTCAATCAATTCAGGACAAAAGTAGTGAGCTAGCGCACAACCAAATCCACAATTTCACTTGCTCTATCTATATTCCCCAGCTAAATTCATCGTCTGAAGGCATAATAATTCTGAATCATGAGCGTATATTTGTCAGTTAAACGTAGATTTTATAAAAATCTTTGCAAGATTCCATGCTCATATGAGCTAGCTAGCTGTTTCTTCCCTCCGTTCTTCCTTTGCTATCATATCGCTCTCTTATCAATACACACAGCAGACAGAGTCCATGACGCAGGATCTACGTCAATTCCTTTGTTCATTTGCAAATGCCCTTTTGCTCCTTTGCTGCTCAAAGTCTCGTGACAATATTCTGCCCCTCGTTGCCTTGTTTTGTCCATACCTCACAAACCAAAAAGGAAGGGAAAATATACTCTCCAGCTGTGTATGTTGTATATTAACCCACAATACTACTCCAGTACGGTACTACTGCTAGCTGGGTGGCGCCAACCACCCTTTGGCGCCCGGCCGGCTAATCATGCATGCATGCCATGCCTAACTTACTTACCACACTGCAATATTACTCTCTCGCTCTAAGCTAGCTCGGCAAGCGAATTCTTCATTCCACAGCTAGAGCTAGCTCTTGATGATGATATAATGCATCGATCGATCATGCATATATATACTCTAAACATATATGTGATGCTAATTTCTGTTCGATTTAACACACACGAATCATCATCATATTGATACTACGTGCAATGCATGCATGACGATTGACGACGACGCAGCAGACCCTGACGCGGAGGTGATCGCGCTGTCGCCCAAGACGCTGCTGGCGACGAACCGGTTCGTGTGCGAGGTGTGCAACAAGGGGTTCCAGCGGGAGCAGAACCTGCAGCTGCACCGACGCGGCCACAACCTGCCGTGGAAGCTGAAGCAGAAGGACCCGGCGCAGGCGCAGCGGCGGCGCGTGTACCTGTGCCCAGAGCCGACGTGCGCGCACCACGACCCCGCCCGCGCCCTCGGCGACCTGACGGGGATCAAGAAGCACTTCTGCCGCAAGCACGGCGAGAAGAAGTGGAAGTGCGACAAGTGCTCCAAGCGCTACGCCGTGCAATCGGACTGGAAGGCGCACTCCAAGGTCTGCGGCACACGCGAGTACCGCTGCGACTGCGGCACCCTCTTCTCGCGGTACGTATATACATGCATTTCTATATACCTGTCCGACTGCGTGCCTTCCTTCTGTATATATATATCTCTGTGCGTACGTACTACTACGTGCCTGTCGTCACCATCGATCTAATAGCTAGCTAGGCCTGTATGGCGTAGTACGCGTAGACGTAGCTACACGTACGTGCGTCGTCTGTGCGGCGTGACTATACGTGTACTCGATGCATGCATCAAGTCAAGCCTAGTCTTCTGAGTGCAAGAAGAAAGCATGGCATGCATGGTTCGGCGCGCCATGGACGTATCTCCTACACATCAGCATCGGTTTCTGCGTTGCATGCATGACACCTCCCGTGCTGCTAGCGCAGCACGCAGCATATCGTTCCGTGACATAAAAAGTACAAGGATACTGGTGCATGCCACGCACGCAACTTGGCTTTAGTGAACGCGCAAAGAATGTTTAGTGCCGCGTAATTCAGGGTTAGGGTTTTTTTTTGTCTCGGTGCCGTACCAACCAACCTTTTGTTTTGTGTTGTGCCCGTGGGAGAGAGAGAAAGGAGAGGGGCAGGCAGGAGCCAGGCAGGCAACTGCATGCACGTGAAACGGCCATTGTCTTGTACTCGATCCTACTAGCTAGCTAGCTCTACTAGATACTACTGGTTGATGCGAATGTCTCAAAGCTTTCTTGCTGGCCCATCGTCGTCAATCCCTTGTGAGTTTTTGTGGCTCAAAAAGCCAAGAGGTCGGTCACTGCTACAATCTCCACATATATACTGTACGTGCTGTATAAGTGAATTAGAGATGCACATGCATGCAATCTCCCGGCCAGCGGCGCCATGTTTACTTGGTTGCATTGCTGCGTCGAGCCATGCATGTAAACTAGCTAGCGCGCGTAGCCTGGTCTGTTTGCACATGAGCTGGCTGGCTAGCTAGATGCCGAGCAGGGCGCCAGCAGGGCCATCCGTTGGTCGTGTGTCAGAGAGCCAGGCCAGGTTCACAGTTTAATCACAGCTTTTCCTCGGGTGTGTATACGTTGCTGACCGATCCATGCGTGTCCAGGCCCTCATCACATCTCTTCATGGGAGTTCACATGCACGTACTGCAACTCTCAGGAGCAGGCGCAGAGATCGATCCACGCACACTCACGCGCGCACATTGCCGATTTGATGGAATCGCCCGGGCTGGGCTGCAGCTGGAGCGAGTGGTGGACACCACTATCTTTCACTAGTTTGGCATGAATCTATCTAACCGGAAACAAGCATAAATGGAATGCATTAACAGAGGCTGCAATCTATTGATTGGGGGCATAATAATATCCTCTCCTGCATCAATAATTTTGGGGAACGGGGCCCTAGCTAGCCGATAGGAATATACTCATTCCGTTCTAAATTATAAGATATTTTAGCTTCTTATGTCTAGATACATAGTAAAATCAATTATCTTGAAAAACTAAAATATCTTATAATTTGGAACGGAGAGATTATGTACATAGGCTTTGTTTTCGCGTGGATGTTTTTTCCTTAGGAAATGCATCTATGCACATTGTATGTGGGTACATACGACGAAATCCTTGTCGTTGATAGTACTCTATAGATTATATTGGTGCACGTAAGGACATTAGAGCAAGTATAATAGCAGGATGTAGATGAGCTAAATGCTGAGGTGAAAAAAAAAGAAAAGGAGAGAGAATGGATCCGGATGCGGACTGTGAGTTTACATGCATCTCATGCACAGAACCAATAAACTTTATGAGAGACGAAAGTAGACATATATTACTAGTAAAGTGCTAGCTACTATATAGATAGGCTGAGAAGATCCATACAGCCAACAGCATGTTGTATAGCCTTGCTCTTATGCTTAGCTAGTTCGAATACTGGACGGAGGAACATTGGGTTCATGTATCCATAACTACAAGCTAGCAGGAAGAAAAAACTATTGTGACCTTTTTATTTCTTCTTCTTGGAGCTCTTCTTGGCTTCTTGGGCAATGAGATTCGCTGGGAAGCTTTTCTGATGTCTTTTGGTGTCCCATGGCGGTCGCTAATGTCAACCTCTACAATTTCCCCCTCTGCCTTTTCCGCTTGGAAGGTTGCCGCTAATAGTATAGCATGCCAACCTACCTGCTACGTCTCTAACCCTTTTCCGCTTTCTCCTCCTTGATTGACATGAGTTTATGGGATTTCGGGCTGCCCTCCGTGTGAGAGAAGTGCAACAAACATGATTAGATTATCATACACAATTGGCCTCTTTTGTAACAGCATTTAATTAGTGGCAAAGAGTTGGAAGTACTAGTAAACGCACTGCCGAGAGTTTTCATACTAATGAACCAAACATTGTTCTTTTTTGTACTTTTTGACTTTTGTTCTCTTTAAATAAATCCCTGTAGGGGCCTCGGCCACTCCTGTCCACTCGGAAAAAAAAAACTGTGTGAAATTGAAGCTACGGAAGCCAGCATACATCACTAGACAACGGCTAGAGAGATATGCTGTACCATCTGAAACTGATGTTGTTCATCTCACATACTCTCTCAGACCCCCAATAATTCCACAAATACATAAGGGGCCCTAGGAGTTCTAGAATGGTTTAAGGGAGATGAAATAACTCTTCAGTCTTCATGTATCCCCATTAAATCACATTGTGCAAGATTTTAGCGAAAGTCACGACGTTCATTAGTCGATTAGGTCGCTCCCAGTGCTAGGTTTTATTGTACGGTTTCAAGAATGACGTGTGGGCGATCAAATGAACAATAGTGTATAGTTTCATTTCACAGTTTTATAGGCCTACGTATGTAAACATGCATAGTGTTATAAAATAAAATACTCCCAGTAGAGTTTCACTTAGTTTCCAATACTCGGACATGTGCAATTAGGTGCTTCTTCCTTCTTCTATTTCTGTTGCAGATAGATATTTCTGTTGGTAATGGAAATTGGGATTACCCTAGGTAAAAAAAATGTGTTGAAAACGCAACGTGGGTTTCATCTAGATGAACCTCATCTCCTCTTTTTTCTCATATTTTCTGTCTCATGTCATCATTTTTGTCGATGTGACATCTCATTAACTATGAATGAAATTCCCACTGGCCGGTCCCAACTTAAAAACTATGAGATAATCTCTATAATTGTCAAGTCATGTACACACTACACGTAGCATATTCTCAATGGATGATTTCATCAAAAGATTTTTTTTTCAATCATGTGTCTTCTCTCTCCTATCATCTACCTATCACATCGCTTCGTATCATTGTTCCCGACATGCCACTGCTCCTGCCACCTGCATCAACTCAGCGTTCGGTCGTCCCGCTTGTCCATCGCACTGTGCAGCTTGGCTGTCACAGACATTGTGCCGTGCAACTCACCCTAACTTGAAAATACTATGAGCCTGTTCGCTTGCTCGTATACAATCATTAATTATAAGTTGGAACAGTATTTTTCTCTCACACCAAATCAGCCAGCAGTAAATAATCCACGATCGTTTACGACGAAACGAACATGCTGATAGTTTCTTGTATAAAAAACTATTTCGTCATCTCTCTTCCTTAATTTCAATGTCACATCATCATTTTACTTTGTTGGCACCCTAATTGATGACCATGGAACCATCATAGTTTCTGGGTTGGGATGCCTTTATAGAAATAATGGTGGGTATTTAATGAATAGTGCTGTAGAATACTACCTTATACTCCCTCTATAGAAAAACATACAAATCTAGCATTTGAGTTTTGTACTCAAAATAATGTAATTCTTGCTAAGGTCCGGCCCATTCTAGCCAAAAGATAAAAATGACCATGCATGCATACAGGGTCAAGATCCGGTTGCATGCATTCAAGGTCATGCTCTGGTGGAGTTAGGTTTCTTTGGGAACTAGCCCATGATGTCATGCAACATTAATTATCCCTGCTTAAGGCACATACTCCGTCTGGTCCAAACTAAATCAATTTCTAAAGTTGTCCTAAGTCTAACTATTTTAAATACCAAATTTATATAAAAATGCACCAATATTTATGTCACCAAATTAATATCACTAGATGCATTATGAAATGTATTTTCATAATGTACTTATTTGGTGCTATAGATGTTAATATTATTTTCTATAAAGTTGGTAAAACTTAAGATAGTTTAACTTAGGGTGATTTTAAAAATTGATTTATTTTGAGATGGAGAGGGAGTACATCATTTTTCCTAGCATTAATATGTTTGAGAACTCCTAGAATTGTATTTTTTATTGGCGCATGGGAGTATCTGACAGCAATTTTTGAATGTCTGAATCCCTTAAATTTTAGGTCCTAAAATAAATCCTTATATTTGGAGATGAATAGAGATCCAGTATATAGAGTTCACATTTTAAAAACTCTACAAAAATCATGTCACGCCTGGGGCACATGCTGAATTGAATTCATATACAAAATCTTAAGAATAACAAAGCCCAATCGTATTCACAAGATAAGAACAAGAGCAATACAATGTGTAATGGTGACATTTTATTTTTATGAAAGAAACATGCATAGTGCTACTTTATGTTTATCATTTCGACAGTATTACACACCATATTTGAAAATTAATCATTCACTCTTGAAATTTTTGCATGGGTCTGCCCATTTTCAATGTTTTTTAAACACTCGAAAATTTTTATTGTTGGCTTGACAATCATTGACACTATAGTAAGGGCCATTTCACCATATAAAATGTTCCCCTAAACACTAGAATTAACCATCTCGGTAACTTGCCAATATATACTTAGCTTATGTGGCACTGTACACAAACTACTGTAGATCTGAATTTATTCTCGTCGTCATGCAGTGTTTTTTACTGTAACCCTGTCGTTCTGTTTGTCGTGTAACCGTTTCACGTGCAAACTTCCATTTGGTTTCTGAATTGCACGTCACGAGAACTCCATCCGTGCAGACATGTATTGCCGCGTGATCCAACTGTTACTGACTTGTCAATCACATGCATGCATATGCACACGTGATTGCATGCATCCATCCATGCAGGAGGGATAGCTTCATCACCCACAGGGCTTTCTGCGACGCCCTCGCGCAGGAGAGCGCCCGACTGCCGCCCCCAGGCCTCACCGCCAGCCACCTCTACGGCGCCACCAGCGCGGCCAACATGGGGCTCAGCCTCTCGCAGGTCGGTTCCCACCTCGCATCCACCCTCGGTGCGGACGCTCACGGCCACCATCAGGACCTGCTCCGGCTCGGCGGCGGCAGCGCCGCGAGCCGCCTTGACCATCTTCTAGGGACGTCCAACGCCTCCGCGTTCCGCCCCCTGCCGCCTCCACCATCGTCGGCGTTCCTCATGGGCGCGCAGCAGGAGTTTGGCGAAGGCGACGGCACTGGGTCCCACGGGTTCTTGCAGGGCAAGCCGTTCCACGGCCTCATGCATCTGCCGGATCTCCAAGGCAACGGCGCCGGGGGTCCCTCGGCGTCGTCGGCTCCGGGTCTCTTCAACCTTGGCTACATCGCAAACAGTGCAAATAGCTCAGGTACTTCCAGTCATGGCCATGCAAGCCAGGGACACCTGACAAGTGATCAGTTCAGCGAAGTAGGTGGTGGTGGTGGTGGCGGCGGCGGCTCCGAGTCGTCGGCTGCGATGCTTTTCAGCGGCGGCGGGAACTTTGCTGGTGGTGACCACCAAGTTGCTCCTGCCGGGATGTACAACAATGATCCGGCCGTGATGCTGCCGCAGATGTCCGCGACGGCGCTTCTGCAGAAGGCGTCCCAGATGGGCTCCAGCGCGAGCGCGCACGGCGGCGGCGTGTCCGTGTTTGGGGGCCTCGTCGGCTCGTCGGCGCCCTCCGCTACGCACGCCCGGGCACCCACCATGCTCGACCAGAGCCAGATGCACCTGCAGAGCTTGATGAACTCGCTGGCTGCCGGCGGCATGTTTGGCGGAGCCAACAGCGGCAGCATGATTGACCCGAGGATGTATGACATGTATCAAGATGTGAAGTTTCACCAAGGCCGTGGTGGCGCTGAGATGACGCGCGACTTCCTTGGCGTCGGTGGCGGTGGTGTCATGAGGGGGATGACGGTGCCGAGAGGGGGGCACCAAGACGGTGCCGGTGACATGAGCTCCTTGGAGGCCGAGATGAAGTCGGCCTCGTCACCCTTCACTAGAGGCAGGATGCAATAAGAGAACCCTGTGCTCGCACAGTGAGCGAGTCCTGAGCAGCCTGCCATGCATGCATGCATCCATGGGCGTACTAAATCCGTTACAGCAGGTTGTTATAGTACGTGTACACTGCACAATGCATGGGAGTAGTATAAGGTTGCTGCATTCCATGCAATGAAGCAATAAAGGGTAAAGACAGGTTTCAACCTAATCTGAAGACATGCATGGTGAGCAAGGAGCTTCTTTGCTACTAATCCAAGAGCAGGCTAGATCAAGTAGAATCATGTGATCGATCATCTAATTAATTGCTGCATGCTTGGTGGTGTGGTTCCTGTCGAACATTTGTTTTTGCTGGACTATATATGTAACTGGGTTAATTATACCGGAGGAGATAGTATTTATCAGTAATGCTGTAGCTAGCTAGGTTAGTAGTACTGGCTATATTAGGGGATGATAAGAATTCATGCCCCCAAATTTCTTTTGTCTGTTGTTTTTCCTTCTACTGTACTTACCGTACCCTTTAATTTGGAGCAAAACCATTTTTATTGCTTCTTATAGTGCATTTAACAATCACACCATACCCATTTGGGGACATATATATGTTCTGCATTTTTTCACAGTATATTGTTTATTTTTTTTTCTCAAGTACAGTATATGTTTTCTTTATTAGTTACTTTACCAGCCAAAAAGAATTTAGGTGCTTATATTACCTGGTGACAAATTCTGTGTGACTTTGTTTGTCACTATCTGACACTATCTATAGCTGTATGTGCAAATAACATTTCTCTATTGTTACATCCACCAATCTCTTTTATGGGTAGGAAAAAGAGACTTACAACATATTCCCTTTTAGGTTCAACAAGTGGAAATTGTGATTATATTACCATAATTATTTGATACGAGTGTCGGACCTTTACTCAAGTATCGGATAGACGCGGGGTGTAGGGTCATGTGACACAACATTTGTTTATAAATATCTAGTTAATTTATCATCACCTGTCCATCCACTCCGCCGCCCGCTCCGCTCCTCCTGTCGCATTTCCTACCGATGATGCTCTGCGCGTGTCGGGTACCATAAAAAGGGGTACCCTAAGCAAAGGCCGAAAAAAAACTCATAAATCCCTCATGAGGCCTCCTTAATCAGACTAAGGACACAGTTCACGGTGATGTCCGAGGCCGGCTCGGCCGAATCTGGTCTCGGGCCAAATCTCCGCCTCGCCCGAGGCCCCCGGTCAGGGTCTCGGACGTCCCGATCCCGCTCCGCCTCGCCCGAGGCCGGGCTCGTCCCGTGTCCTCGTCGCCTCCGCCTCGATCGTCCCTCTAGCAGGCTGTCCCATCCATTTAATGCCCCTGCGAGCACCCGCTACGTCAGCCACGACCGGCATGGTACAGCAACAGGAGCGATGGGACAACGGTCAAATCTTGTTTTTACCATCCCTTACTGACGGTGCAGGGGTTACCGTGCCCTGTGGACACACGTCCCGCGCTATTCCACCTAAACCGAGTACGACGCTGACCGCCGAGGCCCCCGTATCGCACGCAGGGCACGTCCAAGGCCTCGGATGGATAACTAACTCTCCGCCTCACCAGTGGCCTCGCCCGAGAGGCCTCGGACAGGAAACCGATTCTCCGACTCGCCCGAGACCCCGCCCAAAAGGCCTCGGACGAGTTACCAACGCTCCACCTCATTCAAGACGGGCTCGGCAAACCACCCCATCGCCTCCGCCTCGACCAACCACTCCCACGACGTCATCCGGATGACAGCTCCGTACGAGAGGAGTGGCCAACGAGACGCAAATCACATCGACACCATGCCGCCCGAAACAAGACAAGGCAGGAGTTACCGGCCACTGTGCGCAGCACTGTGCCCACGACTAAATGTCCATACCGCACTGTGCTGCCTAACTCTAACTACTCCGAGGACAACGCGGCATGGGGAGTTAAGCTCGGATCCCTGTAGCCTCGGAATCAGTGTGTAGGGTCAGCCGCTCCACCCACGCCTCGACAATTTACCTCAGGGTCTCGACAACCTTGGGGTTCACACCTGCCGAGCCCCCCACGAAGGCTCGGCCTCGGCACCGGCTAAGCCTCGGCACTTCGTGCGGACAACGCACTACGACCGGCACGTCGCTCGTCAGGCCCTACATCAAGCTATTACGTCGCACAGGATCGGATGTGACCGGTGCGCTGCTCCGACCAGGGGCAGAACCACTCCATCGACTATTCCACCATAGCAACAGGCTACAGGTCTCGGACAGGCCGCCTCTGTTCACACGACGCCACAAAACTAGCGCCTATATCACCCCCATCCCCCCTTCTACTATAAAAGGGAGGGACCGAGGCTGTTTCTAGGGGGATGGGGGAGACGGGCATGAACTGGAACACACTTAGGCACATACGAACTCACGAGGTAGACGAACATAGGCTGTAGCACCCACACTTAGATCAACGTCTCGAGCAATTCGTCCCGTTCATCATAGAGACTTGGGGCTAGCTCCCTCTCTCGCCCTGCTTGTACCCCCTACTGCGAGCACTTCGGTGCAAGGAATACAAGATCAATCTCCTAGACTGGACGTAGGGCACTGATTGCCTGAACCAGTATAAACCTTGTGTCTCTTTGCATCACCATCCGAGATTAGGGGCACGCAGTACAAATTTACTAGTTGGTTGAGGACCCCTCGGTCCAAAACACCGATAGTTGGCGCGCCAGGTAGGGGACTCTGCATGTCAACTTTGTCATCCCAACAAGTCCTGGATGGCAGACCCCGTACGACCACTGCGTCTCGGCACAGTGATCTGGTTCGGGAGCCTAGAGTTCATGTCTCTTGGACGTGAGTACGATATGGTACTCCTCACGCCCCGAGCCTCGCCGACCGACGTCGGCATCACGCACTCGTAGCCCAGGCGCAGATGGCGCCCGGGCGGCCACTCTCATCGCGTTCGCCAGACACGACGCGAGCGAGGCCACGCCGACACCACGTGAGCTCATGGTGACGCACCGCGTTCTGCCGGCGCCCCATGTCCAGCTGTAGGCGCAAGATCCCTGATTGGGGACCTGACTTGCCTGAGCCTGGACACGGGCGAAGCGCCAGCGGCATGCGGCGATGCCCCATCATCCAGCTCTGCCCTACCGCCTCCTGAGGGATCGACTTCGGCGGAGCATAGCATAGCCTGGCAATGGCACCATCCCTGTACCCCTTCGGGTTGAGAAACGCCGCCACCACCTATGCTTCAGCCTACGCCTCTGCTCACGCAGAGCCCTCAGAACGCCACCAACGCTTCGCCCTCGACTTCGACACCATGACTTCGAGCCACACCCACGCTGACTCCTCGGAGGAGGACGAGGCGTGGGCCGGGGCAGACTTCTCCGGACTACGAGACCCTGAATCCATGCGCCGCTTCCTGGCCGCGAGCGACTACTGTTTCGGCTACTCCGACTCTGACGACGAGGGCGCCTACGACCCCACTCGCGAGTGCTTCCACGTCGGACTCGGGAGGCCGAGGATGGGCGATGAGGACGAGGGGACGGGCAACCGTTCCCCGCCTCACCGGGGAACGGGCGACACCACACCTCCACGCATTGTCCCGCCGATAGCACGGAACGAGAACCCCGCCCCCGCACAACTTCGACGCTCGGACCTAGAGCGGCTCCATGAACTTCAGGCCAAGGTCGAACAGGACCGACTCCTCCTGCAACAGCATCGAGACACTCTCGAGCAGGAGCAGCAAGGTCGCGGTGATGGCGGAGGAGCCCAGCGGAGGGCCCGCAATGTTCACCACCGCATCAGCGACGATGACGGGGGTGAGCAGCCCCCAATCTTTAATCGCGCCAGCCAGAACATCGTGGCTGCGGCGATGCTAGTCCGAACAATGCCCGAGCCCTCTACCACAGAGGGGCGACGGGTCCATGGTGAGCTCCAGGATCTCCTCGAGACCGCCGCGGTGCAGCAGGCCAAAAGTTCCGCCTCTCGGTGGCACGGTGGCGCCTCGGAACTTCTCACAGCACCGCCTCGGCAGGATAGGGAGGCCTCGGTTCATCCCGAGCCTGCTCGGGCGTCGGCACTCCACAGGGTCCCCTTGCTACGCAACCGACGCGAGGCGCAGGATGAGCACAAGGTAGCCAGCAGGCGACGGCGCCATGACAGTGAGGGGCCCGCCCGAGGCTACCATGTGCACCGAAGTGGCCGCTACGACAGCGAGGAGGACCACAGTCCTTCTCCTGAGCCACCCGGCCCTCGAGTCTTTAGCAGAGCTATCCGTGTCGCCCATTTCCCAGCCCAGTTTCGACAACCGGCCAACCTCACGAAATATAGCGGCGAAACCAATCCTGAACTTTGGTTGGCCAACTATCGCCTGGCTTGTCAGCTAGGTGGCGCGGACAATGTCCGGCTCATCATCCGCAACCTCCCGTTGTTCCTGTCAGACTCGGCGCGAGCTTGGCTCGAACACCTCCCTGCCTCGTAGATCCACGACTGGCGCGACTTGGTTAGGGTCTTCATCGGGAATTTTTAGGGCACATACGTGCGCTCAGGGAACTCCTAGGACCTCAAAAGTTGTCGCCAGGCGCCGGACGAGTCTCTCCGAGACTTCATCCGACGCTTTTCCAAGAAATGCACCGAGCTGTCAAGTGTCGGTGACTCAGAAATTGTCCAAGCCTTCCTTTCTGGTACCACCTGCCGAGACCTGGTCCGAGAGTTGGGCCGGAACATGCCAACCTCGGTGGCCATACTGCTCGACATCGCCACCAACTTTGCCTCAGGTGAAGAGGCCATTGGGGCCATCTTCCCCGACAACGACACCAAGGGGAAGCGGAAGGACGAGACCCCCGGGGCCTCGGCTTCCCACCTCCCCAAGAAGAAGAAGAAGGACCGCCAGGGGAACCAGGGGGTCCTCGGGGCCGGCCTGGTCATGGCCGCAGAACGCAAGAATCCCCGAGGCCCCAGGGGCCCCGGGCTCTTCGACGACATGCTTAAGAAACCTTGCCCATACCACCAGTTCCCGGTGAAGCATGCCCTCGAAGAGTGCACCATGCTCCGGCGCTACTATGCCAAGCTCGGGCTCCCTGACGATGATGCCAAGAGAAAGGGTGCCGACGACAGGGACGACGACAAGGACGACGGGTTCCCCGAGGTGAGCAATGCCTTCATGATCTTCGGTGGGCCTTCGGCGTGTCTCTCAGCACGCCAGCGAAAGAGGGAGCATCGGGAGGTCTTCTCGGTAAAGGTAGCTGCTCCCCGGTACCTTAACTGGTCTCAGGAGGCGATCACCTTCGACCGGGACGACCATCCCGATTATGTCCCGAACCCCGGGCAATACCCGCTTGTCGTCAACCCCATCATCGGTAACATCCGGCTCACCAAAGTACTGATGGACGGGGGCAGCAGCCTCAACATCCTATACGCCAACACCCTAGAGCTCCTAGAGCTCGACCAGTCACAGCTCCGGGGTGATGCCGCGCCTTTCCACGGCATCATGCCGGGAAAGCGTACGCAGCCCCTCGGACGCATCGACCTGCCCGTCTGCTTCGGTACTCCCTCCAACTACCGCAAGGAGGTGCTCACCTTCGAGGTGGTTGGGTTCAAGGGAACCTACCATGCCATCTTGGGGCGGCCGTGCTATGCCAAGTTCATGACGGTCCCCAACTACACATACCTCATGCTCAAGATGCCGGGCCCCAACAGCGTCATCACTATCGAGTCGACGTACGAACATGCATACGGCTGCGATGTCGAGTGCATCGAGTACGCCGAGGCTATCATAGAGGCCGAGACCCTCATCATCAACCTCGACCAACTCGGTAGCGAGGTACCCAACTCCAAGCGTCATGCCAGGACTTTCGAGCCAGCGAAGGCCGTCAAACTCATACCAGTCGACCCAGCCTGCCCTGATCCTCAGCGCCACCCTCGACATCAAATAGGAAGTCGTGCTCGTCGACTTTCTTAGCGCAAATGCCGACATATTCGCGTGGAGCCCCTCGGACATGCCGGGCATACCGAGGGAGGTTGCCGAGCACACCTTAGACGTCTAGGCCGGCTCTAGGCCGGTGAAACAGCGCTTGCATAGATTCGATGAGGAAAAGCGCAGAGCCATCGGCGAGGAGGTGCAGAAGCTTTTAGCGGCTGGGTTCATCAAAGAAGAGTCCCATCCAGAGTGGTTAGCTAATCCTGTATTAGTTAAGAAGAAAAATGGGAAATGGAGAATGTGTGTAGACTACACCGGTCTGAACAAAGCATGTCCAAAAGTCCCTTTCCCATTACCCCGAATCAACCAAATCGTTGACTCCACTGTAGGATGTGAGACCCTATCCTTCCTTGATGTGTACTCTGGTTACCATTAGATCAAGATGAAAGAGTCCGACCAGCTCGCGACTTCTTTCATCACACCATTCGGCATGTACTGCTACGTGACGATGCTGTTTGGCCTCAGAAACGCAGGGGCCACATACCAGCGATGCATGACCCATGTGTTTGGCAAGCACATCGGGCAGACCGTCGAGGCCTACGTAGACAACATCATTGTCAAGTCTAGGAAGGCCAGTGGTCTCGTTAGCGACTTGGAAATAGCCTTTGGGTGCCTCAGAGAAAAGGGCATCAAGCTCAATCCCGAGAAGTGTCTTCGGGGTCCCCCGAGGCATGCTCTTAGGATTCATAGTTTCGGAACGCGGCATCGAAGCCAATCCGGAGAAGGTCTCGGCCATAACCAACATGGGGCCAATCCGAGACCTCAAGAGTGTACAGAAGGTTATGGGATGCCTTGCGGCTCTGAGCCGCTTCATCTCGCGCCTTGGCGAAAAAGGCTTGCCCCTGTACCGCCTCTTGAGGAAATCGGAACGCTTTTCTTGGACCCCCGAGGCTGAAGAAGCCCTCGCTAAGCTCAAAGCACTGCTCACCCATCCTCCTGTCATGGTACCGCCAGCCGGGGATGAGGCCCTCTTGCTCTACGTCGCCGCAACGACCTCGGTGGTCAGCGCGGCCATGGTAGTGGAGAGGAAGGAAGAGGGGCACGCTCTACCCATCCAACGACCTGTTTACTTCATCAGCGAAGTACTTTCCGAGACCAAAATGCGCTACCCCCACATCCAGAAGCTAATCTATGCCGTAGTCTTGGCTCGGCGCAAGCTGCGCCACTACTTCGAGTCCCACCTGGTAACCGTGGTGTCATCTTTTCCCTTGGGAGAGATAATCCATAACCAAGAGGCCTCGGGTAGGATAGCCAAGTGGACCATCGAACTCATGGGGGAAGCCTTGACTTTCGCGCCTTGGAAGGCGATCAAGTCTCATGTCTTGGCCGATTTTATGGTTGAGTGGGCCGACACCCAACTGCCGCCTGCTCAAATTCAGACGGACTGCTGGACCATGTACTTCGACGGGTCCCTGATGAAGATCGGGGCAGGCGCGGGTCCGCTCTTCTTCTCCCCCTTGGGGTACACATGCGCTACATGGTTCGGCTCCACTTCCCCACCTCCAACAACGCAGCTGAGTACGAAGCTCTCGTCAACGGCTTGCAAATCGCCATCGAACTTGGAGCACGACGTCTCGACATCCGGGGTGATTCACAGCTCGTCGTCGATCAAGTCATGAAGGAGTCAAACTGCCTCGACCCCAAAATGGAGGCGTACTACAAACTGGTACGTCGCCTAGAAGATAAGTTCGACGGTCTCGAGCTCAACCACGTCGTGCGTAAATTCAACGAGACCGCAGATGAACTGGCAAAGATTGCGTCGGCATGGGCCTCGGTCCCCCCGAACGTCTTCGCCGGAGACCTCCACAAGCCTTCCATCAACCACGCCTCGGCAGTAGAAGAGGGCCCACCGGTCAAGCCCGCTGCAGGGCTCGAGGCCCCCTCTATCGCCAAGGCTCATTCGGCCGAGCCCGAGGTCATGGAAGTCAACCCGGAACCTCCTGAGGCCAACCAGGACGTAGACTGGCGAGTCCCGTTCCTTGATTGCCTCATTCAAGGACAGCTTCCCGCTAACAGGACCGAAGCCCGATGGCTTGCTCGGCGAGCCAAGACTTATGTTCTCAGCGGCGGCGAGTTATACAGGCGAAGCCCATCTGGCGTCCTCCAACGATGCATCACCACCGAGGCAGGTCAAGCCCTACTCTGGGACTTGCACGCGGGAGCCTGCGGTCACCACGCAGCACCTCGGACGCTCGTTGGAAACGCCTTCCGCCAAGGGTTCTACTGGCCAACAGCGGTTGCTGACACCACTAAGCTCGTACGCTCCTGTGAGGGATGCCAGTACTACGCATGGTAGACGCACCTCCCGGCCCAAGCCCTCCAAACCATCCCTATCACATGGTCATTTGCCGTATGGGGGCTCGACATGGTTGGGCCTCTGCAGAAGGCCCCCGGGGGCTACACCCATCTACTGGTGGCGATCGATAAGTTCTCCAAATGGATCGAGGCTCGCCCGATCAATCAAATCAAATCCGAGCAAGTGGTGCTGTTCTTCACGGACATCGTCCATGGGTTCGGGGTTCCAAACACCATCATCACCGACAACGGGACACAGTTCACCGGTCATAAATTCTTGACATTCTGCGACGACCACCACATCTGTGTGGCCTGGTCAGCCGTAGGACACCCAAGGACAAACGACCAAGTAGAACGTGCTAACGGCATGATCCTACAAGGCCTCAAGCCAAGAATTTACAACCGGTTGAAGAAGTTTGGCAAGAAATGGCTCACCGAACTCCCGTCGGTCATCTGGAGCCTGAGGAACACCCCAAGCTGAGCCACGGGCCTCACACCTTTCTTCTTGGTCTATGGAGCCGAGGCTATCCTCTCCACTGACTTGGAATATGGTTCCCCGAGGCTACAGGCCTACAACGAGCAAAGCAACCGCACCACCCGCGAGGACGCCCTCGACCAACTGGAGGAAGCCCGAGATGTGGCGCTACTACATTCGGCCAAGTACCAGCAAGCCCTACGACGCTTTCAGGCCCGACGCATTCGAAGCCGAGACCTGAAGGTAGGCGACCTGGTGTTGAGGCTGAGGCAGAACAACAAGGGCCGCCACAAGCTGACCCCACCATGGGAAGGACCGTACGTCGTCGCCAAGGTGCTCAAGCCCGGGACCTACAAGCTGGCCAACGAGAAGGGCAAAATCCTCAACAACGCTTGGAACATAGAACAGCTATGTCGTTTCTACCCTTAGAATTTCCAAGCATTGTATACATTGTTTCTCGGAATACAATTAAGAAGCGTTCTTTAGTTGTTCTAAATTTTCTAGAAACCCACCGAGCCCATCGCGGGCCTCGGCATTACGATAACACCATAAGGAAGGCTCTGCTCTATCTCTGTAGAACCGAGCCTCCCTCGGGGGCTAGAAGGAGGGACTCCCCCCTAAGTCCCACGCACCGTTCTTTAGTCGTTTTTCGAAAAAATTCCTACGCCAAACTCTCTAGCGTGCTCTGACAAATCGATTGTGAAAAAACCTAAGGACCAAAAGACTATCTCAAGGTCAGAAGGCCGGCTGAGTCATGAGACGGCCTACGCCTCCGGGCTATGGCACTCCCTCACCACCTTCTACCCAAGGGGCAGCTTAGGCTCCGAGGAAGTTTTTTGCAAGAGATACGTTCAGAAACAAGACAGAGGGCAGAGGCTCGAAAATACAATAAGGAAAAATGATTAAAAAAACATTGGCGTACGATCACTTTAAAAAGGCCTCAATGGCCGCCAACATTATGGTAGGGCAACATAATCCCTAATCTAATTACACGGCCTCTTGGGCCCAGGTCACGGCGTAGGGTCTCCAGCATCGGCGGACGGCGGAGGAGGGACAACCTCCTCTTCGAACAGCCCAGCCAGCGCCGTGTCGGGACCCTCCGCTGCCTCCATTAGCTTCATTACCACCTCGTCAGCCTCCTCCTCATCATCAGGCAGGACGTAGCCATCGCTGATGGCTTGGAGGTCAACGCCGACGTAGTGCGAGGTGATGACGGCCAGTGCGCGCTTGACGCCCGTATGCAGCGCCCCTCGGAGTCGCTCGCGCACTTGGCCGCTCAACGCAACCAGGTGGCTCCCGAGAGAGCTTCCTGACTGGACCCCCTCGACTTCCAAGGCCTCACAGGCGGTACGGGCGACGCTCTTCAGCACATCGTGCTCCCCGATCTCGGTTTCAAGCACCGCCTGCACTACGGCGGAGGCCTCGGCTGCCTGGGTGACCTCTTTCTCCAGCTCTGCGCCAAACGCAACGGAACAAGGTTGAGCGCAAAGGAGTACAAGCCAAAGCAAGGGCGGAAGTCTACGGAACTCACCCTCGGCCTTCTACCCCCAGCATCGGGCCTCAACCTGAGAGGCCTTCGCTTTCTCCTTCCAACACTGGGCCTCGACCCGAGATGCCTCGGCCTTCTATTTCAGGTGCTGGGCCTCGACCCTAGCAACCTCGGCCGCCCTGGAAGCCTCCCCCGCTAGCTCTGTATCGCACCAAGGAGTTAGGGGCCAAACACAAGAAAAACAAATTAAATAAAGGGAACAAAACTCACCTTCGGCCTTTCCCCTCCAGATCACAGCATCGGTCCAGGAGGCCTCAGCCACCGTAAGGGCCTCATGCCTTTCGTCAGCTGGTGCATACTCTGCTCCACCCCCAGCTGCCCAGTAAGGACTTTGCCCGAGGCCGTGGCTTCTCTAGCCCGGGACCTGAAGGCGTCCCGCTCACCAGCCACGTGGGTCAGCTCCTCCTCCAACTCCTTGACCCGCGCCGCCAGAGGGGCGACCTGCTCCCGGACCGTGACCGCCTCGACCTTCGCATCGGCACAACAAAGGCGGAGGTCCTCCACCTCTGCGCTCTGCGCCGACAGGAGCTCGTTGGCACCGGCAAGAAGGCCCTTTTGCCGCTGAAGCTGGTCCCAGACGTCCCTCTCCCGCCGGAGAAAGACCGACTTCCCGAGGGACCGGGTCTTGAGCGCCTGGGGGAAACAGAACAGGGGTCAATCCCTACAAAGAAAACTCAAAAAAGACCACCGTGTGAGGAAAGAAAGTGCGAACCTGGGCGACTCCGGGCAGATCGTCGGCCACCACGGACAGCGCCGTCCGAAGTGACCGCTCCGCCAGCTGGCGGTACTGCTCAAACATGTCCCAGCGCCTGCCCTCGGCCGCGTCCTCGAGGGCAAATAGAGGCTCCTCCTCAGGGTCGTCCTGGCTCTGCCACAGCACAGGCGGGTGGTCCCACCCGCGGGGCTCGGGTCGTACCAACGCGAGGGCCGAGCTTCCCTCGCCTAGGGTCGAAACTGGCTGTTCCACGGCACCGGCCACCTCGCCGTCGGCCATCTCCCGTGCCCGAGAAACATCGTTGGAGGAGATCGGAAGGACCTCTACCTCCTGGGCGCTCTCCCGCAATGACGGTGGGCCTCGAACCAGGGGTGCCACCGAGGCTTCCACCACCTTCATCTCCACTTCCTGGGCCGATAGCCTCGCCGCCACTACGCCGACCTCGGTGGTCCCGGGGGCTCCGGCCCCCGCCATTGTGGCCTCGATGGTCGCGGGGCTTCGACCTCCGCTGCTGCGCCCTCGGCGGTTGCCTCGACCTCGGAGACCCTGAGGGCCTCGACCTCGGTGGCCTCGGCAACCGAGGACACCTCGGCCCCATCCGACTCACGGCCCTCGCCTTTGTGGGGCGGAGGCGCCCCCTCCCCCATCGGTGTTGGGGTAGCCTCGACAGCCCCTCCTTGGGGAACCGACTCCGTCAGGCTGGCTCTCACCGACGCCGCGCCGCGTCGTATGGCAGTTTGTGCCCCCGCCACCCAGTGGGCGGTGGAGCCAGGGGTCACCTTGAGCGCTTTAAGGGGCGCCAAGGAAGGCACCTCCGAAGGTCGCTTCCGGCTAAGAACAAAATACTTACAGGGTCAGCACGAGACGAAGGAACGAACAAAAAACGCTGCGGCGCCACCTAAAGTTTTCTTACCTCGACTGGGGCACCAACCGCTTTGGCATAGCGACCCTCGTCTGTAAAGACGGCGGCAGCGGCTGAAGCACGGCCTCCGTATTCATCGGCGCCGGTCGGTCCTCAACGGACCCCGGCGCCCCCTCGATGCTCTGCGGGAGCAGTTGCATCAGCTGCGTCGCCACTTGCACCACCACTGCCGCCGAGCCCACTAGGCTGACGGCACGCTTGCCCAACGCCCGCTCTTCGGGCGTATTGGCCTCGGCCCCGAGGCAGGCAATCGCCGACCCCAGGTGAGCTCCTCCTCCTCCCGGGAGCGCCGGGCTGCTTGCCAACGCCCCGGGCGCCGTCTCCTCAATGTCAGGGACATGGTCCAGGGGACCCTGCCCCATCTCGCCTTCGTCATCTCCGTCCGAGGCATCCGTCGATAGCGACGGTGACGGGGACTCCTCCAACGGGAGGCTGTCCTTCCTTTGCTGCCGACGACGCTCGTCTAGTTTCTCGCGCACAAGAATCTGCTTCTTGCGCTTCGCCGCCTTGGCGTCCTTCCATTTTTTTGCGCCTCGGCGTGCGCCCGGTTGATCGCCCGCCGCCTCGCGTTCTCGGGAACGGGCGGCGGGGAGGCTCGTACGTCCCTCATCCCCTGCAAGAACGGCGAACGTGCATAAGGGAATGAGAAATGATGAGAAACATAGAGGGCTCGGGGGCTGCAGCGGCGCGCAACTTACCAACGAGAGATACCCCCGCGATGGACGCATCGCGAGGGTGGTCAGACCACCGCTCCTCAGCTTCGCGTCCACCGTCTCCCTCACCCGGCGAAGAATTTCCTCATCAGAAAGGGCGGAGGCAGACAACCGGATGCCCGCGATCAACTCATCCGGCCTCATCTCGTCTGAGCCATCAGCGGCAGCACCCTCCGGCTGTGGAAGGCGGCCACGACCACGGCCACAGTAAGGTGGCGGTCCCGTAGCCTCTGCAGCACCTCCAGGAGCGGCTGCAGCTTGGGCTGATCCTCCCTCGGGACGCCATACTTCCACCTCTCTGGGCAGCTCCCCACAATCCGCCCAGTGTAGGGGGGAAGTCCACCATCATCGTTGCGAAGATAGAACCAGCTCGTGTACCATCGACGGTTGGTTGATGCGAGATAGGCCGGGATATAGAGGTGCTGATGGTCCTGGCACACTTGGAGAGTGCAGCCGCCGGCCCTCACCGCCTTCCTCATGCCCGACGTGCCCGTCGGCTTGGTGGTATGCCCCGCCTGGAAGAGATGGAGCCACAACTCCCAGTGGAGAGCAATCCCCAAATACCCCTCACAAACAGTGACGAAGATGGCCGCCTGCGCGATAGAATTGGGGTTGAAGTTGTGGAGCTCCACGCCATAGTAGTGCGGGAGCGCCCGCATGAATCGGTCCGCCGGGACGCCGAGGCCGCGCTTCGAGAAAGGACACGAAGCTCATGACGTAACCGTCACGAGGCCTCGGCCCCGGCTCGCCCGACGGAGTGATCCACTCTAGCCTATTGGGGTCGGTCACCGGACGAAGGAGCCCACTGTCGACGAGTGACTGAAGCATCTCCACGGTGATGTCGGATGGATCCCAAGGGTCCGCCTCGATGACAACAATGTCACCGGCGATGAGTGCGGTGGAGGGCTTGACTACAGTGGTGAGTCTCTCTCTCTCTCTCTCTGCCTCACCTCTTTCCCATCTTCCTCCTGGGCCTCTCTGCTCTGGCGATGGCTCAAAGACGGCCCAAAGTCGCGTCCGAGACCGGCAGGGAAGTCTCCGAATGGGATCCCACCGTAGGGAGGCACCGAGCCACCGGGGCCCAGCGAACGGCCCCGGCACCCACTAGAGAAACCCTCTGGTACTCTTGGAGTGCGTCCATGGACCGCTAGCTGACCCCTAATGAACGGGGCTTGGGCCTCCACTCGGACTTACCCGATAACAGCTCACCGGAAATGCCAACGCTCGCGCCCATCGAGGGTAGCCTGGCATATTCCACCCCTCCTTCTGAACGAAAAGGAAGCACGAGGGTCGTATAAAAAAGCTAGGGGGAACCCCTGACGGACCTCCCGCAGAGGCTAAGGGGCTCTCCCTACAACTTCGCCGAGACCCAGCGACCCAGGTTCGCACTCGAGGGGGCTCGGCAAACAAACCCCTCCTTCCAAACAAAAAGGTTGCGCGAGGGTCGTACAAAAAGCCAGGGGAACTCCTGACGGCCCTCTTGCTCCTGGCAGAGGCTAGGGAGCTCTTCCTGCAGATATGCTGAGACCCCGCGACCTAGGCTCGCACCTAAGGGGGTCTCAGAAACAAACCCTCACGCGCGAGGGGCGTATAAAAAGCCAGGAGAGCACCTGACGGCCCTCTCGCTCCGTGCAGAGGCTAGGGGGCTCTTCCTACAAGTTTGCCCAGACCCAGCGACCCAAGTTCTTACACGAGTGGGCTCGGCAAACAACCCCTCCGTCCGAATGAAAAGGATGTGCGAGGGTTGAACAAAAAAGTCAGGGGGACCCCTGACCGCCCTCTCGCTTCGTGCGGAGGCTCAGGGGCTCCTTCTATACCCAAGACAAGGACAAGCGACCCAAGCCCGCACCTGAAGACTCGAAAAAATGTGATAAAAGGGCACCGAGCCTGTTACGGTCCAGGAGTTCCAAGGCTGGGCCCCTAAGGGTTTCGACAGTCGCCCTAGGGCAACAGAGTCAGGGACGACTATGGGCGAGCCCACTCTTGGCCAAGACCCGAGTAGGCGACTGCTCGGGACGCTCTAAGTCGTGTCCGAGACCAGCAGGGAGGTCTCCAAATGGGATCCCACCGTAGGGAGGCACCGAGCCACCGGGGCTTAGCGAACGGCCCCGGCACCCACTATAGAAACCCTCTGGTACTCATGGAGTGTGTCTCTGGACCGCTAGTCGACCCCTAATGAATGGGGTTCGGGCCTCCACTCGGACTTACCCGATAACAGCTCGCCGGAGGTGTCACTGCTCGCGCCCACCGAGGGTAGCATGGCACCCTCCACCGCTCCTTCCGAACAAAACGGATGCGTGAGGGCGATGCAAAAAAGACAGGGAAACTCCTAATCGTCCTCTTGCTCCGAGCAGAGGCTCGGGGTTCTTCCTATAACTAAACCGAGGCTCAGCGACCCGAACTCGCATTCATGGGCTCGGCTAGCGTAATAAAAATCCGTCGCACGAAGTAAGGAAAGCCCCTGGAGGAGTCAAATCCACTCCTCCAGGGCCTCGGGGGCTACACCTGGCGGGTGCGCTCGCGCGCACCCACCGAGGCCTCGAGTACCAAACGCAAATCTCGACAAGAGCCGCCGCAAGCCAAGTGTCAAACCTCCGAGAGAGCGCTCACACTCTCCCAGAGGCTCGAGGGCTACTGTCGGGTACCATAAAAAGGGGTACGCTAAGCAAAGGCCAAAAAAACTCATAAAACCCTCATGAGGCCTCCTTAGTCAGACTAAGGACACAGGTCACGGTGATGTCCGAGGCCGGCTCGGCCGAATCTGGTCTCAGGCCAAATCTCCGCCTCGCCCGAGGCCCCCGGTCAGGGTCTCGGACATCCCGATCCCGCTCCGCCTCGCCCGAGGCCGGGCTCATCCTGTGTCCTCGTCGCCTCCACCTCGATCGTCCCTCTGACGAGGGAGACGGGCATGAACTGGAACACACTTAGGCACATACGAACTCACGAGGTAGACGAACACGAGCTGTAGCACCCACACTTAGATCAACGTCTCGAGCAATTCGTCCCGTTCATCATAGAGACTTGGGGCTAGCTCCCTCTCTCGCCCTGCTTGTAACCCCCTACTGCGAGCACTTTGGTGCAAGGAATACAAGATCGATCTCCTCGACTGGACGTAGGGCACTGATTGCCTGAACCAGTATAAACCTTGTGTCTCTTTGCATCACCATCCGGGATTAGGGGCACGTAGTACAAATTTACTAGTTGGTTGAGGACCCCCCGGTCCGAAACACCGACAGCACGCCTGCCCTTCATTTCATGCCGATGCTCTGCGTGCCTGCCCCGCTTCTCCTACACTGTTCATGCCGATGCTCCGCATGCCCGCCCCGCTGCTCCGCGTGCCTGCCCGCTGCTCCATGCGCCCGCCCTGCTGCTCGTGTCATTGGTCCTGCTCCACTGCCCGCCTCGCCCGACAACGCCGCCAGCACAAGGAGAAGCGATGAGCCTTGGCGCAGAAGCCCTCCGGCCTCTCCTCCTGCTAAGGTTGCGGTGCCCCGATGCAGACGGTACAGTGGAGGAGGCCGCACCAAGATATGATACATGTTGCAAGTGCACATTTGAAATGTTTCAGATGCTTTAGAGGTATGTTTCAATTGTTTCACATGGATGTTGCAAAAGTAGATTGGGATGTTGCATATGTTGCAATGGTTGTACACATACTTGCAAGCGTATTCTCCAATGTTTCATCTGTTTTTTCAGACGTATGTTGCATGTGTGTTTCTCTAGATATTGTATATGTTTTACACATATGTTGCAAGTGTTTTATCTAGATGTTTATGTATGTTTGCAATGGTTTTCAATTGTTTTTGCAAGTGTTTCGTATGCATGCTTCAAGTGTTTGATCTATGTTTTTTTTATGTTGCAAGTGTTGCATCTAGATATTTTAAAAGTAGATCGGGTGTTGCACATGGGATGCACATGGGAAGCGGGAGGGGGACCGAGCAGTCCCCGTGTGGGAGACGTTCGAGCGGTGTGGGTCCCCGCATGGCGCTAGCTAGGCGTGGTCGAGCGAAGTCCGGGCGACGCAGGCCCACGTGTGGACGCACGAAACGGAGGGGAAACCGACAACAGCCTCGCATCCAGACGCACGTCCAGGGCACTAGAAGTGCTGATTATATTATGTGGGGGTACTAACCCCAATACCCTTATGGCTAGGTTTGGGTCATCCCAGACCAGGGGGTCCGGCCCACCAGAAGACGACGCGCGGCCCAACCGATCTGCTCGGAGTCCCGCGCAAGGAATCAAGGCAGACTTGGAGATCAAGCAAGATCCTGGTCGGTTAGAATAGGAATCCTTATCCGGCCACCTATGACAATTGTAACCGGTTAGGATTAGTTTCAGATCTGTAACCCTGCCCCCAGACTATATAAGGCGGGCAGGGGACCCCTCTAAAATGAGGGCAATCTCATTGACATACAACAATACAATAAGACGCAGGACGTAGGTATTACGCCCTCACGTCGGCCGAACCTAGATAAAACCTCGTGTCTGTCTTGCGTCATCATCTCGTTCGTATCTTGCGCACCTGTCTGCCGATAATCTACTACCTTGGGCATACCCCTAGGTAGACTGCCAACCATATTTCATCGACAGTGGCATGCCAGGTAGGGGGTGTGCGTACTGCTCCTCAGACGAACAAAATGGTCATCATCCCCGGCTCCATGGCTACGCCGAACGGCCTCACGTTCACAATCGGCCAGATCACCTGGACCACTGGCTCCGACAACTTCATCGCCATGACCACGAAGGAGGCGCAGATCCAATCTGCGTCGACCACTGCTTCACCAGCATCGGCTATGGCTCCGACCATGTTGGATCTGGCTCCGGCCACACCAGCATCGTCTTCAGCCACACCGACAACCCATCGTTCGCTTCCTCGCTACAAAGGGAGGCAGATCGACAACATTGACCTGCTCGACTCCATCGACCGGGTCGGCACCAAGCTTGCTGAAACCCTAGCTCTGGTAGATTCGATTCAAAATCAACCTATCGAGCAGGTAACCACTACCCACAACAGATCTACCCGACCAGCTCAGGCCAGTCGTCCTGCACGACTCGGTACGGATCTCGTGGTCACGTCTACTCTTGAAGGGCGCTCCGTTCGTCGCCGACCAGCCCCCGCAACGGGTCTCCGGTTCTCCGAGTGCGAAGCCTTGATGGAGAATTACCAGGCCTAGCCCTATGGCCTGTGAAACACTGCTTCCAACTACGTGTACAATATACAACGCTGCTCGGATCTGTGTTTTATGCATCGACCTCGGCCAAAGCCACGCAACTTCATCAACATGGTTCGGATTGAGGAGTATGAAGAAGTAACGGTGCACTAAGGCGACATCCACATGGAGCTACGACACCAGATTTGCATGATCCCTTGCCATTACATGCACGATGAAGATGACGTCAAGCAGCCATAAGACGGAGTACAAGCAAGTGGGCCAACTATGGGTGTTCGTGTTATGTATGTATTCATGCACAACGTACAGCGACAACCTGGAAGGACTCCGTGTGCTTCTCCGACTCCAAATATGAAGACCACATACAATCTACTAAACCGCCATCAGGCTACTCCGTAACCTTCACGCAAGCAAGGAAGATCTCTGACTGTGCCCGACCTCGGCTGGACATGCCCGAGGACTTTTTGCCTCACCATGCGATGGAACTAGGTACATGCCCTCCGACCACCGAACTGATCAAGCAGCCACGTCGACCACGTCCCGAGCGGCTCTGCCGAGCTCCGACCACATCGACCACGGACCAAGTCGACCATGTCTCAAGTGGCTTCGCCGAGCTCCGACCACATCGACCACGTCCCGAGCGGCTCTGCTGAGCTCCGACCACCTCGACCACCAGACCACGTCGCAATGATGATCGCCATGAAGAACGGCGCTATGACAACCGCGACCACCGTCACAACAGGCTGAAAAGCACGAGGACCGGACAACTTTATCGCCATCGACCAGATTTATATCCAAAGATAAGTACACTGCTAATATTTATATTTAATATAATTTTCATTATGGCGTTTCTCTCCAACATTCTCGTCATGATTATTCTTCAAATAACGTTTGTCCATGTATACCATCTTAAATATAACATACAACTATACTTAATGCAAATCCTCGACCAGTCATGTTGACGCTCGATGTCTCCAGAAATGGCCCTGTCTCCGGCTCCTCCCTACACATGCACGAGCGTCTGCCCTCTGCGTTATGGGTGGTCGGCAGCGGCTTCTTAGCGACGCTTTGTTCTTCCTACACGTGCACGGGCTCCGCGCCCCGCGTTATGGTTAACGGGCTAGCTAGGGCTGGAGACTCAGCTACACACTAACTGGTCGGGCAGTTTATATTAAGTATAAACATAAACTTCACATTAACACTGATGTTTACAAAGCACCAACTGCTTTATCACATCATGCTCATTTGCAAATGACTGCTGAGCGTCATACGCTATTTCTTCACCGCTGATTTTTTCTCCATAATTTATTACTTTGTACATCATGTACTACCATTCTACATATTTATATTACAGGAATTTCGAGCTACGCATGGGGACTTCGTCGCTCGCTCCTCGACCTGTGCTCGGGGACTGCCTCGACCACTCTCTGACCACAGCTTGGGGACTGCCTCGACCACTCTCTGACCACAGCTCGGGGACTTCGTCGCTCGTACCTCGACCTGTGCTCGGGGACTGCCTCGACCACTCTCTAACCACAGCTCGGGGACTTTGTCGCTCGCTCCTCGACCTGTGCTCGGAGACTGCCTTGATCACTCTCTGACCACAACTCGGGGACTTCGTCGCTCGCTCCTCGACCTGTGCTCGGGGACTGCCTCGACCACTCTCCGACCACAGCTCAGGGACTTCGCGTCTCGATTACATGCGACTGGCGACTCGCATACAGTTGGGATATTTTTTTCTCCTTTAGACCTTGCTACAAGGCTCATACCTCTCCTTCCAGCAAGCTCGGAGACTACATCGGTACGATGCACCTGATGGTGCATGCTGTATCTAATTAATAAGACTTTTTTAAACCCTGGCACCACGCGCCTACGTCACCTACTACCAGGCTTGGGCACTAAGTGGGCACACTTCACCTTGCGGTGAATGTGCTTATTTTATTCGACCCTTATGCTCTGACTGTTGGCCATAACTATTACCGTACAGGGGTCACTTACATTTCTTTTCAGAAATACAAGTGGGCACACTTGATCAGGAAAGAAATCTTTTTCTTTTTTCTTTAGAGCACCATGCATTCTTCGGACAACCAAAATCTTCGGCTGTAACCGTGGTCTACTGCTCTCTGTGCTGACCAGAATATTGGCATATTTGCTTGGTCAATGTTTCAACCAGTTGGAGATGACATGAAGACAGATCACGTTAGCCGAAGAATATCAAACGGCGTGTCGCAGCATAATACATGGTGCTCGGGAACTAGCTGTGGGGGTACTAACCCATATACCCTTACGGCTAGATTTGGGCCATCCTGGACCAGGGGGTCCGGCCCACCAGAAGACGACGCGCGGCCCAACCGATCTGCTCGGAGTCCCGCGCAAGGAATCAAGGCAGACTTGGAGATCAAGCAAGATCCTGGTCGGTTAGAATAGGAATCCTTATCCGGCCATCTATGGCAATTGTAACCGGTTAGGATTAGTTTCCAGATCTGTAACTCTGCCCCCAGACTATATAAGGCGGGCAGGGGACCCCTCTAAAATGAGGGCAATCTCATTGACATACAGCAATACAATCAGACGCAGGACGTAGGTATTACGCCCTCACGGCGGCCGAACCTGGATAAAACCTCGTGTCTGTCTTGCGTCATCATCTCGTTCGTAGCTTGCGCACCTGTCTGCCGATAATCTACTACCTTGGGCATACCCCTAGATAGACTGCCGACCATATTTCGTCGACATATTATGACTAAAATTTCAACATATATGTATCACGTGGCCTATGCCATGCACCAAGAAACTAGCTAGGTGCAAGTGCAACCCCCCTCCCCCGGCACTACACATTCTAAAAAAATAAGAGAAGTTTTCTTGTCGAGAAGCACCATGTAAATCTTGGTACTTCCTTGTAATAATATTTGTACATCTGCATAAGAAAAGAATGAAGTACCATAAGTTCATTTTTTTTGTTAAACGCAGTCCCTCACATATATACAGCCATATATTCACTCCTATGAATTCACGCACACTCAATCCCTATGAGCACCTCCTATAGACTAAGTTGGACTGGCAAATCTCAAGATTGACAAAGTCACCGTATGTGTCTCGCTACCAACGAACACGTTACCTACCACCGAAAGAATAGTATCATTAAATCCTAGATAAATTTGATCCTAGGATTTGAACCTATGAGCATTAGTGTCGAGTCGAGGATTTAAACCTAGATGGACAGGTTCCACCACAAGGAGCCTAATCAACTGAGGCTCAGTTCGCAAGTTCTTATAATTTGATCCTCAGGGCGAGGTGGCTTAGATTACAACCGGCAGACCAAAATGCCCCTACTCTAGGGTAGGTCCTAAGCATATTCCTGGTATGTAGGGGCATTTTGGTCTTTCCAAAATAAGTCTTACATGAACCCAAGTTGAATTTGAGTTCCTAGGTTGGCGGTCCTTCGCTGCAAGCCTTCAGTCCTCGAGCGCCACTCATTGCTAGCATGAAAATCCAAGACCTTGGACTACCCGAGATTGTCTTTATTGGGCCCTTAATTTGGCTCCCTGAACATGGCCTCGCCCTTCATTCCCTTCAAGCCTTCCAAAAGTATTTTGTCTAGACTTTGCAAATGGCTTTGCTAGGCTTCTTGGTGACGCTCCTACGCTCGCCCTTTCAATTCAGAACCCTTGCAAATACATCCTTTTTTTACAGTCTTGCGAAGACATCCTCATTGGGGGCCGTCACTCTCGATCTAATGTTCTCTGCATGAAACAACATCTTGAGAGCCATGGATAGTTAGGTCGTCAGTTAGCCGTGAATATGGATGGCAATCAAGGGAGAAAGGCTTGTCCATACAAACGGTAATGGCAATGAGGGGATCAAAAATTCTAAATGGATGGCAATGAGGGAAATCTATAATTTTGGATGGCAATAAAGGAATTGTCATAGGTTTGAATGGCAGCGAAGGAATTCTCTCCATCCTCTAGTATCGGCCCCAACAATTATGGTTATCAAGTAAAACAAGGTGGAAGTGATGGCGAGCAGTGCTCCTGTGTGTCCAATCACTCGCGGCTCCTGGCCGAAAAATATGAGTACATCGTATGAGAGGTGCATCCAAGAGTGAAGTACAAACAGTGCAAGTCTGTGCTCAAGTGTTGTACTGCTAGCTAGCTAGCCGCCGTTCTCTAACAGCTCATGCTGATCGTGATTTATATACTAAATGCTTCCAGTTCCAGTTAGTGGCACACACAGAGATTTATAAAGGTTGCATTAATTGCATGTACGTATATAAACCAACGATGGCGCCGTGTTGTGCACGGTGCACATATATAGTAGGGCATGCTGGTGATGGGGACAAGCAGTATTCCTTGTGCCGGGTGACGAATTACGTACAGTGTATATAAAAGAGTAATAGGCCGGGCTGTGAGGAGTCGTCGCTCAGCTGGTTGGTACGGTTGAGCTTTCACCAGGGTATGTTCAGGTTCAACAAGCGGATCGATCGGTCTCTCTCATTATTCTCTTCTTGATTAGTTCCTTTTGTTGAAAAGCAGTTACCTGCTGCTCGTCCCTTTCGTTACTTAATTAATAGTGTCCTTCGGAATCTATGCACACACAAGCAACGCAACCGAAAGGGCGACTACTCAATCATCAGATGGCGATGTCACGACGACGCAACAGGCCAGGCAGCATAAAATTACTCGTGACGACCCGCTATCATTACTTCATTAGTAGCTACACATATTAGTGCTACGCTATGCATTATTGCTACTATATATCGTGCATTGTGCACATGCGTGTAGTGTAGATCCCAGCTGTCACGAAGTCACGAGAGAGAGAGCAGCTTGAGGGGACGATCGATCGATGTGGTTTGTCCGTAGCGTCGTTCGCCGGGCGCGCGCCGGCCGGTTCTCTCGGTGTTGTACGGCGCGAGCCTTCGCCCACCAGAGGCCGGCGTGTATATATTTATGGCGATAAGCCGATAACGCATCGCTCGCGTCGCGCGCGCGGTCACGTCCTCACGGGTGCTACTGCTAGCTAGCTCTTTAGGGGCCCCCGGCCGATGGAGGCCGGAGGATCCGACGTGTGTGATTTCGGTCTCCGCCTGCCCCGGTCGATTAGCCTTTTGCAGCAGCTGCAATCATGTTGCGGCGGAAAGCGGCGTAGCTGTGTCCTGTGTGACGACGATCCTGTTGCTATCATATACAGTACATATGCAAATTGGAAAGGACATGTGCATGGCTCCGCGGTTTAATTTGTACCGTAGCAGTCTTGTGTTCACGCATGCAGGCGCCAGAGAGAGTGCACCGTAGCCGCAGCCCTGCGTTGCACGCAGACGCGCAGGCAGATCACACCCGGTCCAGTGGTGTCTGCATGGGCTCTTGGTAGGGGCCTGTGTAAGTGTCATACCAGTGCACACTGCAGACTGCACAGGACCCCTGCACCGCCTCCCGCCGCTGCTTCACCGGCCAGTTTCGATTCCTGGTCGCCCTCGGCAGCGGCCCTCGCGCACGGTATAGCAAGCCGTAGCTGCAAACGTCAAGTTCGGTTGATTGATTGAATATTGATGGACGGACAGCAGTGTAGAGCACCAGCAACAGCAACGGGGAAGCAGAGTCCATCTCCAATTTTCTTCTTCAAATCAAAAAGGAAAAAAAAGGAGTCCATCTCCAAGTCTCCCCATGGCCTGCGCGTCGGCCTCTGGCTCCGCGGGGACGACGGTGGCCTTCGCTCGGTCTCGTCTCGTTCGGCTTCTTTGGCGGCCCAGCGGAGCAGGGCAGTTGGCCCGCAAGGCCGCGCGGTTAGGGAAATAGGGACAGGCTTACCGGAAACCGTCGCTGCCGACCAGTCGCATGCAAACCTCGCGCCGACCCCCTCAGAAAATTTAGGCCTTGTTCGTTTTCTTGGGAATGAAACTGCAGCAGGAATGGTCCTAGGAGGGGATCAAGTGAGATCCAGGTGATTTAGTTCCGGATGTCAAGAGACGAGGAAGCAAACCTGGCCGTAGATCACATAGAATGTCCAAGACTGGTCGGATTCTATTCCAGGCCAAGCTTAACCGAACGGCAATCTTTGTTGGTCGGGTTTTTGTTCCAGGTCGTTCTGAACCCGGCGGGTTGGGTCTCGTTCCGGGCCGTTCCGTGAGAAACGAACGAGGCCTTAATAAGATGACTAAGCAGCGGACTAAATAGCACGGCCCACGTGGCCCAAGAGAGCCATTCGCTCTACTCGGAGTGCAGAGTCGGACTCGGACGTCGCGACGCGCCTTCCACGGTAGGTACGTTAATTTCTTTTGTCCTATTTCTTTTCTATTTTCATTTCTTTTTTATTCAATGTTTTCCTTTTCTTTTTTCCTTTCCTTTCTTTTTTCATTTTTCTATTTTGTTGGTCTTTTACTATTCTTTTCGTTTCCTATTTCTATTTTCATTTTTTTATTTGTATGCTTTCCTTTTTCTTTTCTTTCATTCTTTTATTTTCCATTTCTTTTTTATTTTTTGGAATTTTTTTATTCTTTTATTTTTCTTTATTCTTTTACTATTTTTTATTTTACTCTATTAATTTTTATCTTTATTTCCTTTTTATTTTCATTTTTCCATGTCTTTTCTTCTATTTACCTTTCTTTTCTATTTTAGTTTATGTTTATGTAGATTCTTTTCATTTTGTTTTTATATTCTATTTTTATTTTATTCTCATTAGTTTTTATATTAATTGCTTTTTATGTTAGTACAAGCAATGGTCGAGTAGTATGTATGCTGACTTTTATATTTTGCATTCCTTATTTAAGTTTCAATTTTTCTATATATTTAGAATTTGGTATTCATGTTTTTATTTGCATTTTTTGTTATTTGAGTAATTAATTACTTCACTAATTTTATTTTTTACTTTTTATTTTTTACATTTCATGATATATGTGATTTTCACGCAGTATCCATGTGATGTTCTATGCTATATTTTGTAATGTTCACGTAGTATAAATGTGATGTTCTGTGATGTTTTGTGATGTTCAGTAGGATACATGTGATGTTCTATGATATACTGTGTAATGTTTGCGTAGTATAAACTGTGATGTTCTGTAATGTATTTGTGATGTTCAGTAGCATTATATATGTAATGTTCACGTAGTCTACATGTGATGTTCTCGGGTGTATTTTGAAATGTTTACATAGCATAAATATGATGTATTTATGATGTTCGGTATCATTATACATGTAATGTTCACATAGTCTACATGTGATGTTCTCTTATGTATTTTGAGATGTTCACATAGCATAAATGTGATGTTCGACGATTATCTTTGAATACATGTTCATTATGAGATAAATGTTTGTTTAAAATTTTTTATCGAAATATATTCATGTGGGGTCTTGTTTTGAAGAGTTTATTGCAAAGAATATGAGGTGCAATCGGATTTTAATTAGGATTCTTGGTTTAGGAGGTATGACTTTTTTTTTCTTCAGAAGCTATGGAATGCGCCGTTGTCAGTAATTTTGTATTTCCTGCTTGCATGTTGCGTTGAAGCGAGAAATACCGGCGTACGCTCTGCATCTGACGCGGGCATGATCGGCATGTAGGCCCATGCAAGAAACGACCCAATGTTTAGCGACGGGAATAATAATTTTGGAGGGGGCCGGCGAGCGATATGCGTCACCCAAATCGGCTGGTAGACGCCGCCCCCCCCCCTGGCTCACAGGCAACGCCAGTGTTCCCTTCCGATCAGCGTGCCGACCCTGCCCGTCTCTCCTTATTCCCCAGTTGTTTTCTACTATGAACAATAATTCCGTCCAACAATTGGTTCTTGACCTAGGACTTGGTTTTGGTCCAGCCCTTCACAGCCCAATTCGGTCACAAAAAACAGGCTTTAAGCCACTGCACAGCCACAAAAGGCCATCCCGGACGTATGTTTTAGACCCTTTATTTATGAGAATTGCTTTTTTGTTTTTCTTTTCTTTTTTTCATTTTTTCCTTTATCTTTCTTTTTTTGTTTCCATGGACTTTTCTTGTTCTTTTCATTTTTTATTAAAAAAATATTTTCTTCCTATTTAATTATTTTACTATAGTCAATTATTTTTTCAATTTATATTTATTATCTTTCTTTTTTTCTCTATTTAGTGAGGTGTTCTATGATGTATGCATATGATCATGTACTAATCTATAGATGTCTCATAATGTTTTATGAATTATTGTTCTTACAGTACCCATAAGATGTTCGACGGTGTATTCTAGATTGTTCATGTATTATCTATGGGATGTTTCACAATGTGTTTTTTTTCATATTACCTATGATAATGTTCTATATTGTATTTTAGGTTGTTTGCATAGTGTCCATGGGATGTTGTTTTATTTATTATTTTTCTCTATGGCGTGTTTCCCTTTTCGTTTATATTTTCTTTTCTATTTAATTTTGGTTATTGATTTTTTCTTTATTCTGCATTTTTCATATTTCATAGTATATTTTTCTTGTATCCATGACTTGGTGATATTCCCTTGACCTATTTCATCTATAATATAACATGACTTTTATGAGGTGTATTCCAAATAATCATTATAGTATTCATCAGATGTTCCATGTTACTCCGTATATCAATATCATGGATTGTTCTCATAGTATTTTTGAGACGGTCCATTATGTATTTTGGATTCCCCCCCCCCAAAGCATGCTGTCGGGGGCCAATACTAGGGTACCCAAAGAGGAGGGGCTAATAGTCGTTATACGTTAATCCATCCAGGCAGTCAAGGGTGCGAATACAGCTCCAACCGACACTGAGGCCGTCGGCTCCGCCTCGCCCGACCTCTGAGGCGGCCTCCGCCTCGCCCGACCTCTAAGGATGAGCACCGCCTCGCCCAACCCCAAGGTCGTGCGATCCGCCTCACTCGACCTCTGGGGACAGGTCCGCCTCGTCTGACACCGAGGTCGCGGGCTTCGTCTCGCCCGACCTCTAAGGGCGGGCTCTGCCTCGCCCGACGTCTGAGGGTTGGCTCTGCCTCGCCCCTCAGGGCGGGCTCCGCCTTGCCCAACGTCTGAGGACTGGCTCCGCCTTGCCCGACATCTAAGGGCGGGCTCTGCCTCGCCCGACGTCTAAGGACTGGCTTCGTCTCGCTCGATATCTGAGGGCGGGGTCCGCCTCACCCGATGTCTGAAGGATGGCTCTGCCTCGCCCGATCCCTCGGGTATGGCTCCTAACGGAAGCTCATGCCGCCGCCAACCACTACGGGCCAGAAAGTACAACCCAAGGTCAAACTTCTGGCATCATGTGGGAAGCGGACATGTCTCAATAGGACCCGTCCCCACGACATGTCATTCTAGGGAACTCACATCGCCTATAGTGATGGACACATGGTCACTATGCTGCCTACTCCCTATACGACCGCTGATCAGAACGCTGGTTTGGCGCGCCGCTCGTCGGGGCGCAATGGGACGTCATGACCCGCTGACAACGCCAGGGCATGGCATCATCAGCGGATAGGCGCCCGGCATGGAGTTGTCCCTGTCACCACCTGTCATGTCAGCGGGACCCGCACAAATGAAAAGAAAGGCCTGGCGACCCTAAAGGACTTTATCTCCCTCTCGTTCTTCTCTTTTCTCCTGATGTAACCCGTGCTTTTTTTTGGCCTATAAAAGGGAAAGCAGGGCACCCCACTAAGGGGCATCAGATGAAAACCACTAGCATTGAACCTCGAATAGATAGCCGACCAACGACCGAGCTCTCGGCACCCATTCGTTCTTTCCACCAGAGACTTGGGACATGTCCCTCTCTCGCCCATTTGTAACCCCTACTACGAACTTTTCAGTGATAGTAACACGAGCAGCAGCAATGAACTAGATGTAGGGACATTTTGCCCGAACCAGTATAAATCTTGTGTCCTCTTAGCACACCATCCGAGCTAGACGCGCAATATTAGAAATTTACTCGTTGGTGTTTACTTAAAATACCAACAGTTGGTGCACCAGGTAGGGGCTTTTTGTGCGTCTCGACATCCACACCAGGTTTCGGATGGCCAATCACGACATCAGCTAGGTCCCTGATGCGCACGTGCGCTTTGGGACCTAGACTTCACCGTCACGATGGAGGGAGAGATGGCGCTAGCTCCCGCCATCGTCCAACCTCTCCACTCCACTGGCCTCGACGCGATCGTCGAGGCGCAAGAGGAGCTATAGCTGCACGCACCAAAGGCCCATGCCCCTAGGAGCGACCAGCTCCTCAGCTTCGACTACGGGAGGTTAGAGCGTTAGCTCGACGTCTTCCTATGACCCCGACCGTCTCGAGAGGATCTCTGCCACCTCACCTTTTCGTTCGCCAATGTCATGGCGTAGCTCGCCGGGGGAGAGCCGCTCTCCCTGGAATACCTTATCCAGAGCACCCCGACAGCGCTCTTGTTCGGTCTGCGCAGCGTTGCTGAGACCTTTGGCCACCTTGTGGCACAACGCATGCCTCCTTTTCCCGCAAACGATGAGTTCGTAGGGATGACCGAATATGTCGCGGTGTCTTTCCACGATCTCCTTGTAGAGGAGTCGGAGTCGCCCTCTGGCTCTATCTCCAGCAGGAGGAGCCACCACCCCTCTCGCGAATGCTTCATGGCAGGTACCCCTGAGGGACATGTCAAAAGCATCTGCAAGGAGGAGGCTACCCCGACAAACAACCTGGATGATGAGGTCGAGGGGGAGACAAGAGCCCCACCCCCACCTATGGGTGGAGCAGCTAAAGGCCTAGCACCTAGAGCTTGAGGAAGCATGGCTCCAGCTCGAGCAGGAACACGCGGAGCTCGATCGAGAGATCAAGCGCCATGGAGACGGTGGGCGCGCGCACCATGGCCCGCGACGTGTACTGAAGGATCGTCGTGGATGATGAAGCCCTCCCACACTTTGCCCGGGTGAGCCAGAACATCGCTATAGCAGCGGCCTTGCTCCATGGGCTTTCAGGGCCTACGACGCCCGAGGATCAACGGGCCCACCATGAGATTCGCACGCTGCTCGAGCATGCGGCTGCGCAGCAGGCCAAGAGCTCACTGTCTCAGCGACGCGAGCTCAAAGCCAGCCAGCGCACGCCCTCAGAGTGACTCGATAATGACGCATCAGTCCACCAGGCGCCGTAAGGCGATAAGCCACACATCACGATTTTGGTGCATGAGCGTCTTGGCCGCAACCGTGACACGCGCGACACCTTTGATGCCCGCAGGCGTACCCACGGTGATGTGGGGGAGGCGCCACCGCGGCTACCACCCTCGATGGGGCGAATGCTATGACAACGGCAATGACCGAAGCCCGAGCCCTAGCTTACCGGGATCTCAAGCCTTCGATCGATCCATCCTCAACGCTGCCTTCCCACTAATGTACCGACCACCAACCAATGTCTTGAAATACTTTGGGGAAAGGACCCCTGGACTGTGGCTTGAGGATTATCAGCTTACCTGCCAAGCCGGTAGGGCGGATAATGATGATTTCATTATCCGCAACCTTCCATTGTTCCTGGACAATTCGCCGCGAATATGGTTGGAACACCTTCCGTCCAACAAAATACAATGTTGGGCGGATCTAAAGGAGATCTTTGTGGGGAACTTCTAGGACACGTACAAGCACCCTAGGAACCCATGGGATCTCAAAAACTACCGATAGAAGGCTAAAGAAACCCTTCGTGGGTATATGTAGTGCTTCTCCCGGTAGTGCAATGAGCTGCCTAACATCGCCAACGTCGATGTTATAGGAGCTTTCTTGTCTAGGACCACCTACGAGTCCCTGGTTCACAAGCTGGGATGTAAGGGCCCTTGAGCCACCAAGGAGCTCCTCGACATCGCCACCAACCATGCCTCGGGCGAGGAGGCGGTTGGAGCGATCTTTGACCGCCTCAAGGGCGAGGCGAGACGGGACAAGGACGCCAGTGAGGGCTCGCTCGTGGCCGTCACCGACCGTGGGGGGTCAGAAGCCCCGAACCACTTCGAGAAGCTGCTCGAGGGGCCATGTCCGAACTATGCCTTCCCCATCAAACATCTGTACAAGGACTGTAGTCTTATGAAGCGGTTCTTGTCCAGAGGCTCCAACAACGGGGAGCATGGGAAAGACCCCAACCCAACCATGGACGACACCGAGGGGAGGGATGGCGGCTTTTCGATGCTGGATGGCTACCTCATGACCGTCGAAGGGTCGGCAGCCTACGACTCCAAGCGTTGTCCAAAGCTCGCATGCCGTGAGGTCTATACGGCTGAGCCAACCACGTCTACCTTCCTCCGGTGGTCAGAGTCTGCCACAACCTTTGATCAGACCGACCACTCGGAGAGCATCCTATAGCCAAAGAGATACCAGCTCAAGATCGACCTAATCATCGGCTAGAAATGGCTCTCCAAGGTACTGATGGACGGAGGCAGTGGCCTCAACATCATGTACGCTGAGACGCTCAACGCCATAGGCATCGATCGATCACGCATCTGGCCGACTGGAGTGCCTTTCCACGGCATCATGCCTGGAAAGTAGGCTATGCCACTTGGGCAGATCAATCTGCCCATCACCTTCGGGGATCCGCCCAACTATAGGATGGAGATCCTCACCTTCGAGGTATTTTGGTTCCATGGAATCTACCACGCCATCCTGGGACGTCCATGCTACGCGAAGTTCATGGCCGTCCCCAACTACACCTACCTAAAGCTAAAGATGCCGGGACCATGCAGGGTCATCACCGTCGGCACCTCCTTCCAGTGCGCCTACGAGTGCGAAGTCGAGTGTTGCGATCACGCCGCGGCAATCGTCGCCTCCAAGGAGCTGGCGGCCATCAAGAAGGAGGTCGCTGAAGAAGCACCCGACCCCAAATGGTCGGCCGGGTCTTTTGAGCCTGTGGAGGGCGCCAAAGAGGTCCTCATAGACCCAGCGGCTCCAAAAGCAAGGTGGTGCGTGTTGGCACCACGCTTTCCTCCGAATAGGAAAGCGCGCTCGTCGACTTCCTCCGCGCCAACGCAGACATCTTTGCGTGGAAACCCTCGGACATGCTATGCATTCCAAGGGAAGTCACCGAGCATGCCTTGAAGGTCAGGCCAGCCTTCGAGCCGGTGAAGCAGGGCCTGCGTCGCTTTGATGAGGGGAAACGTAGGGCCATCGGCGAGGAGATCGCAAAGCTTTTGGTGGTCGGGTTCATCAAGGAAGTGTACCACCCCAAGTGGTTAGCAAATCCTATTCTTGTACAAAAAAAAGAGTAGACAATGGAGGATGTGTGTTGACTATATGAGTCTCAACAAAGTATGCCCAAAGGATCCATTTCCTTTGCCATGCATAGACCAAGTACTCGACTCCACTTCAGGGTGTGAAACCCTTTGGTTCCTTGATGCGTACTCTAGGTACCATCAAATCGTGATGAGAGAGTCTGACCATCTCGCGACATCTTTTGTCACTCCATTCGGATCATTCTGCTATGTCACGATGCTGTTAGGTCTAAAAACACTGGGGCTACGTACCAGCGTTGCATGCTCAAGTGTTTCGGGGACCTCATCGGGCGAACAGTTGAGGCCTACGTGGACGACATTGTAGTCAAGTCCAAATGGGTTGACCAGGTCATAGTCGACCTTGAGCAGACCTTCGCAAAACTCTGAGCAAACGACATTAAGTTCAACCTCAAGAAATGCGTTTTTGGGGTCCCAAGGGGTATGCTATTGGGTTTCATCGTCTCCAACCGTGGCATCGAGGCCAACCCAGAGAAGATCTCGACCATCATGAGGATGGGCCCCATTCAGAATATAAAGGGGGTACAGTGAGTTACAGGGTGCCTCGCCGCACTTAGCCGCTTCATCTCATGCCTCGGCGAATGAGGTCTCCCCCTTTATCGGCTTCTGAAGAAGGCCGACCGCTTCGAATGAACGAGGCGCTTGACATAGTCAAGCAACTCCTAACAAAGGCCCCGATCCTAGTTCCTCCGACCGATGGAGAACCGCTTCTGCTCTACATTGCGCCCACCACACAAGTGGTCAGCGCCGCCCTGGTGGTGGAGCAAGAAGAAGAGGGCCATGCCCTCAAAGTACAGCGTCCCATGTACTTCATTACTGAGGTCTTGTCCGATTCCAAGACCCGCTACCCCCAAATCCAGAAGCTCATGTACACCATCCTCATCGTCAAGAGGAAGCTACGCCACTACTTCGAATCACATCCTTCCCCCTCGGCGAGGTCATCCAAAACCAGGATGCCATAGGAAGAATCACGAAGTGGGCACTCGAGATGATGGGTCAAGGTATTTCGTATGCCTCTTGGATGGCCATCAAGTCCCAAGTGCTGGCTAATTTCATTGCAGAATGAACCGAGGTCCAAATGCCGCCAGCAGTCATCGACCACCAGTACTGGACGATGTACTTCGATGGATCGCTAATGAAGAAAGGCGTCGGCGTAGGGCTGGTCTTTGTTTTGCCCCTTTGGGTATGCATGAGGTGCATGGTTTGTATCCATTTCCCATCCTCCAATGATGTGGCCAAATATGAGGCACTCATCAATGGCCTACGCATCGCCATTGAGCTCGGTATCCGATGTCTCAATGTCCGGGGTGACTTCCAGCTGGTCATCGACTAGGTCATGAAGGAGTCGAGCTGTCACAATGCCAAGATGGCTGCATACTGCCAAGAAGTTCGCTAGCTAGAGGACAAGTACAATGGTCTTGAGCTCAACCACATCCTGAGGCGCCTCAATGAGGCGGCCGATACGCTGGTGAAAGCGGCATCCGACCGAGAGCCGGTGCCAACGGGCGTCTTCGCCAACGATCAACACAAGCCCTCAGTCCGCTACCAGGAGCCAAAATGAGCCGGTGATAGGCCACCTGCCCTCGGCTCAGGGGCTGACCAGCTATTGGCTCCATCCAACCTTGAGGTCATGAAGCTTGATGAAGATCCAGCGATAGAGCCCGACCCTCTAGTCGACTAGAGAACGCCTTACCTCGACTACCTTCTCCATGAGGCGCTGCCGACAGACAAGACAGAGGCTCGACGGTTCACACGTCATGCCAAGTCCTTTGTCCTTGTTGAGGGCAAACTCTACAAGCGAAGCCACACCAGGATACTACAGCTCTGCATCCCCACCAAATAGGGGAAGCGATTGCTGAGCGATATCCACGGTGGGGTTTGCAGTCATCATGCCACGCCTAAAACCCTGGTCAGAAACATGTTTCGATAGTGCTTCTACTAGCCAACCGCAGTGGACGACGCTGAGCATATCGTGCACACCTGCGAAGGGTGTCAGTACTACACTCGGTAGACCCACGTGCCGGCCCAAGCGTTCCAGACGAACCCCATCACATGGCCGTTCGCGGTCTAGGGGCTCGATCTGGTTGGACCTCTCAAAAGGGTGCCCGGGGGCTATACCCACTTACTTGTCGCTATAGACAAGTTTACAAAGTTGATAGAGGCTTGGTTGATCTCCACGATCAAGTCCGAGCAAGCCGTGTTGTTCTTCCTTAACATCATCCATCGCTTTGGAGTCCCAAACTCCATCATCACGGACAATGGCACATAGTTCACCAAAAAGAAGCTCCTCCGATTCTATGATGAATACCACATCCATGTTGATTGGGCCGCCGTAGCGTACCCCCGCACAAACAGGCAGTTCGAGAGAGCAAACGACATGGTCCTACAGGGCCTCGAGACTTGGATCTTCAACCGGCTGAACAAATTTGGCGCACGATGGGTCGTAGAACTTCCCGCGGTGCTCTAGAGCCTAAGGACGACCCCTAGCCAGGCCACCGACTACACGCCATTCTTCATGGTCTATGGTTCCGAGGCTATCCTCTCGACTGACCTTGACTATGGAGCACCAAGGGTTAGGGCATACGACGAATAGGGAGCCGAGGCATCCCTCGAGGATGCCATGGACCAGCTAGATGAAGCACGAGATGTCACCCTCCTCCGCTTGGCCAAGTACCAACAAGCGCTGTGCTGGTACCACGGTCGTCGAGTGCAGGGTCGGGCCTACAACATCGGAGACCTGGTGCTCCATCTCGTCTAGAGCTACAAGGACCGCCACAAGCTCTCTCTGCCATGGGAGGGACCATACGTCATCATGGAGGTGCTCTGACCTGGCGCTTTCAGGCTCAATACCATCGACGGCAAGGTCTTCGTCAATGCCTAGAACATCAAGCAGCTAAGTTGTTTTTACCCTTAATAAACACACACTTTCTCTTATCAGTTTCGCAATCAAACTCCTCAATCCTTAATGACACCCGACCCCAGCAACGGTGTAGGGTCGGGCCTCACTCGAGTCCTAATAAGAGCGTGCCTATCCGGTAGACATTCTCTATGCCCAACCCTCTCTTACGCTAAGGTCCAGAAGCAAGGTTTGTGGAAACAAACGCTGAGTAAAACTGGTCGGACTATGAGAGACCTATGCCTCGGTGGCTACGGCGCCTTTGCTCACCAGCATGATCAGAGTTTTTTCTGCACCCCTGGCTTTTTGGCCTTAGCCATGGCAAGAGTCGATGCTCGTCTAAGAGTTTATCCACCTAGCCAACTTTCTCTGTGCTCGACCCCCTCTCACGTTAAGACCTAGGAGCTAGGGTTGCGGGAACAAACTCTGCGTATAACTGGTCGGACTGTGAGAAATCTACACCCCAGCGGCTACGGCGCCGTTGCTCACCAGTGTGATCAGAATTTGCTCACCCACATCCCGAGCTCCACGGCCTTAACAACGAAAAGGGTCAGAATGCACTAACCTTTTTACACGAAAAGGGGAGAAGGGCTAAAACGTTGTTTAGCCATAATGAAATTTAAGAGCTTATCCACTTATTACATGTTCGCCGCCTAGCTTATCTGCCTAACTAAATTCTTGCATGGGATGTTCTCATCCCCTATCTCCATAGGAAAGTCTTGTCCCAGCAGGTCATACAAGTCGACCGGATGGCTTGGCCACAGCCGAGAGCCGGGTAGGGAGAAGTAGGGTGCCCCACGTGGGTTATGCCGACCCCATCACGAACGACAGACCTAGATTCCACTCTAACATATCCGGTAAGAGCTCCCCGAACCCGTCACTCGTACCATCAAGGAAAGTCCTATGCCAGCGGGTCACCCAAATCGATCGAATGATTTAGCCTGCCGCCGAGAGACGGGTCACCCTTACTTTACGCATGTTTTCTCATATTAATTTTTCTATCGAGCCTCTGACCCCAACAACGGCAAGGGGTCAGGCCTCGCACGGGGGCTGGTAGGGGTGTCTATTTCGTAGACACTCTTTCTGCCCGACCCCTTCTCACGTTAAAAACTAGAAGCAAGGTGCGCGGAAACAAACTTTGAGTAAAACCTGGTCAGACTACGAGAGACCTATGCCTCGGTGGCTATGGCGCCTTTGCTCACCAGCGTGATCAAAGTTTTTGTCCCCGCACCCCGAGCTTTAGCCTCCACCTTCTCGGGAAGTATTTGGAGGGGGCCACCTACGGAATCTCCATCGAGGAGAGGCCGAAAGGTCACCCAAGTCGATAGGACGGCTCGGGTCGTGGCCGAGAGATGGGTAAGGAGCAGTGGGATACCCCATGCAGGTTACGCCAACTCTGTCATGAACGATGGACCTGGACCCCACACGGACATATCCGGTAAGAGCTCATTGAACCCGTCACTCGAGCCGTCGAGGTAACTTTACCGGCCCCCACTTTTATTTTCCAATGCATTAAACATTCATTCATCCATTCATTCATACATTCATCCATACATTCGTCCCATACATCCAAGCATTGCATATGCAATTACTGCATCACAATGCTTCGCATCGCGTCACGAAGCGGTAGTCATCTCATTCGATATGAGCAGTGACCGACCAGGGTTCGAAGGCCGGCCCATGAAGGACTCGAGGCCACCTCACGTCAAACAGAGCCAGGAGAGAAAAACCGAGATGAGCCCTAGTGGCCCTACCCGACCTCGCTCAGAAGCAGACAGGGACATCTCTACCTTTCTCGTTCGATCCTAACCTTGAGCCAAGCCCATAGAATCTCCATCGAGGAGAGGCTACCAGGCCACCTGAGTCGCTCCAAAGTGGCATGGGCATCTACTGGGAGGCGGGTTAAGGAGCAGTGGAATGCCACATGAGGGCTATGCCGACCCCGTCAATGGATGATGGACCTAAATTTCACTCGGACGTGCCTGTTAGCAAGCTCACCGAGCACGACACTCAAGCCATCGAGGCAAGTGTCGTTAGCTCAGCCCCTCTAGTTGTGGAAACTAAGGACGGGGTGATGCATGAAATCTAGCCGACCCCTACCAAGCCCCATGGAGCTCGGGGGCTCGAGCCACCCAACCTGAACTCAGGAATCCACCAGACTGAGCTTCGAAGGCCAGCCCATGAATGGCCCGAGGTCACCTCGCGTCGACCAAAGCCAGGGGAGAAGATGTAGATGAGCCCCAATGACCTCCACCCAACCCGCTTAGAAGCGGACAGGGTCATCTTGACCTTCTCGTTCGATCCTAACCTCGAGTCGATCCCACAGAATCTCCATCAAGGAGAGGCCAGCGGGCCACCTGAAGTCGCTCTCTAGACCAACACAGGCATCTATCGGGGGCGGGTTAAGGAGCAGTGGAATGCCACATGAGGATTATGTCCACCCCATCACAAACGATGGACCCAAATTCCACTCGAATATGCCCATTAGCGAGCTCACCGAGCGAGTCACTCGAGCCATCGAGGCAAGTGATGTTAGCTCAACCCCTCCGGTTGCAAAAACCGCAGACGGGGCGACAATCACAAAGATGAGCCAACCCTCGACCGGACCCCTGCTATGTGCAAGGGCTCAAGGAAAGTTGGACTCGCAAAGAGACCAAATCCGCGGTCGCAGAACTGATGGCTCAGAACCTAGGGAGGGGGTACGTGTGAAAACAAGAGACGTTTTCTCCTACTAATTTCGCTATCCTCTCCTTGATCTTTAGTGACACCCGACCCCAGCAATGGCAAGGGGTCGAATCTCACTCGAGGGCTGATAAGGGTATAAATACACCCTTTCTAAAGCAGGCACCGTGTCTGACCTCTTCCTCACATTAAACCTAATGGCAAGGTCTGCTGAAATGGACGACTAAGTAAGGTTGGTTGGACTGTAAGAAACCTACGCCCCAGAGGCTACGGCACTCTTGCCTACCAGCATGATAAGAGTTTCCCTCCTACACCTCGGGCCCTATGGTCTTAACAAATGGAAGGTTCAAAACACATGAACCCCTTTTCACACATAAAAAGGGAGGAAAAAATAAATTCGATCAAACAAAACAAAATGATAAGTTTGTTCGGATAGTACAGAGGGGTCAGAGATTGTCCGCTTGTTACATAAATGATTGCTCGACCTATCTGGCTAACTAAACCCTCTAGGGGAGAACTATGCTTTCTATTCTCTTCACTAGGTCCAGCGAAAGAGGAGCCACTGTCGTTTCCATCTCCTCTAGCTCATGGGCTTCATAGTTAGGTGTGAAGCCGTGGCTCATCATCTCCAGGTCGATGCTGTCCCCGTAATGAGAACGAGTAATCGCGAAGGATTGATTAACCCTGGCGTGAAGGGCGTCCCTGTCAAGCTGGTGCACCCGAGCCATGATCACGACGGCACGGGCCACGAGCGAGCTGGTCCCCTATGACAGCACCACCTCAAGATCATCGTAGACCACTCCAAGGGTGGCGCTCAGGATAACGAGCTCGTCGCTCTCCGCCGAGAGATTCCTCCTCACCTCGGTGAGGTCCGGCCTCCAGCTTTTGGGCCGTCATGTTTCTGAGATCGGCCTAGAGGGAGCCGACCTTCTGCTGTGCGTCGTTGCACTCTTGGTAGGCCTGGTCATGCTCTCGGATGGCTAGATCACGCTCCTCGCGAGCCGTGCCACACTCCGAGCGAAGCCTTTCTACTGTTTGGAGCAGCTCATCCTGCTCCTTGCGCAACCGGGCGACCACCGTGGCATCTAGGCTCGCCTTCTTCTCCATGGTAGCGAGCTTCTCCTCAGCCCCTAGCTTCAGCTCCCTCTCCTTCTCAACCATAGCTAGGAGGTCGAGGATCCGCTAGCTAGTCTCGACGTCCTTCTAGAGTAGCTCGTCCCTCTCCTTCCTAACCTTGGTGGCCTCCTCGTCGTCCCTCCAAGACCTCACCAACAGGGCCTCGAACGCCCTCTCGGCCTCATCAACATGTCGGCAGACCTCGACCACCCATGACCAAAGGCTGTTTGCCTCCTCGGTGAGGGGGTCAGCTCGGCCATCCTCTACTGGGCGGCAACAAGCTGAGTGGTCACCTCCACGTGTAGCCATGCCTCCTCGACGAGGAGGTCCTAGGTTTCTTTCTGTTCACGAAGGAACCGAGACTTCCCCTAGTTGCGAGCGATGAGGGGCTGAAAAAAGACGATGGTCAGAATACAAAAATATATAGAGAAAGAAAAGGGCAAGAAACAGGATCAGACAAATACTCAACCGGCGAGAATGACAACGTCGTGTAAAGCGCCCCTGGCGTCATCTAGGGCTTCGAGCACGGACACGATCCCCACGTCAAGGCTCTCTCGCTCCATGCTCTCGGCGGTGGCATCGAGGGTGAAGAGCGTCGATGCCAGATCCTGTGGATTTGTCCACCGGAGCAGGGGCTTGCCCCGCGCAGGTGAGTCACCGCCCACCGACGTCAGGGCCAGAGATGACTCCCCACCGGCTCCAAGCTCCACCGAACCCTCTCACCGTGACGTTCCCATCGGGACGTCCCCTCCGGTGATGGAAGGGGTCAGTGGTACGGATGCCGACCCCTCTTCTAGCACCACGACCTTTGGGGACCCCTCAGCCACGTCCCCTTCCATTCGGCCCACGCCAGACTCTGTTGCCTGGGCTGCCGATGGCGTGAATCGCGCCTGTGCCTCAGGCACCGCCACGATAGCGCCCGGCTGTGACCCGCCTACCACAGCCACCGCCACCTCCACCTATGCTGGTAGGGTCATGATCGATTGCGGTCGGTAGCCCCGTCCGCCTCGGTCATCGACAGCAGTATCGTGGCCATCGCCGACCGCTCCGCAACCTCCGAAGGCGTCCCATGAGCCCCCACGTCCACCCGTCCCGCCGACGGCATAGGCGCCACCATGGGCAGCGCCTGACCGGATGGCGTCACAGTCACACTGGCGCTACTCCCACCCGAAATGGGCATGACGCCAGCCGACGGCTGCCGCCTCGCTCGAAGGGTGACGCTTTTCTTCGACGCCGGCGTGAAAGGATTGCGCTGCATGCTGATGCTACAAGGGACAAAAAGCATAAGTCATGATGAAATCCATCCAAAACAAAGAAAACAGGGGAACTGATAACTTATCTCTGCGCTGTTGGGTGGCAGATATGTTTGGGGGGTGAACCCCCCGACCTCTGCTCTGCCTCATCGGGACAAGGCTGTTTTGAGCCCACCCCCTGCTCCTAGGTAGAGGGGCTCACTCCCCTTAACTCTTGGGGTGCGGCAACAGAGGCGACTGCCCCTGTTGACTCCTGAGGGAAGCCAATGGTGCGTCCCACCCCTACTGGCTCCTCAGACGTACCCTCTCCTCCGTGGAAAGGAAAGGGTCCCGACTCTTGCAAGGACGAACCAATACCTATCAGCACATCATCGTTCTCCAGGTCATCACACTCGATGTTGTCGACTACCTTGTCGCCATCGCCATCATCATCATCATCGTTGCTGTCCTCCCCCCATTCCTGCGCCCGCAGCTTTCGCTGCCTCTTCCTCTTCTTGTCCTCCTTTGCCTTCCTCAATCGCTCGCCCTCGGCGCGATTCGCCGCCCTCATGGACGAATCCCTTGGCAACGGAGCTGGGTGATCCATGAAGATGAGGTCCCTTGGTTGATCCTGTCCCTCTCAAGGTTAGTATCAAGAGGTCGGGAAATCAATTGAAGAGGAGGTATGAGGAGGGGAAACTTACGAAGACGACATGGCCTGGTTTCGGCCGCATCGGAGGATGTCCCGGCACTGGGTAGACGAAGTCGAGGGGGGCACCCGTGTCATCCTACAAAGGCTCCATCGCCTCCTTGATGCGTTGCGTGATCTCAGAGTTGGAGAGCACCCCCTCGTCGTTCCATCGAACGACGCCTCAGGTGCCATCGCGTACAGCAGGAGCACGCGCGTCATCAATGGCGCCACCCTCCTTACGTGGTAGGCCCCGATGACACCTTACCCCTTTAGGCCGCTCTCCTTCAGGATGTGGATGGCGGCGATGTGATCCTAGATCTTCTTCTTGTCTTTCTTCGGGACGCCCCACTTCCTCCATGACTCCGGGGCCTCCTCGATATGGCGTCCGGTCAACTCCGGCAGGGCAACGGTGGTGTCGTTCTTAAGGTAGAACCACTGCAAGTGCCACCCCTTGTTGGATGTCAACAGCTGCGTCGGCGGGTACTTGACAACCTGGTTGTTCCAGAGCTAGATGCCGGCGCACTCCATCGGCATGTGCAGCTCCTGCCTGCCGCTTTTCTCCCACTTCTTCTGAGGGTGATGGCGAAGAAGTACCTCCATAGATTGAAGTGGGGGCTGATCCCTAGGAATCCCTCATACGGGGCGACGGATGCCACCATGTGCTAGATCTCATTAGGATTGAGGTGCTGCAACTTGATCTTGTAGTAGTGTAACAGCCCCCGAAGAAATCTATGGGCGGCGGTAGCGAACCCACGCTCATGGAAGTGCGTGAACGACACCACGTAGCCGTCGTGTGGCGACGGTAGATCCTCCTCGTTGGGCAGCAGCCACTCCTCGGCTGAGGTCTACACCTGGAGAAGGCCTCAATGGACGAGGCCCTCCATGCGCTGGAAGGTGATGTAAGAGCGGCACCACAAATCCATTGGAAGATGGGGGGCGGGTCGATGCGAGCTCGACGGCGATGGGGATGCGGATGCAGGAAGCCTAGGCAATTGGCGGCGGCGGTTACAGATGCAAAGGCAAGAAGGCAAGGTATGAAACCTGGGGGTGAACCCTTTTGTTTTATAGGGGCGACGGGCATGAGGAAACCAACCGCCCGCCTAGATCTCCATGCCTACCACGATCTGCCACAATGTCACGCCGTGGGATATGCGTACGCAATCTCTATCCGTTCCCTCAGAAAACTCGCCAAATGTTTTGCCTCTCTGGATGGGTCACGACTCGTCACAAGTGCGAGGAATATGGATCTAAAAACACCTCTACGACCCGTCAGGGCCCAGGAGCTCAAAGGTTGGCCCATCAATGGGTTTCACAACCGCTCTGGGCACCTTCAAGGTAAGGAAGTAGAAAGGGATGGGTCCGCTAACGACCAACACCTAGGCACACAAGCGCTCTAGGCTTCCTGGCCCACGTTCGAGTCTCGGCTAGATATAATCCATGGTTTTTTCCCTAAGGAAGGCAGAGAGCCCTCGGGACCGGTCGAATGGACCCGAGACCTATATGGATTGACCGCTGAGAATCTAGAGTCGGTCACCAGCTGGTCCTAGCCGGATCCCCGCGAATGGGATACCGGGGCCCCAATCAGGAAAGACCTTTTCCAACCCACAAAATCTCATTGCCATACCCGTGAAGGGTTCGGTCTTGATGAAAGGGAACCACCGTTGCCAGGTTACGCCATGGGCTACAAAATAAGGCCAAAGCCGTCAGAGTCCTCCCATTTGGAAAAGCCTTCGAAGGAGTATTCTACTCCTCTGAAGGTTCGGGGGCTCCTGTCGGGGGCCAATACTAGGGTACCCAAAGAGGAGGGGCTAATGGTTGTTATACGTTAATCCATCCAGGCAATCAAGGGTGCGATTAAGGATGAAAACGGTCGAACTCGGTCGAAAAACTCCTCAACCGTTTTCTACTTTTACATTTGAAATACGAAAGCGAAAGCGAAAGCGGACAAGCCGGACACGAAAATGAACACGAACTTACGGAATATCTAGAATTTCGGAAACGAACCAATTCGAGCGGAATTATGTCGAACACGGTCGGTATGCGAAAATTCAATACGAAATACCGACCCACAGTGCATAGCATTAAACAAGTGTACGACCAAATACATAACAAGTTCACAACTAACAAGTGCATGATCTAGTTCAAGTGCATAGCATTAAACAAGTGCACGACCAAATACATAATAAGAGAGATGAGGCTGGACGCCGTCTATAAGAGAGGGCAGCTAGCCACCAGTAGAAAGAACGCAGCTGCGTGGTGAGCAGCCTGTAATTGGGCTGTATGACCTGTGCAGTTGGCCAAATTCGGTTTAAACCAAATTTTGAATTCGGAATATTTCAAATTAAAAGTAAAAAAGTAGAAAATGGTCGAAAAATGTGTAAACTGTTTTCTACTTTTACATTTGAAATACGAAACATCTCAAATGCGAAAGCGAAAACGGTAAAGTCGGACAAGAAAATGCGAATTCGATCGGATTAAATATAGAAAACGATGCGGTTCGGTTCGGGATATTTTCGTTCCGTTTTCATCCTTAGGTGCGACTACAGCTCCAACCGACACCGAGGTTGTGGGCTCCGCCTCGCCCGACCTCTGGGGATGGCCTTCGCCTCACCCGACACCGAGGACAGGGGTCCGCCTTGCCCGACCTCTAAGGGCGAGCTCCCCCTCGCCCGACCCCAAGGTCGTACGATCCGCCTCGCCCGACCTCTAGGGACAGGTCCGCCTCGCCCAACACCGAGGTCGCGGGCTTCGCCTCGCTCGACCTCTAAGGGAGGGCTCCACCTCGCTCGACCCCCGAGGGCGGGCTCCACCTCGCCCGTTGTCTGAGGGCCGGCTCCGCCTTGCCCGACCCCCGAGGGCGGTCTCCGCCTCGCCCGACGTCTGAGGGCTGGCTCCGCCTCGCCCGACGTCTGAGGGTGCGATCCGCCTCGCCCGATGTCTAAGGGTGGGCTCCGCCTCGCCCGACGTCTGAAGGCTGGCTCCGCCTCGCCCGATCCCTCGGGCACGGCTCCTAACGGAAGCTCATGCCGTCACCAACCACTACGGGCCAAAAAAGTACAAGCCAATGTCAAACTTCTGGCATCATGCGGGGAGCGGTCACGTCTCAACACGACCCGTCCCCGCAACATGTCATTCCAGGGAACTCACATTGCCCACAGTGACGGACGCGTGGTCACTATGCTGCCTACTCCCTGTACCTTCGCTGATCAGCACGCTGGTTCGCTGCGTAGCCCGCCGGGGCGGAATGGGACATCATGACCCACTGACAATGCTAGGGTATGGCATCATCGGCGGACAGGCGCCCGGCATGGAGCTGTCCCTGTCACCACCTGTCGTGTCAGCGGGACCCGCACAAATGAAAAGAAAGGCCTGGTGACCGTGAAGGACTTCCTCTCCCTCTCATTCTCCTCTTTTCTCCCGCTGTAACCCGTGCTTTTCCTTGGCCTATAAAAGGAAAAGCAGGGCACCCCACTAAGGGGCATCAGATAAAAACCACTAGCATCGAACCTAGAATAGATAGCCGAGCAGCGACCGAGCTCTCGGCACCCATTTGTTCTTTCCACTAAAGACTTGGGACATGTCCCTCTCTTGCCCGTTTGTACCCCTACTATGAACTTTTCAGTGCTAGTAACACGAGCAGCAGTAACGAACTGGACGTAGGGACATTCCGCCCGAACCAGTATAAACCTTGTGTCCTCTTAGCACACCATCCGAGCCAGACACGCAATATTAGAAATTTACTCATTGGTGTTTACTCAAAACACCGACACATGCATATTACATAAGTGGTTTATTTTTCAATGTTCGTTAGTACCCATGAGATGTTCCATAGTGTATTTTAAGTTATTTGTGTAGTATACATGAAATATTCCCCAATGTATTGTCTATTGTTTACATAATATACATGAGATGTTCTATGGTGTATTTTAATTTGTTTGCCTAGCTTAGTATCCATGGGATCTTCAAAGGTATAATTTAATTATTCCATTGTGCATGATGTTCTCATTTTCTAATACTGGATACAGTTATTATGGAACTCCATTCACCTGAACCTTGAATTTTATTCTCCTAAATTTAGAATATTATTCTCCTGTACCTAGAACTTTGTTCTCGTGAATGTGGAACATTGTGTCCTAAATTTGGAAAATTGCCCTGCTTAACAAAAAACAGAAATGTTCTAACTTTATGAGAAAAAATGTTCTTCAAAGAAGTTTTATTTGGATATATCTATGTTGGGTCATGTCTAGAAGGATTTGTTATATGAAACACAATGGTCAAATTAAAATTTAATTTGGATTCTTTTTATATAAACTATGGCTTTTTTAAGTTGTGTGCTAGCATATGGGCTGATGTATAAGCAAATTTGTTTGAATTTGTATTCATGCATACTTTTTTTCCTCTAAAAAACCATGCTTCATGCCTATTTTAATGAGCCGATGCAAAAAAAAAAAAAAAAAACATATCGTAAACATCAAAGATCCAGACGGATGGTCGACATGCGACTGCATGCCGATGGGTCGCTGTCGAAGGCTATCAATACCTGATGTGCAAACCCATTGAGCAGTACAAGAGCTTTATTTGGTGGTGTCACCCAGCCTACCGTGTGTGCTTTTTCCCACATTACCTTATCACAAGCCCATAGATTGTTTGTTTGAAGCAACACAAATATAATTATTTTTGTTTCTATTTCTCCCATTAATCTGCTATCTAGGTCTTAGGGGCTGAATGGTTTGGTGCCAGGAAAAGTCCGGCCAAATTTTAGCCTGCTATGCAATTTTGGCTACCATTTCGACTCTACCAATGCAAGACAATTATATTGGCCTTGACCACCTAGGGTCTGGCGCATGTTTTGGTGGCCTGGCTTTGGCTTGGCCGGCCAAACTAGTGAATGGTGATGTGGCGACTTGCTAGTGGCTACATGTAGTCCAACATTTTTTGAGTTAGGAGTTTTAAATGATAATATCTCTTAAACCATACGCTCATTTACTTTCAGTTCACATTATAATATTCCTCACATTTGTGTCAAAAAACTAAAATAAGATCCATATATATTCCTCAGTTAATTGTGGTTGATTGATTGTATGGTTAATATTGATTCTGAGGTTAATGTATAAACAAATGATATTACGTGGTTATTTTCATGTATGGATAGTGTTAGACAGTTGGTCGCTATAAATATATACAGTTAAACTATTGGTCGGTATAAGTTTATAAAAGGAGTCAAACCATGTGTCGGTATATATACATAGTACCATCCAACGGTAGGTCGGTATAGGTGTGTCGGCCGGTATAAGTTTATGGCGACACCACTATCAGCAACACATAGTCGGTCGGTATAGATCTATAGCGACCTAATCGCTATAACGACTTATATCGACCCTCCGTAGGACGGTATAGATGGGATGTGGTATAGTGATAGTGATAGATGGACCCACATAGCATATTTATAAGTTTGGCAAAAAAAATAGCATGGTAGCAATCCAAACACCGCTAAGTCCCCTTGATTTTGGCACTAGCTAAGATTTTGTTTGGCCATGATCTAAACATCTTTTTTAACAAAATGATACTCCGTTTATTTACATGCCACGTGAGTTTTGTTCTAAGTCAAACAATACTATTTTTTATCATCCATTTTTTAAAAGTCATTATAGTTTTGCAACATATAAATTAGATAGATTATGAAAGTATTTCTTATAGTAAATCTAAAAACATAAACCTTATGATATCAATCTATATAAGTTTTTTTTAAATGATAGTCAAAATATAAATGTTTGGCGAACTGATCATAGATCAGTTGGTTGGGTTTCCTGTGGTGGAACTTTCCCACCGGGGTTTAAGTCCTCCACTTGGCACGGGTGCTCGTATTTTCCTGGATTTATTTCAGGATTTAATGGCGCTATACTTTCAATGGTAGGCGACGTCGCCGTCGACAACGAAACGTCTGTGGTGACTTCGTGAACCTTAAGATCTGCCGGCTCAGTCCTTCGGAGATGCTCATAGGGGTAGGGTTTACGTACGCGTGTTCATTTTTTTTTTGTGAAAGTGCGTACGCATGTTTATAGGGTGAGTGTGCGTGCATGTGTGGACGTGTACGTTGTACTGTGTAATTTTAAAAAATAAATAAATGTTTGATAATACGGCATGTAAATAAAAATAGAGGGAGCATGTGGCATCAAAACAGGTCCTTGCGCCGCTCCTGTAGTCCTGTCCTCCTCTGCTCCGCGCCTACAGTATTTTCCCTTGGTTGGCCAATCTGAAACTCTAAGAATTGCGTGGAGGAATCACGGGCACAGCGACAGCCGACACTGTCACAGCTCACAGGAAATTGACGAGCTTGCTTCGTGACGAGTTGGACGACCATGGCCCTCGACTTTGAGTCTTTGTGGCACTGACACGAGATCAGGGCCTTGTTTAGTTCCCTTTAAAGTTCCAAGTTTTTTCACTCTCTCTTCATCACATCAATTTTTGGACGTTTGTATGGAGCATTAAATATAGGTAAAAAAAATAACTAATTACACAGTTTAGTTGGAAATCACGAGATGAATCTTTTAAGCCTAGTTGGTCCACGATTAGACAAAGTTTACCAAATAAGACGAAAGTGGTACTATTCATCGGTTTGAAATTTTTCTCAATCTAAGGCCTTGTTTAGTTTCCTTCAAAATTCCAAGTTTTTTCACTCTCTCTCCATCACATCAATTTTTAGCCGCTTGCATGGAGTATTAAATGTAGGTAAAAAAAAAACTAATTACACAGTTTAGTTGGAAATCACGAGATGAATCTTTTGAACCTAGATGGTCCACGATTGGACAATATTTACCAAATAAGACGAAAGTGGTACTATTCATCAGGTTGAAAAAACTTTCAAACTAAACAAGGCCTAAACAAGGCCCAGTTCTTGAATGCTTGGTCTTCGATCCCTGTGCGCTTTGACTGCCTGCATGCTGCCGCTCCGTAGAGCCGTAGGCCGCATATAGGCCCGTAGCTGATACGCGGTGGAGGACGTTTACGGACTGTAGTATTGCTCCAGGTCGAGGAGTTGTTTTTTTGAGTTAAGCTTCGGGGGATCAAAGAACTTCCAACCTGCATTACATTCCACAGATGCCGGTAAAACCGGTTGGTGGAAGGGGGCAAGCCCTCCAAGTTACAAAGTCTTACAAATATTCAAGTAAATGGAACGATTACATGTCAAAGGTGTTTCTCCATTTAGCGGCCAGGGAAGCATTCTTCCTCGGTATGCGGCAGACCCAGGAGCATGCTGACTCCTTGCAAGCAGCCACAAGACGACCCACGCTTGGTTCCAAACCTCTGAAGACCACCTCGTTGCGGTGTTTCCAAATTTCCCAGCAGCATAGGATGATGATAGGGTGGGCGACGTCAAGATGAATCCTCGGTGGCGTGAGCGTCTCCCAGAGCTGTGTCACCGGAGCTATCCCTTCCGGCACCCAGCCTATAGCATGCCAGAAGGTAGTAACGAAGCTGCAACCTGAAAAAATGTGGTCTGCCGACTCGTCCGCAGCCCCACAAATCTCACAGGTAGTATGTTGAAGTAGGTTCTTGCGAACGAGGCAGGTTTTGCAGTTGATCCTGTTCTTTGTGAGTAGCCAGGCGAAGAACTTTACCCTTGGCAGCGCGAACGAGTGCCAGATGAATTTGAAGGCGGGGGACGGCTGATCGCCCTGAGTGGACGCCTTGTAGATGAAGCTGGTTAGGAGCTTCCCGGCGGCATCCTAGAATAGGCTAGATCTCTGGTCCGGGGCGTTGTCAAGCTCGACGTCCATTAGAAGCGTGTCGAGCAACTGTAGATCGGCGGCGACTTGGCTGGACAGTCGCTATTGCAGCATGTTATGAAGGCCGCCATGGACGACGTCGCGCACGGATGTGGCTTGGCCGACAAAGTGACTGAAGAGCACCGGTATTTTCACCGCCAACGGTTCGTCCGTGAGCCATGTGTCATGCCAAAAGGAGGTGTCTTCTCCGTTCCCCACCGAGACCGTCGTGATGTGTTGATAGGCGGGAAGTAGATCGTGTATGGCCGCCTAGTGCGTGCCGGCCATGTCGCCCGTGAGGTCGGCGAGGTTTAGCTTGCTGCGCGCCCACATAACCCACGCCGAGCCTTGCGGGTGGTTTAGGCGATGTACCAACTTCAAAAGTAGACATGCGTTCTGGGTGTCCAGCCGCTTGACGCTTAGACCCCCATCCTCCTTGGCTTGACAGACCATCTCCCAGGCCACCAAACACATCGCGCCGGTGGCCTTGTCCGTCCCAGACCACAGGAAGGCACGGCGGCGGGCGTCGATCACAGCGACAACCTCGGGGGGAGTAGCATGGCGCCCATGGCGTAGGTGGGGACTCAGATGAGGACGGCGTTGACGAGGACCACTCTGCCCGCCGTGGCCAGCAGCATGGCCTGCCAGCCCGCTAGGTACCGATCCACCTTGGCAATGAGCGGAGCGAACGTCGAAAGTGGGAGCTTGACATTGGAGAGCGGCAGTCCCAGGTAGGTTTGGGGAAAACTGCCGACGTTGCAGTTGAGAACGCCTAGGAAATTCTCGATGGCCCCCTCCGGCAAGTGCATCGGTATGATAGTGCTCTTGTCATAGTTGATCTTGAGGCCGGTCGCCGACGAGAACATGTCGAGGAGCTGTTTGAGCCTGGCAACATCTCCAGTCTCCGCCCTGACGAGAATGATGGTGTCGTCGGCGTACTGGAGGACTGGGCACGGACCATCGGCCATTGGGTGTCGGACCGAGCCATCAGACAAGGTGGAGGAGTTGTTGTAGGCTGTAGTACTGCTGTGCTGTAGACTAACTTCTTCCCCTGAGATCCACAGCATGTTCATTTCGACTGAAACGATCATGGATTATTATTGTTGGCTGATTTGATATAAAAAAATTATTCTTTTTATAATCCACGATCTAAGCGAGCAGGCTGCTGCTCGATCGGATACACTCTCTCCTATTGGCCGGAGCAGGGGCTTCCGCGCGCGCCTGGGACAGGGAGGACTCACACGACAAACTGCATTGAAAATCTGCTATTTTTAAATGCTAGACCTCTGAGATTAGTACCATTGCCTGCTCATCTGACGGATCGCGCGACAGGATCGTCCGGGCTCCGGCCCTCTGAGCTTAGTACGCATGTGCTGCCTAGCTAGGGGGGATACGCCTCGCCGAACGTAGGATTACGTTCGAGCTAGTGCCATGCCTTGTCTAGTAGTACTAGGTACATGCGCTTCCACAGCTCTACTTGACGGAGGATCTTCGCTTAGAGAACCGGTCGCGCAGACGCCAGCGGCCAGCCAGCCACGCGTTCTGTACTCAGGCATGCTGGATACCTGCGGCGTGTTCGCTGGCTCGTACATGGCTTATTATAAGCCATAGCTTATTAGTCAACGAACAGTATTTTTTTCTCATATCAAACCAGCCAACAATACTTTTAGTCATGGCTTATAAGTCAAATCAGCCCAAACGAACAGGGCGCTGGATTATACTACTGCTGACGGTGGCCATGTTCGCTTGCCGTACCGTTTTAGCAAAATAACAGTATAAGTATCAGCATCAACTATTTTTACAGCCAGCCGAACAGAGCCAGGTATTGCAGGTGCGATGCATTAAAATCAACCGGCAGTCCGGCACCCAGCACGGCAATGGCATGGCTACGGGTGTGTTTGGTTTCATTGCTTAGTTGTAGCCTGGTTAGTTAGGATTGTAGCCTGAGTAGATTAAACCTGGTTCCAGCAAGCCAACGAGAAGTTGTTTGATTGTCTAAGCCTAGCTAGCCTCACAACGTGTCTGGTTGCCTAATTTGTTTTTTATACCATCACATCATCTCTAAATTGGTAAGTTTTACCCCTTTAACGGATTTTGTCGAACTGGTGATGGGCATCTTGGAGAAGGGCTGTGTCATCGGCTCAACGCAGTGGCATGGGCGACGCGGTTCTTGCATTGCATGGGCGCGCGCGGCGCACGCATGCGTGCGAATCATGCGATTCTTGGCATAATGGCATCGATCGCGCCGCGCCCGGGCGGGTCGCTGCGGGCTGCGGGCTGCGGCGCCAAGAGGAGACATGGATCGATTGGTCAAAGCAGCAGAGACGGGGTATCCGTATCACAACCGCGGCCGGCCTACGTACTGCCTACCGCGGTACTCCTATACTACTGTGCTGCTGGCTAGTTGCTACAGTCCTGCAGCCAAATGAGACGTACCACTTCTGACTTCTACCCTATACAAGTATACAACGTACTATATAAGGATGCTGCTGTTGATTTCACAGGATTAATGCTTAACTCTAATGATTAATAACCTCACGTGACCAAATTATCTCGTGTGGCAGCGACTTTGCACACAAGCAAGCCAACAATGCAGGATTATTACATAATGCATGACATCACCAAGCCGGGTTGTTTATTACTCTGTCAGCTTAAAAATACATGTTGTTTTAGTTTTGTCCTAAGTTAACTTTTATGAAGTCATAGAAAAATATATTAATATCTATAATACCAAATAAATGCACCACCATCAATGGATTTGACGAAAGTATTTTGATGCTATAGATTTTTGGCATATCTTTTCTATATTAGTCGAAGTTTGACAAGTTCGACTTAGAAAAAAAAACTAAAACAACCAACATTTCACAACTCAGTCGATGAATTTTAGTTGAAGCTAGAGCCTATGTCCTCAAGACACTGTCATGTGACCACCAAAGGTCCTAGCCATGGTCACCTACTCGGAAGACTATCACCACTTGGCCACGAACAACTTACAATATTACTTCTCATGCATATTTATGAGGTCACATTATAGGACCACGACTCTAGTTTTAGAGGAAGGCTAATAATACAACGGGTTGCTAACTGTAAGATCTTTGTAGCCTATTTCTCAGTGCACCTATATAGTAGTTAGCTCTTCATTATTGATACATGGCCCATTTGTCTCTCTAACAAAGTTTCTTGATTCTTGTTGTAAGCTTACAACCCACTTCTTCTCTCTCATCTCCTCTCTCTCCTCCACCTCAGTATTTAGCCTGCTTACTGCCTGTTATTATATACTCCCTCCATATCGGAAAAAACGTCGTTCTACGGCCTCGTATGGTTTGCAGAATTAAGGTCGTTTTAGATCAGTTAACCATGTTTTGGACTCTAATGCCCCTGGACTCCTCGGTTACCATCAGTGCAATTAAATCGGCCCCTTCGGTTGCCGCCGCTCCACGCCCCAGTCGTTTCGTCGCCCACTTCGCCTCCCCTTCCTCGCTCAGCGTGCTTCGTCGCTCTCTCTCTCGCCATGAAGCCCACTTGGGCCATGGAGGTGGTGCCGGACTCCGTCGAGTCGGAGGAGGCAGCGCTGGACTCTGTCGAGTTGGAGGAGGTGGCACTAGACTCCGTCGAGTCGGAGGAGATGGCGCCGGACTCCGTCATGAAGCTCCCTCTTGCCATGGAGATGGCGCCCTAGGACCTCGAGCAGGAATTGACGACGCCGCAGGAACTCGAGCTGGACTCCAGCGCCCAGCAAGACTTTGTGCCAGATTCCTTGCTGCTGGAGTCCCAGCCGCCTCCTTGTGTTCGCTGCGGCACGACCCACGACTGCAACGACGTTGAAGCTTGTCGCCTAGCTCGCCATCTCGCTAACAGGTGTGCCCGTTGTGGTCTTGTTCATAGTGACTACGACCTCTTTGCAAGGATAATGGACGACCTAGGCAAATTTGATTGTGAAACGTATATTCCTGATGTCGAAAAGCTTCAAATGGATGGTGACACTATACTTGTGCCTGAGCACGTTTTGAAGAAGCTGGACGAGCTCAAGAAGAAGAAGTAAGACGCAAAGAAATAACAGCGAGGTAATCGGCAAGGTTACATGTCTCATTCATTCAAGCAAACACGGCTCCTAAATTGCTGCCTAAGCTTACACGTCTAATTGTTTGCTGCAGGAAGACTAGCAATGGCATCAGCTAACAACGACACCTCACAAGAAATTTGCAATGGCAGCCGGCCTTCTTTCTCTAGTGTTCCCTTTTTCATGTGAGGAATCTTGAACTTGTTACATCCTCTAACCTTCATGGTTTCCTTCAAAACACTCTGAAGTGTTAAATAAATCATGTTTGCTTTGTGTGGACAATGCTCTTGGAATGCCTACATGTGTTGAAAAAAAATCAAAAAATGAATAGATCTGTTGTTGAAGAAACAATGAAATTAAACAAGTGAACAAGTGATCAATTTACCTCTTGCACTGTTGGAATTAGACCTTCCACAGTTTTTGCTTGCTTCTTGTATTGAATAGATTGAATAGCTCGAAAAAACCCCAAGTCTAAAAAGTTGAAATCCGGAGAATTAGGTGGTTGACAAATTAGGCGAATGTCATATCCTTCTTGCTTAGCAGCCTCAAAAAAAACCGGATCATTCACTTCTAAATGAGAAGGTGCATTATCCTGCTGAATGTAAATTGGTTGGTTCACATCTTTACGTGGCCATTTGGCTCGAATGGCAGGCAACACTTTGTGAACCATGAAGTCTCTAATCACATCTCTTGTGATTGAAGTTATGGGCTTGACAACTTGGGTACCAGCTAGACGATTTCTACCGTCTCTTTTAGCATTTTCATAAGTAACAAGTGGAAAACAACCAATTTTCACATAAAAAATGCACACTCCATTCTTAAACCTTGGCCGAGCACAAACACACAAAAACATGAGCCTAGGAATGTAATTCTTGCTCTTACAAGTGCGATGGGGACCATCTTCCTCGGGTAGCAAGTAGTACTTCTCTGATTTTTGAGTGAGGAAAAAACATTTTTCATCGATGAACACATGGTTAAAAAATCCCTTAAATTTTGGTTCATCATGCAAGCTACCCTGATCAATCATGTCAACACACCACTGTAACCGAAACTTCTTGTTAGCATCTGTCAGGTGTGGCTTGATGTTATTTGAGTGGCGCCTAAGAAGACCTTTTTTCAAGTATCTTTGTAGCTTCCATTTGCTAATGTTTAGTTTCGTACTGACATCTTCTATAGTCATTCTTTCTTTGAGAGGAATGTTGCGCAATGGTTCCAAATGAACAGGGATTGCCTTGCGGCCTACTCTACCCTTCTTTTGACTAGCAACATTAACCGGAATGGATTGAGCAAGGGGGATTTTACCTCGCTGCCATAAGCGCTGAACAACGTGAATGTGAAGTCCAAATTGTTTAGCAACAACTCTCGTATCACACTTGCCTAGTTTCCCATTCTTGCTTCTAGCCAACAAAGCTTGATACACTTATTTTTTGAGTTCTTCTGTCATGTCTTTGGCCTTCCTTCGTCCATTGGCTTCAACGGGAGCCTCATTAGCATCTTCTAGTTGCAAAAAAAAACAAGCAAATTCAAACCAACGATTTTGATTACCAGCATTGAGTCATATCAAAAGAAATTTATCTTACCAGTGAGGTTTTCTTCAAAATCAAAATTAATCGCACCATATTCGTCTAGTGGCAGGTTCAAATCAAATCCTATCGACAAGAAAATGATGATATGAGAGATGACTAAATATATTAAAAACTAATAAGAGATGTAATACCGTTGCCATGTTCCAGCGGAGGCTTGTTGAGATCGAACCCAGCATCACCATTGCCATGTTCCAATGGACGCACGTTGAGATCGATCCCAGCAAATAAATCGGCCATGTGGAAAAGTTTGTTGCACGGTAGATGAACAAGAGAAGTGGTGGCTTAGTGAGTTAGTGTTGTGGCGCTTAAATAGAAGAAGCTAGCAACCCAAACGTCGGACGCCAACACGAGCGAACGGCAAAATACGCGTTGTGCCAGTGAGAGACTGGCAAATATACGCGCCCAAACGTGAGAAACCGGCAAAAATACGCGCCCAAACGTGAGCAACCGGCAAAAATACACGGCGAAACGGCAAAAAAACACCATACAGCCGCACAGTGCCATGCAACTCGCCACAGCGCCATGCGAATCCACGAGCTCTTAAAAAAATAACGCGCCTGAGAGGGATCGAACCGGGGACCTCCTGCCTCGGGCTGTAGCGCGCTTACCAGTCCAACTACGAAAGTTTGTTGGATAGGCGATACCCGCAACCCTATTTAATAAGGGCAAACAGGGGAAAATACCCCTTAATTAATCACTCCTTGGTATGCTAAAACATGTCCTAAACGACTTTCTTTACCAGTATGGAGGGAGTACTTGCTCTAACACATAACACTAATATGACAAGTTCTTTAATGCAGCATGCCTTTATACACAATCTTATGCAAAACGACAATCTCCATCAGTCGGCCGTTCCGGCCAAACAAACATTAGTACTAGTGCTAATCCACCACCTCATCCTCTTTTCGCCTCCTCCACATCCTCTAACCATATACCACAGCTGCCTCCACATCCTCCCCTCCATGTCATGGTTGCCATTTCATTTCTTTCACCACCAAACTAGTTTGATTTCTATGGCCATGCATGCTTGGACTTCTCAACTCTAGTGACAATGTGGGGACAAGCGTGTGGGAAGTTCAAAACATGCACCAGAGCACGTTTTTCCAGAGAGGGTGTCTTTCGTGATCATCAGAGAGGAGACACTGAAGCTTTTTTAACATTGTAATTACTAGTTTTTTTACATTGTCAATGACCGTTGGGAGCTCTCCGGTGGTGGTCTTAGGTGACCCCCACCGGAGCTCTCTGGTGCCCACATGAAAGTTGTATAAGGTGGCAATGGCTAAATTGTTGAGATGGGCTATAAATAGAGTATGTGTCTAGGCAAGTTACAACTTTTGGACTCTGAAAGGATCTCTGATGGCTAGAAGGAGCCTAATTTAAAGTTTTCTACGAACAAGAACACTTAGGCAAACTAGTTAGTAACAAAGATGGCCCTAATAAATACTACTACTAACTTAGTCTAGCAAGCCTAGGGTGATTAGCTACACAATCCTAGATATCAAGTGAAGCAACTAAATAAGGTTTTTAGGAACTGTAAAGCTAATTAGGCAAAAGCCCTTGGATGACAAGTCCTACTATCTCTACTTATAGGAATTGAAAGGCACAAATAAAGCACAAGTGGAGAGCGATCGAACCACATAAATGGAGACACAAAGATATGTCCCTGCAGTTCTGTGGCTTGTCGGCCACAGTTCAAGGATCATCGCTCCTCTGCAAGCTCAGTGACCCCTGATGTGAGCGCTTTTTTATGAGGCGGCTCAATCACAAGGTACCCCAACAAGCCTTGGTATCCAATTGCTCTTTGTCTCTCCGACGGAAAATAAGCACAAATGCCCCTCACAATATTTCTCTAAAGCTCCTTAACAATCTCCAATGAGTGCTCAACGTAGTGACGGATGCACATTCAACCTATGGGCACCTAACCCCACAGGTTTTCATGCAGCAAATAGACCCCCACTATAGCATATATGGCTTGGCCCCACAGCTCCTACTAGCTGGCCCCACACGTTTTAATTGTTGGATCCGCCACTGACTCAAAGAAGTCCCCTTCCTCCAAGTTAGATATATTGTTGCTAGGGTAAGGTAACCTTCCCAGGACACCAACCAAATAAGTTCTTATTTTGGTCTCGAGCTCAAATGAGGATTGCAGTGGCAGCAAAATTTGGTCGCCACTCGAGCCGCCCCGAGAGACGGACGTGTGTCCTTCGTATTTATTGCTCTAGACCTTTTTGTGAAAAAAGAAAGAAAAGCCGTCTGTTGCTCTAGACCTGCGCGTTATAAACAACAGGATTTTCGAAAACTTGGAGGCTTGGAGCTACCATTAGGCTATGCTATGAACAACACCTGACCTGACGCCTAGAAGGCAATATATATGTCTTCTTTTCGCCGGCGTGTGCACTTTTTATGCAAGTGCAAGTGCGCAACGTTCAAATTCCTGGCAAAGCTGTAGAGGTGTAGGATGCGTGGGTGCCTCAGCTCAGCTGGATGCTCGCGCTGCCATTGCCCCTTGCACTGGCGGTCTGGTGCACAGCTAGCCGTTCAGTATTGTTGACTGATTTGTTGCGAGAGAAAAATAATATTCGTTGGCTGAAAAAATATGACTTATAAGCTAAACGAAAAGAACGCTTCTTTTCTTTCTGCCTTACTGCAGCTGAAAATGGATATGTAGACAGTAGTAGTAGCTTGGCAGAGCTGGCCAAAGAATGTGCAGGAGGAACGTGCCGCCTGTGACCTGTGACTGTGATAGCGGCATGTACACTGAGCTGAGAAAATGCTGCGACGGAATCGAGTAAAAGACCCTGCAGCGTGCCGTTTGTTTCGAACGAGACACGACAGGATTCGAGTTCGTCGTCGTCCTACTTGCTTGTAGGAGTAGTACGTAGGTATCATTGTCATACAACAAGCAATCAATGTTGCAACTAGGTAGGTGGCATTGCTAGCTTAGCTTGCAACACCACTGTCCACCGTAGCTCACTCTTCTGCGATACCCCTGAAACTCAATGAATCCTGCTAATGATGGCCATCTCTCGTGACGCGTGGGATCACTGTTCAGTATTCACTTGGGAGCCGATGGACCGCCTGCTCCGCTAGCCGCTGGTCCTGTTATAATCTACAGTCTAGAGGGTAGACACGCCCTGAACGCCCAATGATATATAGACAAGCAACCCGGCCGGCCGCAAGCCCGGGCGGAGGAGAGCGATGCAGTGGAGAACAGGAGCTATCTAGCAGCGCATGCAGCGACCGAGGCTGGCCGCCAGCGCGCTACCGCTACCACTCGGTGGCACCGGGGGAGAGAGGCCAGGCGACTGACGATAAGGAAGAAGCAGGTCGAGAAGAGGCTGCCAGCAGCCGAGCGTGAGGAAGATGGGTGGCGCCGGCGGTGGGAGGAACGGGGTGGCGACGAGGCGGTACAACAGGTCCAAGGTGCCCAGGCTCAGGTGGACCAGCGAGCTCCATCGGAACTTCGTCCGAGCCGTCGACTGCCTCGGTGGCCAGGACAGTACGTTCACTTCTGTCTGTGTTCTCAGTTCTCACGCTAGCATGCATACATACATGTCTTTGGTTTGGTGCTCTTCATTCATTCATGGTGTGGATACGTTATATATATATATATATATATATATATATATATATATAATCTTTCTTTCCTCGCCCAAAATGGCCTCGTTCATGTGCGCTCTTGGCGATCCATGCTGACTGCATGCAGAAGCTACTCCTAAGCTAATTCTTCAGCTCATGGATGTCAGAGGGCTTACCATTGCTCATGTCAAGAGCCACCTTCAGGTCAGTTAGTTTCTTCTCATCTTAACTCAGTACTACATATCATGATGATACGCACGATTGCACGAATATAATCATGATCATGAGTTCTTGTTATACACTTTGCTTATAGATTACCTTCGTCTACTTGTGTTCTTGTTCCTTTTTTTTCAGCTAATTAGCTGAACATTTTGTAAGAAATTGGCTGTGTGAGTTGCAGAGGCCGAAAACTTTTTCCATTATTAAAAAAACATATGGCTAAGAATTAATGTGCATTTACGTTATTCTAACTCGGTTCCTTTTGCTCTCGGTATAACAGATGTACAGAAGTTCAGGACATGACATTAGAAAGAGAGGTGAGAGAGATACTGCCTTTGTCTTTATTTGTTCCTTCTGATCTTACTCCCAGCTCAATTTCTATTTAGAGCAATCATCTTAGTTTCTCCCAGTGATGGAGCCTCTTCTTGGGATTTGGGATTAAGATCCTTAGCTAAAGACAGACCATCCTGATATAATACTACTAAACATCAATCATTATTAGTTGCAAGATTGCTCGGCACGTGCCATGCATGCATGTGTTCTGTTGTCTTGCACTTGCACATGTGTGGTGCTAAATGCAAACTGGAAAGCCAAACCACTTTTTAGTGCCCTAATTCTGCAGACGAATGCTGTTAATGGAAAGCCAAACCACCTTTACTTATCACCTCTTTCCTTTTTCATGTTACCATTAGAGGTGCAACCACGGCTAGGACATCTGAAGCATTCATTCGCCATTGATGAGGGAGGCCCCAAGGAATTCATCTGCCCACCCATGAAAAGGTTTTTTTTTCCACCTCTGCTGCCGCTTTTATTCATCTCTACCATTCCAACAGAATGATAAAAATCCCTAACCTTTGGCACACACTCAAACAAACACCTTTGCCATGCCATCTTTTGCCTGCTTGGATGAACAGGGCAGAGGCAGGGCCAGAAGCTGAAGCCACGGCCACGCACGAAAGCATGCAGGGGAACAGTGACATGGGGGCTCCTGGCACCCGGCGCTGCGGCGATGATTACACGCGAACGATTCCCATGGGCAGCAGCAGGAGGACAACCGACGGCCTCGGCGGATGGCAGTGGCAGAGGGATGCCGCTCGTGCTGCCACAGCCACTTCCACCCTGCGAGATCTGGGATTTTGGGTGCGAGGAACCGAGGAGCCCTTCAAGGTACGGCAGGTAAAAGAAATAAAAAAGAAAAGCTACTGAAAAGAAGCATTGGGTAAAAAGAGAGTTATCAAAAGAAGATATCTCTCTCTCTTGTCTTAACTGCTTTTGCACGCTGATCTTTCTCTTCACATGTCTCTCGAGTCGTCTCATCTGCATGCCTTGCTTTATAATGGAGTGCGTACGTGCTTCTGCAACATGGTCATCGTGTTCAGGATCAGGACTCACGTTAGCTGAAATGCATTATGCATACAACATACGTACATCCCTAGCTAGCTTTCATTAGCCTCAGCTGTTGCTCTTGAGAAGAATTCTTGGCTTGAAGTAGGCCAGACAGAAATGGAGGCAAAAGCCGGTGATGCAGCAATGCATGAGTGGGTGCTGTTGCCTGTTGCTAGTAGTAGCAGAGGAGTGCCAGAAATGGCTCTTGAGAACCTGAGCCCTCAGGCATTTGCTTCGAACTCGTCGACAATGATATGCCAAAAGAAGGGGCTTTTGCAGCACTTGATCTGTTCCCGTTCCACTCCAACCCTTGCAGCTGCATGCACAAGCAGCGTTGCCATGATGACGGGCGATGTTGCAGACGTGCAGTACAGATGCAGATGCAGATTCAGAAAGAACAAGCCCATTAAAGCTTCTCTGGTGCTTTGCTCCGGCCGACGAGAAAAGGGGAGGTGCAAAGGCCAGCGTACCGGCCGTTTGCTTCTGAATTATCATGAAGCACATGAAGCACACTGTAGTTCCTTGTCGACCACTGTTGATCCTTGCAGCTTCAGTGCTTCACGGCAAAGAAACGGTCTCAATCAAGCAGGACCAAATTCAAATACGAACTAGTTGCATTCTATTGCAGTAAATAAATAAGAAACAAAAAAAGATAGTACATTTTGTTTTCTATTTTCTTGACAAATTTAACGACTTGGTCCTTCTGACTGCTGCTGTGTTTTATTCTACAGAGTGGCAGGTCCATAGCGAATCGTCTCAGCCCTGTGGTGAGGCAGCCATCTTCCAAGGAGATCAAGTGCGAAAACGGACGCTTCTTGTGTGGCACTGCTGCGATTAGAGACGAATCGGCCAGGAGACGTTCACCGTCGCGACCGTCGGCCTCCTCCATCGACCCAAAAGCTGTGGCCGCTGTCTCCTGGCCCAGTGAAGAAGGCGGCTGCATCCTCCCGCCGTTGTCGTCGTCGACCAGCTTGAGTGCATGCTCAGGGCCGTCAGGCAGCTGCATATTCGCCAGGCAGAGAAGAGTTAACTTGGACCTGTCCCTGTCCATATGTGGATCATAGCTTAATCACCGTGCTGAGTTTTGTACATCAATGTTCCATGATGCATTGCATGCCGATGTAGTTCCGTTTGGATATCAATAGTAGCGTGCATGCCACAGGTTGCGGTGATTCGTTGTCTGTCTTCTGACCCCGCTTTTCTTTGACATAATTGGTCGTCTAGTCTAGAAAATGACAGTTCACATGTTCCGTTTTTTGTTAGTGGTAAAGGCAAAATTGTCTGGCGAAAGTGACCAGCAAAATGGAAGCTTCAAACATGGAAATAGTGTGGACCTTGTTTAAGACAGATCCTCCCACAAACTTGGGAGGTGTTTGGATCTAGGTTGTAAATGTTAGCAGCTAAAATTAGCATAAGTAGCGAACAGGTCATAGATCAGTTGGTTAGGTTCTTTGTGGTGTAACCTGTCCATCCGGGTTCAAGTTCTCAACTTGGCATGGTTGCTCGCATTTTTCTGGATTTATTTCAGGATTTAACGGCGCTATGGTAGGCGACGTCCCTGTCGACAGCAAGACGCCAGTGGTGACTTCGTGAATCTTGAGATCTGCCGGCTCAATTCTTCAGATGTGCTCATAGAAGTAGGGTTTGCGTACGTGTGTTCAGAAGTGGTGACTTCGTGAATCTCGAGATCTGCCAGTTCAGTTCTTCAGAGGTGCTCATAGGGGTAGGGTTTGCGTACGTGTGTTCAAGGGTGGTGACTTCGTAAATCTCGAGATTTGCTGGCTCAGTTCTTAGAGGTGCTCATACGGATAGGGTTTACGTACGTGTGTTCAGGGGTGGTGACTTCGTGAATCTCGAAATCTGTCGGCTCAGTTCTTAGATGTGCTTATACGGATAGGGTTTGCATACGTGTGTTCAGGGGTGAGTGTGTGTGCGTGTTGTGGACGTCTGCATTATACTGTGTAATTCTCAAAAGAAAATTTAACATAAGTAGCCAAAATGTCCCAGCTAACAGCCTAACTAATAGCTTAAAATGACCTACCTAACTAATAAAAAGCTAGCAATTGACTTCCCTAGTATAAATACTAGTACTAACTATTAGCTGGAAGATCCAAATAACGCTTAGCTGATTAGCGAGGTAATGATACCACGAATAGAAAGCTGTTAGCTGGCTTGTTCCTGCTAGCAGCTAATAATTAACGGCCCAGATCCAACCAGGCCCTTAGAACACTTTGAGTGATCCATGTAGGTCAAATGTAGGTGCCCTATTAGGAATACAGTGCTCCTGTCAGCCTGTCCTCACTCTTCCTCCCATTCTGCCCCTTACTGTGGCTGGCAGCTCCTGTACCTGCAGGGATTTCCTGAACAAAGGAGATTCTCCATGTCCTTAAAATGT